>CM076584.1:1178587804-1178990689 GCA_034641835.2 Pinus albicaulis | reverse complement strand
TTCTGGGATCATCATCAGTTATAGTTAAGGAAAAACCTGAACAGAAAGCATATGGACTATACCTTTCTAGTTTCCTTCTTTCTCGAACTGATCTTCTCAAAGCTGGAGTTTGTGGCTCTTCCTCTTCTGAATCTTCTTCTACTGTAGAGTCTGATTCATCCTCCTTTATCTCAAACTCTATCTTCTCAGGTTCCTTTGGTATGATTTAATGTTTAACAACATTTTTCACCTCTCTAAACACCACATCTCAGCTGTACACAACCTTCCTTGTTTCCAGGTTCCAAAGATTGTAACCTTTTAAACCATCCTTATACCCAATAAAGATGCACCTTTCAGATTTATTATCCAACTTGGTCCTTTTCTCCTTTGGAACATGTACATATGCATCACATCCAAATACCCTTAGATGTGAAAGAGAGGTTTTCTTACCAGTCCATACCTCATGTGGAGTCTTATCCTCCAACACTGATGAAGGTGATATGTTAACCAGATAGCATGCAGTCTCCACTGCCTCTGCCCATAATTCTTGTCCTAACTCGGTACCACTGAGCATGCTTCTTGCCTTTTCCATCAGCGTTTTGTTCATTCTTTCTGCAACTCCATTTTGCTGAGGTGTGTATGGAGTAGTCTTCTGTTGTGCTATACCACACTTCTTACAGAACTCTTCAAATTCCTTCTTGCAGAACTCCCCACCATTATCTGTCCTCAACGCCTTTATCTTCTTCTCTGTCTGGTTTTCCACCAGAGCCTTAAATTCTTTAAATTTGTCAAAGACTTCATATTTCTTCCTCAAGAAATATATCCATGTATTCCTTGAGAATTCATCTATGAATGAAACATATTACACAGACTTACCCATTGATGGAACCATCACAAGTCCAAACACATCATTGTGCACAAGCTCTAATATCTTGTTCTCCCTCTTAGCACCAAAAGGAAAACTCACCCGTTTCTGCTTATATAGACAATTTTCACAGAAATTGAAATCCAGAGAGCTATTAGACATACCTTCTACCATACCATTTCCATGTAGTATCTGAAGGCCCTTCTCTCCAATATGTCCAAGATTTTGATGCCATAGGATGTTCTTTTCTCCACATACCTCTAGTCTTTTCACTCCACTTTCGAGAACCACAAAACTATTGCACCCATAATTAATAGTGCTTCCCTGAAGCTTGTACAGAGTTCCAATCCTAACTCCCCGAATTAATACCAATGCTCCCGGAACCATCTTACAGGTATCTTTCTTGAACACTGTTTTTACACTTGCATCATCCATCTTGCTTGCAGAAATCAGATTTCTGGCCAATGCAGGAATGTGCAGAACACCAGGAAGTGTTCTAATCCTTCCACCTTGCAGCTTCAGCTTGAATTTTCCACGTCCGATGATTCTGGCCCTCCTATCATCCCCTAGGAAGACATCACCACCATCATATTTCTCATACTCGCAGAACCACTCCCTATGGGGAGTGAAGTGAAAGGATGCACCTGAGTCAATCAACCATGACTCATGATCTACATGTGTATTTGAAGAAGAAGCAAAATACACATCCCCACCTTCATCCGAGGTGGTTTTTTCCTTTGCAGAAGGAGCATCATCAAATCCATTTCCTTTCTCAAGAGCTTTAGATCTGCACTCATTTTTGTAGTGCCCTTCCTTTCCACATTTCCAGCATACCTTTACAAACTTTCTAGGAGATTTAGATCTCCCTCTAGATTTGGATCTCCCACTCGAAACCTTATTCTTGTTTCTGTTTTGGGACCTTCCTCGTACAAATAAGGCATCTCCATTCTGGCCCTCCATATTTCTCCATCTCATTTCCTCTGACAGCAAGGCTGAGACAATGTCATCAAAATTCAAGGTAGTTGTATTGCTACCTATTGCAATAACCAGACTATCCCACGAGTCTGGTAGAGAACACAACAAACTGATGCACTTATCTTCATCTGAGATTTTAATATCAACAGATGACAGCTGACTTACCACAGTATTGAAGGCGTTCATATGCTCTGTCACCGAGTCTCCATCCTTCATCCTCAGGTTATACAGCTTTTTCCGCAGGAACAACTTATTCACCAGAGACTTAGATTGGTACAAAGTCCCTATCTTTTCCCACAAGGTCTTCGTCGTAGCTTCCCCAGATACATTCAACAATACTGAATCTGAGACACACAACCGTATTGTGCTTTTAGCCTTCCGATCCAGTTTCTTCCAGTCTTCATCTGACATTCCTGTTGGCTTAGTACCTGGATCTACCGCGATCCACTAATCTTTATCCACCAGCAGATCCTCCATCTTGAGCTTCCACAACTCAAAACTCTGACCATTAAATTTCTCGATCTCTATCTTTCCGCCGCTCGCCATATTCTTTCACCGCAAGAATCGATCCCGCAGATCTCCCACTGCACAGGGTCTACCACAGGCCCGAGCAAAAAACCCTCAACAACAAAGGCGTCCCCTTGAAGCCGAAACAACTTTGATACCAAATGTAGGTTTTAACCCTGAACAGAAATTATCTACACACGAATCTTATAACAGAAAATAAACAATAGCGAGAGCATAAAACATAAAACAGATAAACACAGAGATTTTCCCCTGGATCCCAAATCGGGACGACCTGCTTGATTTTTCATTATATTCCTTTTAGTGTTACAACACATATATATACATGCCGAAGCATACATAAACCCCAATCCATTAACCTTGGATTAGAACATAACCGTAGTTCCTTTGACCGGATCTACAAAATCCCAGGGGTCGAAAACCATCGTACCCCAAAACCATGTGCAAACCCATGCACAAAACCATGGGCCGGTCCGCCCACCAGAAAATAAGGACCAAAATTTTTTTCCGGGGCACTGCCCCAAACCCTGACAGGGGGGGCTATCGCCCCCCCGGTGACCCCCGCGGGTGACTAGTCATGAAAGAATATAACACAAACCTTAACAAAAGAGAGATATCCACTGGATACAAAAATGGATTCATTACTCCGGACTATGGATAATATGGTTGACTTACTATTTCAGAGAGACCTGAACCACAGATCCAGAATCCAAATTTCAGAGGGTAGAAGCAGTAGTTGAGAATAAAGCAAAGAGAGCAGAAAGAACCTAACCAAACAGTACAACAACAATATCAGATTAGAACCCCATTACAGCAGAATTATGTCCAAGTAGAAGAGGAAGAATATGAAGATATGGTGATTGAAACAAATCATTTCTTTACAGCAGATGGACTATCATGTTCTTGACTGAAGATGAGGAGGATACTGAAAATCTGGATTCTCCAAAATATGAAGACTATATCTTGGAAAATGACGATGATTTGGAGACTGAATCAAATGATTATCAGCATGGATATATGAATTCTTTGAGTGCACAAAAAAAACAATATTCTCTAAGGAGCAAAGATGTACCTATCAATCCTATTTAGAAAAGGAAAGAGGTCCAATCAAAGAATGATCTTTCGAAAAAGGGTAAAGAGACTGTAGATTAGAATCATAGCAACATCAATTATCCATCAACAAGCTTAGCTACTAAAGATAAAGATACTCAGAAGAAGGAAATTGTGACAAGCGATCTAAGTCTTAGAAGAGATACTACTGTCAAAGAGGTCGATAAAGTCACAACCTTTAATTTAGAAAATGAAATAGCTAAATTGAAAGTGCCCATTCCTTTGACAGAGTTAGTAAACAATAATCATTACATAGATTAGGTTTCTAAAAGTTTGCTAGTTGATCCTTTTTCTAATATGGTTAATGTTGAAGATGACCGTCCCAAGTCCATTTTTGGTCTAGCTATAGATGGTAAATTAGGAGAGAGTGAAGTTCCTCCTTTTTATTTAAGCCTTAGACTGCATGAATACATACTTCACAATACTATGCTTGATTCTGGTGCCTCTCACAATTTGATGCCTAAGGCTATTATGGAAAATTTAGGCATGGATATCACCTGACCTTATCATGATTTGTACTCATTTGATTCTGGTAGAGTTTGTTGCATTGGTCTCATTAAAGATTTAGTGGTTTCCTTTGATCGATTCCACCTAAGAATATTTTGATGGATGGGTGGTGGCTGATATACCACCTCAAACTTTGGAATGATACTATCTAGACTGCGATCCAAACTCAATGGTACCTTACAACTTGACTTCTCTATGCTATCAGCAAACTGGCAATTGAGGGAAATTGTATCGAAACGAAATGAGGTATATGATAACTAGTAAGGAGAAGCCTATCAATCATCCGATACAAGCTGTACATATAGATCTTGAATATTTTATTTTTAGTAATGATGGTGATTTGAATGATGTAAATAATCAGTTATTAATAGCAGAAGATATTCCAGAAGTTTCAAAAAAATTTAGAGCAGTTTTGGATAAGGAAAAAGAGGTGATGACCTCTGAAGTGGTGATTTATTTCGAGCAGCCTCCCAAAGAACATAAAATTAGTACATAACAACAAAATGAGGTCATTTTCCCAAGTAAAACAGAACCAAAAATTGAGTTTTAGCATCTACAAGATGAAGTCTTATGGAACATGGATTTCTATGGTGCTTTGGGTAAGGAAGGTGCAGGTATTGGTATTTGGATCCGAAGTCTAGTTGGTAAGTCAGGTGGAATTCCAGCTAGTGTTAGAGAATGCTTTTACAAATTGGCTTTTGACTGTTCTAATAATGAAGCAGAGTATGAAGCCTTGATTACAGGTCTTAAAATTTTGAATAAACTTGGTGCAAAACGATTTTCTGTTTATGGTGATTCTGAGCTTGTCATAAATCAGGTGAAAAGAGAGTATCAAGCAAAGCATCCGCGAATGAGAGCTTATAGAAATGCAGTTTTGGATGTCTTAAAAATGTTTCTTGAGTATACATTAACATCAATACCAAGAACTCAGAACATTATTGTAGATTCTATTGCTACTATATCAAGTAATCTTAAAATTCTGATGAACTCCAGTAATAAATTTGAAATTCATATCAAGCATAGACCTGTTGTTCCAGATAATTTAAGGTACTGGAAATTTTTTGGGGATGACAAAGAAATAAATATATTTTTGCAGAATGAAGGAAAATTCAAATATGCTTTTATTAATGATGTTTTTGATGTTGATGATCAAGAGATAGAAGCTCGTCAAATGAATGTTTCGCATCTGAAAGATAATTTTATTCCTAGAGGTCTGATAGCTTTAGAATATTTGTTCGATTAGGATGATGTGGCCAAGAAACCAACATTGACTCCTACAGAAAAGGGTGTGGAAGATGTGAACCTTGGAACAACATACAAGCCCAAGATGGTTAGTTTGTCTAAGACATTTTCTCCCGAGGCGAAAGATAAGTACATTAAATTATTGTCTAAATTTTATGATATTTTTGTCTAAGACTAGTCTTGGGAGAACAGGGTTACTCAGAGACCTTTCCAATGAGCTATCATGGAGCTGATTTGGACAAGGGGAAAGCCTCCAAAAATGGATCACAAAACAGGTCAATTTTTCTTTCATGGCACTGCGTGCTTACCAAGGAATTTACAGTTTCACCAATTTCAGTAAATTTTGAAGTTTTACCTCTGTTGCACTTTTTTACTTGGGTAAATGAAGAATTTACCATTGTGAATATCATATTTTACTTTTACCTAAGGTAGATAAATTAGGTAAATCATTAGTTTTATGTCAAATGTATCTTTTCTAAAAGATAGGAATGAGTCACTTTCCTCATCCTAGTCTTTAGCTTTTAGTTCAGCTTTTGGTGTAACAACTCCCTCACCTCATGGATTCGACCGCTAAGGATGAGAGGAAGTGGTTTTGAAGTCTATAAGGTGTAATTTTTCATTATTTGTAATGGTTGGCTCAATTGGAGAGATTGTATTGCTCAAGTATCATTCTGGCTTGGACATTAATGGAAAATTGCACTATTTTCTTGGAATCCCCTGTGGGTATGGTCAAATATTGTTTTCTTCTCTGATTGATTTGTTAGAATGTATTGTTAATTAATAAACCATTTCACATCTATAATATACTTGATTTCAATTTTGAAAGACATAATTCATATTTATTTATGCTCTTTTTTGGGAAATTCAGTATAATGTGTTCATTTTCTTTAGTTTAGGAAAAATACATTTCAGATGCTTTCCTTAGCTCTTGGCCAATATTTCCATCTCATTTAATTCTATTTGAATTTTTAAACCTTTTAAATACCTTGCCCCATCAAGAAGACTGCAATTTCATCCTTTTGACCCTTATCTATCCCCTTGACCTAATCCCTATTCAGTGAGCCCAACCCTAAAATCAAAATCCCATGTGTTCCTTAACTAGCCTAAAAAAATTATCCAGACCTCTTAGCTGTGATTCTATCGAGAGATCACTCTCTGATTTGGTAGGGCTAGATACCGAGTCCAAAGTTTGGTTTGAGGTTACCTCATGATTGCCTTCTTCAGCATGAAGATCAATCCGAGTGATAACATTTTTGCGACTCCACTAGGGAAATAAAAGAGTAAGATCAAATCAACCCCATAGTAATAATTTTTCATTGAAATTCTTAAACTTGTGGATGATAATTTTTAGAGTTTATTCAAAGGTTGAATGAAAAATTTGTAAAGTGCATATTTGTTTTTGAAATTCAACATACTGGCTTCCACAAGATACACCAGATCCAATCCCAATCCAAATCCTCCCACCATTGTTAGTGATCCTCAGAACATTGGAAGAAAAGGTAAATTTTTTGTTGAGACTTCTACTTCAGCCAGAAATCAAGCAGAAAGAAGTTCCATTCCCAGAGCTCATTCATTTCCCAAAGGGTTATAAAATTTACAAGATAATGATTTTGTTGTAAATTTTGAGAATACTTTATTCCGAAGTAAATATTTGAGTTGGATTGAAGAGACAATTGTTGATTCTTCCATTTCCTTCCACGGTCCTTTTGAATATCATTTTTCACACTCTCAATTAGGGTTTCAATCAAGGTCTAAATCAGCAACACAATTTTTACAATCTCTTAAATATTTTCAGAACTACTCTTCACAAGTAAGTACTTGGCTAGCAAGAAGACCTCAAATCTCACCCTCTTTTTCCATCACTTCATCTACTGTTACTCAGAATGTCCCTCTTCCCCCTCCTTCTTCCTCATCCGCTATTCACACTACTCATTCTGGGACAAGTCTTCCTTTGATCACATCAGGCATCAAAATCCCTGTTGTTATTCCTGTTTTTCATCCTCCACCTCTAGTCATGGATGCAATATATGCCCCCCTTATTCTCCCTCAAAGTCTGGGTCAAATGCCCGCAGATTACCAAACCAAAATCCCTTTGTTTGATGATATTCAGTCTATAATAGCTCAAAAACATGTGGATAAGATGAATGAATTTGTTTATCTGCATGAAGTTGATATAGAGGATGTTAAGATAAGTTTGTTTGCACAAATCCTGGGAGGAGAAGTAAGAAAAAGGTTCAAAGCTCTACCTCCAGCCACTATTGATACCTTAGAATTTTTCCATCGTCAGTTTTTATAAAGGTGGGAAGTAAAGAAGAATCCCCTTCAAATCTTGTCCAAATATGAAAACATCAAAAGAAATGTTGCTGAGTATGTTCAAGATTATTGCATGAGATTTAATGCAGTGTATAATGCTCTTCCTGCATATATGAAACCACTGGAGGGTATGGTTTTGGTCAAATTCTTAGATGGATTTGATGTTGATATGGCATATCAGTTGTGTGAACGTGATCCTAAAACTTTAGCAGACATGCAGAAGAATGTTGTAAGTGTGGAATCAAATTTGCTAGCCAGAAGAGCAAGAATGAGATCAGAAAAGAGGGTGACTATTGAAGATGTAGGTTTTAACCCTGTACAGAAATTATCTGCAAATGAATCTTAAAAAATATAAAATAAACAATAGCAAGAGCATAAAACATAAAACAGATAAACACAGAGATTTTCCGCTGAATCCCAAATCGAGATGACTAGCTTGATTTTTCATTATATTCCTTTTAGTGTTACAACACATATATATACATGTCGAAGCATACATAAACCCCAATCCATTAACCTTGGATTAGAACATAACCGTAGTTCCCTTGACCGGATCTACAAAATACCATGGTCTGAAAACCATTGTACCCCAAATCCATGTGCAACCCCATGCAAAAAACCATGGGTGGGTCCGCCCACCGGAAAATAAGGACCAAAACAATTTTCCTAGGGCACTGTTGCCCCCCCTGTGACCCCCCTGTTGCGCCCGGCGCAATGTACGTACAAGGGGGGTTGTCGACCCCCCGTGCGTGACTAGTCATGGAAAGAATATAACACATACCCAACATTCCCACTTGTTTTTTTCTTTCCACAGGGGGCCACAAGAGAGTTGAGTCATTAGCCCAGCTTTGCAACACACATTGTTTCTCTACACCAAGAGAAATTCTGAGTGCTCATAGACTTCGTCAATGCATCTGCAACATTCTTCAAAGTGTCCACCTTTACCAGAAACACCCTTTTATTTTCAACCATATATCTCACAAAGTGATATTGAACATCAATATGCTTTGTCTTTGAATGATAAGCAGGATTCTGAGCTAATAAAATGTACTTTGGCTATCACATTCTATCCTTATAGCTTGTTGCACCAACCCCATACTTGAACACAATATTTTCAACCAAACTACTTCCTTGCTTGCATGAGTGGCTGCCATGTATTCTGCCTTTGTAGTTGAAAGAGCCACTACAGACTATCTTTTACTCATCCAAATTACTTCACCTCCAAATAAAGATAAACAGACACACTGTAGACTTTCTTTTGTCCAAAGACCTCCACTTCTGCATCGCACCAAAACCAGCGCGTACGTCATAACACTCTTCCACCTCGTCTTCCCTTGTAGCACAAGCCATAATCACTAGTGCCACGTAAATATCTGAAAACCCGCTTCACTGTCATCCAATGCTCCTTCCCTGGGTTTGACATAAACCTGATCAATAATCCCACCGCATGTGCAATGTATGGTCTAGTATAGACCATTGCATACATTAGGCTACCCATTGCCCTTGCATATGGAACACGGGACATATTCTCCTCTTCTTCTTGTGTCTTGGGACACTATTCAACAGACAAATTTACACCTACAGGAATAGGAACATTCATCAAGTTTAATATCCTACACATTGAACCTTTGAAATATAGTCTCAAATATACTCTCCTCTCGGGTTTAACCAAAGCTTCTTTGCCCAATCTCTTAATTTCCATGCCCAAAATATAGTTTGCAACACCAAGATCCTTCATGTCGAATTTGGAGAACAAGCTGGGTCAACAACATATCATCCACATACAAGACCAAATAAATAACATGGTCAATTAATTTAAATAAACACAATGATCCTCCTGTTTAGTGGAAGCCCAAGTCCCCGTATAGGTATCAAATTTCGATACCACATCCTTGGTGATTGTTTAACCCATACAGAGACTTCTTTAACCTGCATACCAACTCTTTCATCCCCTTCACCATAAAGCCTTCAGTTTGTTTCATGTAGATCTCCTCTTCCAGATCCCCGTGAAGAAATGTTGTCTTCACATCCATCTGTTCTACCCCAAAATCAAATGTAGAAGCAATAGAGAAAAGTGATCTAATAGAAGTAACTTTGGCAACAGGGGAAAAAATATCACCAAAATCAATTCCCGACACCTGGGAATAACCTTTTGCTACCAATCGAGCTTTTTATTTCTCAACCTTGCCTTCTACATTCATCTTCTTCTTAAACACCCATTTTCTCCTGATGGGATTCCTTCCAGCTGGCAACTCCACCAAATCCCATGTCTCATTTTTATGCAAGGATGCCATTTCATCAACCATGGCCTCCTTCCAGAGTTTTCCAACCTCTGAATCTACTGCCTCCCTAATGGTTCTGGGATCATCATCAGTTATAGTTAAAGAAAATTTTGAACAGAAAGCAGATTGACTATACCTTTCTAGTTGTCTTCTTTCCCGAATTGATCTTCTCACAGCTGGATTTTGTGGCTCTTCCTCTTTCCAATCTTCTTCTGTTGTAGATTCTGATTCATCCTCCTTTATCTCAAACTCCATATTCTCAGGTTCCTTTGGTAGGAATTCTTATTTAACAACATTTTTCACCTCTCTAAACACCACATCTCAGCTATATACAACCTTCCTTGTTTCCGGGTTCCAAAGCTTATAACCCTTTAAACCATCCTTATACCCAATAAATATGCACCTTTCATATTTATTATCCAACTGGGTCCTTTTCTCCTTTGGAACATGTACATATGCATAACATCCAAATACCCTCAGATGTGAAAGAGAGGGTTTCTTACCATTCCATACCTCATGTGGAGTCTTATCCTCCAATGTTGATGAAGGTGATCTGTTAACCAAGTAACATGCAGTCTCCATTGCCTCTGCCCAGAATTCTTGTCCTAACTCGGTACCACTGAGCATGCTTCTTGCCTTTTCCATCAGCGTTCTGTTCATTCTTTCTGTAACTCCGTTTTGATAAGGTGTGTATGGAGTAGTCTTCTGTTGTGCTATACCAAACTTCTTACAGAACTCTTCAAATTCCTTCTTGCAGAACTCCCCACCATTATCTTTCCTCATCACCTTTATCTTCTTCTCTGTCTGGTTTTCCACCAGAGCCTTAAATTCTTTAAATTTGTCAAAGACTTCATATTTCTTCCTCAAGAAATATATCCATGTATTCCTTGAGAATTCATCTATGAATGAAACATAGTACACAGACTTACCCATTGATGGAACCATCACAAGTCCAAACACATCATTGTGCACAAGCTCTAATATCTTGTTCTCCCTCTTAGCACTAGAAGAAAAACTCACCCGATTCTGCTTCCCATATACACAATGTTCACAGAAATCGAAATCCATAGAGCTATTAGACATACCTTCTACCACACCATTTCCATGTAGTATCCGAAGGCCCTTCTCTCCAATATGTCCAAGCCTTTGATGCCATAGCATGGTCTTTTCTCCAGAGACTGCTAGGCTTTCCGCTCCACTTTAGGGAACCATAGAACTGTTGCACCCATCAATAACATTGCTGCCCTGAAGCTTGTACAAAGTTCCAATCCGAACTCGCCGCATTAATACCAGTGTAACCCGAACCATCTTACATGTATCTTTCCCGAACACTGTTTTTACACCTGCATCATCCATCTTGCTTAAAGAAATAAGATTTCTGGCCAATGCAGGAATTTGCAGAACACCAGGAAGTGTTCTAATCCTTCCACCTTGCATCTTCAGCTTGACTTTTCCACGTCCGTCGATTTTGGCCTTCCTATCATCACCTAAGAAGACATCACCGCCATCATATTTCTGATACTCGGAGAACCACTCCCTATGGGGAGTGCAGTGAAAGGATGCACCTGAGTCAATCAACCATGATTCATGATCTACATGTGTATTTGAAGAAGAAGCCAAATACACATCCCCACCTTCATGCAAGGTGGTTTTTTCCTCTGCAGAAGGAGCATCATCAGATCCCTTTCCTTTCTCATGAGCTTTAGATCTGCAGTCCTTTTTGTAGTGCCCTTCCTTTCCGCATTTCCAGCACACCTTTACAAACTTTCCAGAAGATTTAGATCTCCCTCTAGATTTAGATCTCCCACTCAAAACCTTATTCTTGTTTCTATTCTGGGACCTTCCTCGTACAAATAAGGCATCTCCATTCTGACCCTCCATATTTCTCTGTCTCATTTCCTCCGATGGCAAGGCTGAGACAATGTCATAAAAATTCAAGGTAGTTGTATTGCTACCTATTGCAATAACCAGACTGTCCCACGAGTCTGTTAGAGAACACAAAAATCTGATGCACTTATCTTCATCTGAGATTTTAATATCAACAAATGACAGCTGACTTACCACAGTATTGAAGGCGTTCATATGCTTTGTCACCGGGTCTCCATCCTTCATCCTCAAGTTATACAACTTTTTCTGCAGGAACAATTTATTCACCAGAGACTTAGATTGGTACAAAGTCCCTATCTTATCCCACAATGTCTTCGTCGTAGCTTCCACAGATACATTCAACAATACTGAATTTGAGACACACAACCGTATTGTGCTCTTTTTCTTTCGATCTAGCTTCTTCCAGTCTTCATCTGACATTGCCGTTGGTTTAGTACCCAGATCTACCGCAATCCACTAATCTTTATCCACCAGAAAATCCTCCATCTTGAGCTTCCACAACTCAAAACTATGACCTTCAAATTTCTCGATCTCTATCTTTCCACCGCTCGCCATCTTCTTTCACTGCAATAATTTATCCCATTGATCTCCCACTGAACAGGGTCTACCTCAGGCCCGAGAAAAAACCCTCAACAGCAAAGGAATCCCCTTGAAACCGAAACAACTTTGATACCAAATGTAGGTTTTAACCCTGTATAGAAATTATCTGCAAACAAATATTAAAAAATAGAAAATAAAAAATAGCAAGAGCATAAAACATAAAACAAATAAACATAGAGTTTTTCCCCTGGATCCCAAATCGGGACGACCTGCTTGATTTTTCATTATATTCATTTTAGTTTTACAACACATATATATACATGCCAAAGCATACATAAACCCCAATCCATTAACCTTGGATTAGAACATAACCGTAGTTCCCTTGACCGGATCTACAAAATACCAGGGGCCAAAAACCATTGTACCCCAAAACAATGTGCAAAACCATGCACAAAACCATGGGCCCACTAGAAAATAACGACCAAATTTTTTTTTCCTGGGGCGCTACCCTAGACCCTAACAGGGGGGGCGATCACCTTACCGTGTGTGACTAGTCATGGAAAGAATATAACACATACCCAACAAAAGAGGAGACATCCACTTCGGATACAAAAATGGATTCATTACTCCGGACTATGGATAATATGGTTGACTTACTATTTCAGAGAGACCTGAACCACAGATCCAGAATCCAAATTTCAGAGGGTAGAAGCAGTAGTTGAGAATAAAGCAAAGAGAGCAGAAAGCACCTAACCAAACAGTACAACAACAATATCAGATTAGAACCCCATTACAGCAGAATTATGTCCAAGTAGAAGAAGAGGAAGAAGAGGAAGATCCGGTGATTGAAACAAATCATTTCTTTACAGCAGATGGATTACCCATGTTCTTGACTGAAGATGAGGAGTATACTAAAAATATGGATTCTCCAAAATATGAAAACTATATCTTGGAAAATGATGATGATTTGGAGACTAAATAAGATGATTACCAGCGTGGATATATTAATGCTTTGAGTGCACAGCAGAAAAAATATTCTCTAAGGAGCAGAGATGTACTTGTCAATCCTATTCAGAAAAGGAAAGAGGTCCAGTCAAAGAATGACCTTCCGAATCATTAGAAAAAGGGTAAAGAGCATGCATATCAGAATCATAGCAACATCAATCATCCATCAACAAGCTCAACTATTGAAGAGAAAGATACTCAGAAGAAGGAAATTGTGACAAGGGATCTAAATCTTAGAAGAGATACTGCTTTCAAAGAGGTAGATAAAGTCACAACCTTTAATTTAGAAAATTAAATAGCTAAATTGAAAGTGTCCATTCCTTTGACAGAGTTAGTAAAGAATAATCATTACAGATATTAGAGATCTAAAATGTTGTTAGTTGATCCTTTGTCCGATATTGTTAATGTTGAAGATGACCACCCCGAGCTCATTTTCGGTCCAGCTACAGATGGTAAATTAGGAGAGAGTGAATTCCCCCCTTTTTATTTAAGCCTTGGACTGCATGAGTACATACTTCACAATACTATGCTTGATTCCGGTGCTTCTCACAATTTAATGCCTGAGGCTATTATGGAAAAGTTGGGCATGGATATCACCCGACCTTATCATGATTTGTATTCATTTGATTATGGTAGATTTATTTGCATTGGTCTCATTAAATATTTAGTGGCTTCTTTAGATCAGATTCTAGCCAAGAATATTTTTATGGATGTGGTGGTGGCTGATATACCACCTCGTTTCAGTATGCTACTGTCTAGATCATGGGGAGCCAAACTCAAAGGTACTTTACAACTTGACTTCTCTTATGCTACTATTCATGTTTTCGGGCAATTGAGGAAATTGTACCAGGAAAAGAAAATAAAGAATATGATAATTGGTAAGGAGAAGCCTATCAATCATCCAATACAGGTTGTACACATAGATCTAGAATCCTTTTTTTTTATAATGATGGTGATTTGAATGATGTAAATAATCAGCTAGTAATAGCAGAATATATTCCAGAAGTTTCAGAAAATTTTAGAGTAGTTCTGGATAAGGAAAAAGAAGTGGTGACTTCAGAAGTGATGATCTCTGAAGTGGTGATTTCTCTTGAGCAGCCTCCTAAAGAACAGAAAATCAGTACAGAACATCCAAATGAGGTGACTGTACCAAGTAAAATAGAACCAAAAGTTGAGTTTCAGCATCTAGAAGATGAAGAGGGCTTATGGAGCATGGATTTCGATCGTGCTTTGGGTAAGGAAGGTGCAGGTATTGGTATTTGGATTCAAATTCCAATTTGTAAGTCAGGTGGAATTCCAAATAGTGTTAGAGAATGCTTTTACAAATTGGCTTTTGACTGTTCTAATAATGAAGCAGAGTATGAAGCCTTGATTACAGGTCTTAAAATTTTGAATAAACTTGGTGCAAAACGATTTTCTGTTTATGGTGATTCTGAGCTTGTCATAAATCAGGTGAAAAGAGAGTATCAAGCAAAGCATCCGCGAATGAGAGCTTATAGAAATGCAGTTTTGGATGTCTTAAAAATGTTTCTTGAGTATACATTAACATCAATACCAAGAACTCAGAACATTATTGCAGATTCTATTGCTACTATATCAAGTAATCTTAAAATTCTGATGAACTCCAGTAATAAATTTGAAATTCATATCAAGCATAGACCTGTTGTTCCAGATAATTTAAGGTACTGGAAATTTTTGGGGGATGACAAAGAAATAAATATATTTTTGCAGAATGAAGGAAAATTCAAAGATGCTTTTATTAATGATGTTTTTGATGTTGATGATCAAGAGATAGAAGCTCGTCAAATGAATGTTTCGCATCTGAAAGATAATTTTATTCCTAGAGGTCTGATAGCTTTAGAATATTTGTTCGATTAGGATGATGTGGCCAAGAAACCAACATTGACTCCTACAGAAAAGGGTGTGGAAGATGTGAACCTTGGAACAACATACAAGCCCAAGATGGTTAATTTGTCTAAGACATTGTCTCCCGAGGCGAAAGATAAGTACATTAAATTATTGTCTAAATTTTATGATATTTTTGTCTAAGACTAGTCTTGGGAGAACAGGGTTACTCAGAGACCTTTCCAATGAGCTATCATGGAGCTGATTTGGACAAAAGGAAAGCCTCCAAAAATGGATCACAAAACAGGTCAATTTTTCTTTCATGGCACTGCGTGTTTACCAAGGAATTTACAGTTTCACCAATTTCAGTAAATTTTGAAGTTTTACCTCTGTTTCACTTTTTTACTTGGGTAAATGAAGAATTTACCATTGTAAATATCATATTTTACTTTTACCTAAGGTAGATAAATTAGGTAAATCATTAGTTTTATGTCAAATGTATCTTTTCTAAAATATAGGAATGAGTCACTTTCCTCATCCTAGTCTTTAGCTTTTAGTTCAGCTTTTGGTGTAACAACTCCCTCACCTCATGGATTCGACCGCTAAGGATGAGAGGAAGTGGTTTTGAAGTCTATAAGGTGTAATTTTTCATTCTTTGTAATGGTTGGCTCAATTGGAGAGATTGTATTGCTCAAGTATCATTCTGGCTTGGACATTAATGGAAAATTGCAATTATTTTCTTGGAATCCCTGTGGTATGAGTTCTAAATATTGTTTTCTTCTCTGTGATTGATTTGTTAGAATGTATTGTTAATTAATAAACCATTTCACATCTATAATATACTTGATTTCAATTTTGAAAGACATAATTCATATTTATTTATGCTCTTTTTTGGGAAATTCAGTATAATGTGTTCATTTTCTTTAGTTTAGGAAAAATACATTTCAGATGCTTTCCTTAGCTCTTGGCCAATATTTCCATCTCATTTAATTCTATTTGAATTTTTAAACCTTTTAAATACCTTGCCCCATCAAGAAGACTGCAATTTCATCCTTTTGACCCTGATCTATCCCCTTGACCTAATCCCTATTCAGTGAGCCCAACCCTAAAATCAAAATCCCATGTGTTCCTTAACTAGCCTAAGAAAAATTATCCAGACCTCTTAGCTGTGATTCTATCGAGAGATCACTCTCTGATTTGGTAGGGCTAGATACCAAGTCCAAAGTTTGGTTTGAGGTTACCTCATGATTGCCTTCTTCAGCATGAGGATCAATCCGAGTGATAACATTTTGGCGACTCCACTAGGGAAATAAAAGAGTAAGATCAAATCAACCCCATAGTAATAATTTTTCATTGAAATTCTTAAACTTGTGGATGATAATTTTTAGAGTTTATTCAAAGGTTGAATGAAAAATTTGTAAAGTGCATATTTGTTTTTGAAATTCAACATACTGGCTTCCACAAGATACACCAGATCCAATCCCAATCCAAATCCTCCCACCATTGTTAGTGATCCTCAGAACATTGGAAGAAAAGGTAAATTTTTTGTTGAGACTTCTACTTCAGCCAGAAATCAAGCAGAAAGAAGTTCCATTCCCAGAGCTCATTCATTTCCCAAAGGGTTATAAAATTTACAAGATAATGATTTTGTTGTAAATTTTGAGAATACTTTATTCCGAAGTAAATATTTGAGTTGGATTGAAGAGACAATTGTTGATTCTTCCATTTCCTTCCACGGTCCTTTTGAATATCATTTTTCACACTCTCAATTAGGGTTTCAATCAAGGTCTAAATCAGCAACACAATTTTTACAATCTCTTAAATATTTTCAGAACTACTCTTCACAAGTAAGTACTTGGCTAGCAAGAAGACCTCAAATCTCACCCTCTTTTTCCATCACTTCATCTACTATTACTCAGAATGTCCCTCTTCCCCCTCCTTCTTCCTCATCCGCTATTCACACTACTCATTCTGGGACAAGTCTTCCTTTGATCACATCAGGCATCAAAATCCCTGTTGTTATTCCTGTTTTTCATCCTCCACCTCTAGTCATGGATGCAATATATGCCCCCCTTATTCTCCCTCAAAGTCTGGGTCAAATGCCCGCAGATTACCAAACCAAAATTCCTTTGTTTGATGATATTCAGTCTATAATAGCTCAAAAACATGTGGATAAGATGAATGAATTTGTTTATCTGCATGAAGTTGATATAGAGGATGTTAAGATAAGTTTTTTTGCACAAATCCTGGGAGGAGAAGTAAGAAAAATGTTCAAAGCTCTACCTCCAGCCACTATTGATACCTTAGAATTTTTCCATCGTCAGTTTTTATAAAGGTGGGAAGTAAAGAAGAATCCCCTTCAAATATTGTCCAAATATGAAAACATCAAAAGAAATGTTGCTGAGTATGTTCAAGATTATTGCATGAGATTTAATGCAGTGTATAATGCTCTTCCTGCATATATGAAACCACTGGAGGGTATGGTTTTGGTCAAATTCTCAGATGGATTTGATGTTGATATGGCATATCAGTTGTGTGAACGTGATCCTAAAACTTTAGCAGACATGCAGAAGAATGTTGTAAGTGTGGAATCAAATTTGCTAGCCAGAAGAGCAAGAATGAGATCAGAAAAGAGGGTGACTATTAAAGATGTAGGTTTCAACCCTGTACAGAAATTATCTGCAAATGAATCTTAAAAAATAGAAAATAAACAATAGCAAGAGCATAAAACATAAAACAGATAAACACAGAGATTTTCCGCTGAATCCCAAATCGAGATGACTAGCTTGATTTTTCATTATATTCCTTTTAGTGTTACAACACATATATATACATGTCGAAGCATACATAAACCCCAATCCATTAACCTTGGATTAGAACATAACCGTAGTTCCCTTGACCGGATCTACAAAATACCATGGTCTGAAAACCATCGTACCCCAAATCCATGTGCAACCCCATGCAAAAAACCATGGGTGGGTCCGCCCACCGGAAAATAAGGACCAAAACAATTTTCCTAGGGCACTGTTGCCCCCCATGTGACCCCCCTGTTGCGCCCGGCGCAATGTACGTACAAGGGGGGTTGTCGACCCCCCGTGCGTGACTAGTCATGGAAAGAATATAACACATACCCAACATTCCCACTTGTTGTTTTCTTTCCACAGGGGGCCACAAGAGAGTTGAGTCATTAGCCCAGCTTTGCAACACACATTGTTTCTCTACACCAAGAGAAATTTTGAGTGCTCATAGACTTCGTCAATGCATCTGCAACATTCTTCAAAGTGTCCACCTTTACCAGAAACACCCTTTTAGTTTCAACCATATATCTCACAAAGTGATATTGAACATCAATATGCTTTGTCTTTGAATGATAAGCAGGATTCTGAGCTAATAAAATGTACTTTGGCTATCACATTCTATCCTTATAGCTTGTTGCACCAACCCCATACTTGAACACAATATTTTCAACCAAACTGCTTCTTTTCTTGCATGAGTGGCTGCTATGTATTCTGCCTCTATAGTTGAAAGAGCCACTATAGACTATCTTTTACTCATCCAAATGACTGCACCTCCAAATAGGATAAACACATACACACTTGTAGATCTTCTTTAATTAAGTCCTACGGCTTCATTTGCATCAAAAAAACCAGGGCATGCTCTCCAATCTTGGTCTGTGTAATATAATCACTAATTTTAAATAAAACATGCATCATTATGCTAGGTTTGACATAAACACCACTCAGCCTCCCCACTGCATGTGCAATGTCTGGTCTAATACAGACCATTGCATACATCGAGCTACCCACTGCACTTGCATATGGAACACGGGACATATACTCCTCTTCTTCTTGTGTCTTGGGACACTGTTCAGCAGACAGCTTTACACCTACAGGAATAGGAACATTCATCGGTTTACTATCCTGCATATTGAACCTCTGCAATATAGTCTCGACATACTTCCTCTGGTTTAACCAGAGCTTCCTCTTTGCCCGATCTCTCTTAATTTCCATGCCCAAAATATATTTTGCAGCACCAAGATCCTTCATGTCGAATTTGGAGAACAGTTGGGTCTTCAAATCTTGGATAATTTCTTTGTCATTTCCAATCAGCAACATATCATTCACATACAAGACCAAATAAATAACACGGTCACCAATTAATTTAAAATAAACATAGTGATCCTCCTTGCTTCTGGTGAAGCCAAGTCCCCATATATAGGTATCAAATTTCTGATACCACATCCTTGGTGATTGTTTTAACCCATACGAAGACTTCTTCAACCTGCACACCAATTATTTCTTACCCTTCACCATAAAGCCTTTGTTTATTATGATCTCTTCAGATCCCCGTGAAGAAATGTTGTCTTCACATCCATACGTACCCACTACAAATGTGACAGTAGATAAAAGAAATCTCGCAGTAACTTTGTGAGAAAAATATCACCAAAATCAATTCCCGACACACAAGGTGTGCTTACTACCAAGCTCTGAGCTTTGTTCTCCTTGCCTTATTCATCTTCTTCTTAAACACCCATTTTCTCCTGATGGGATTCCTTCCAGCTGGCAACTCCACCAAATCCCATGTCTCATTTTTATGCAAGGATGCCATTTCATCAACCATGGCCTCCTTCCAGAGTTTTCCAACCTCTGAATCTACTGCCTCCCTAATGGTTCTGGGATCATCATCAGTTATAGTTAAAGAAAAATTTGAACAGAAAGCAGATTGACTATACCTTTCTAGTTGTCTTCTTTCCCGAATTGATCTTCTCACAGCTGGATTTTGTGGCTCTTCCTCTTTCCAGTCTTCTTCTGTTGTAGATTCTGATTCATCCTCCTTTATCTCAAACTCCATATTCTCAGGTTCCTTTGGTAGGACTTCTTATTTAACAACATTTTTCACCTCTCTAAACACCACATCTCAGCTATATACAACCTTCCTTGTTTCCGGGTTCCAAAGCTTATAACCCTTTAAACCATCCTTATACCCAATAAATATGCACCTTTCATATTTATTATCCAACTGGGTGCTTTTCTCCTTTGGAACATGTACATATGCATAACATCCAAATACCCTCAGATGTGAAAGAGAGGGTTTCTTACCATTCCATACCTCATGTGGAGTCTTATCCTCCAATGTTGATGAAGGTGATCTGTTAACCAAGTAACATGCAGTCTCCATTGCCTCTGCCCAGAATTCTTGTCCTAACTCGGTACCACTGAGCATGCTTCTTGCCTTTTCCATCAGCGTTCTGTTCATTCTTTCTGTAACTCCGTTTTGATAAGGTGTGTATGGAGTAGTCTTCTGTTGTGCTATACCACACTTCTTACAGAACTATTCAAATTCCTTCTTGCAGAACTCTCCACCATTATCTGTCCTCATCACCTTTATCTTCTTCTCTGTCTGGTTTTCCACCAGAGCCTTAAATTCTTTAAATTTGTCAAAGACTTCATATTTCTTCCTCAAGAAATATATCCATGTATTCCTTGAGAAGTCATCTATGAATGAAACATAGTACACAGACTTACCCATTGATGGAACCATCACAAGTCCAAACACATCATTGTGCACAAGCTCTAATATCTTGTTCTCCCTCTTAGCATCAAAAGGAAAACTCACCCGTTTCTGCTTCCCATATAGACAATTTTCACAGAAATTGAAATCCAGAGAGCTATTATACATACCTTCTACCATACCATTTCCATGTAGTATTTGAAGGCCCTTCTCTCCAATATGTCCAAGATTTTGATGCCATAGGATGTTCTTTTCTCCACATACCTCTAGTCTTTTCACTCCACTTTCGAGAACCACAAAACTATTGCACCCATAATTAATAGTGCTTCCCTGAAGCTTGTACAGAGTTCCAATCCTAACTCCCCGAATTAATACCAATGCTCCCGGAACCATCTTACAGGTATCTTTCTTGAACACTGTTTTTACACTTGCATCATCCATCTTGCTTGCAGAAATCAGATTTCTGGCCAATGCAGGAATGTGCAGAACACCAGGAAGTGTTCTAATATTTTCACCTTGCAGCTTCAGCTTGAATTTTCCACGTCCAACGATTTTGGCCTTCCTATCATCACCTAAGAAGACATCACTGCCATCATATTTCTCATACTCGCAGAACCACTCCCTATGGGGAGTGAAGTGAAAGGATGCACCCGAGTCAATCAACCATGACTCATGATCTACATGTGTATTTGAAGAAGAAGCAAAATACACATCCCCACCTTCATCCAAGGTGGTTTTTTCCTTTGCAGAAGGAGCATCATTAGATCCCTTCCCTTTCTTAGGAGCTTTAGATCTGCAGTCCTTTTTGTAGTGCCCTTCCTTTCCGCATTTCTAGCACACCTTTACAAACTTTCCAGGAGATTTAGATCTCCCTCTAGATTTAGATCTCCCATTCAAAACCTTATTCTTGTTTCTATTCTGGGACCTTCCTCGTACAAATAAGGCATCTCCATTCTGACCCTCCATATTTCTCTGTCTCATTTCCTCCGATGGCAAGGCTGAGACAATGTCATAAAAATTCAAGGTAGTTGTATTGCTACCTATTGCAATAACCAGACTGTCCCACGAGTCTGTTAGAGAACACAACAATCTGATGCACTTATCTTCATCTGAGATTTTAATATCAACAAATGACAGCTGACTTACCACAGTATTGAAGGCGTTCATATGCTTTGTCACTGGGTCTCCATCCTTCATCCTCAAGTTATACAACTTTTTCTGCAGGAACAATTTATTCACCAGAGACTTAGATTGGTACAAAGTCCCTATCTTATCCCACAATGTCTTCGTCGTAGCTTCCACAGATACATTCAACAATACTGAATTTGAGACACACAACCATATTGTGCTCTTTTCCTTTCGATCTAGCTTCTTCCAGTCTTCATCTGACATTGCCGTTGGTTTAGTACCCAGATCTACCGCAATCCACTAATCTTTATCCACCAGAAAATCCTCCATCTTGAGCTTCCACAACTCAAAACTATGACCTTCAAATTTCTCGATCTCTATCTTTCCACCGCTCACCATCTTCTTTCACTGCAATAATTTATCCCATTGATCTCCCACTGAACAGGGTCTACCTCAGGCCCGAGAAAAAACCCTCAACAGCAAAGGAATCCCCTTGAAACCGAAACAACTTTGATACCAAATGTAGGTTTTAACCCTGTATAGAAATTATCTGCAAACAAATATTAAAAAATAGAAAATAAAAAATAGCGAGAGCATAAAACATAAAACAAATAAACATAGAGTTTTTCCCCTGGATCCCAAATCGGGACGACCTGCTTGATTTTTCATTATATTCATTTTAGTTTTACAACACATATATATACATGCCAAAGCATACATAAACCCCAATCCATTAACCTTGGATTAGAACATAACCGTAGTTCCCTTGACCGGATCTACAAAATACCAGGGGCCAAAAACCATTGTACCCCAAAACCATGTGCAAAACCATGCACAAAACCATGGGCCCACTAGAAAATAACGACCAAATTTTTTTTCCTGGGGCGCTACCCTAGACCCTAACAGGGGGGGCGATCACCTTACCGTGTGTGACTAGTCATGGAAAGAATATAACACATACCCAACAAAAGAGGAGACATCCACTTCGGATACAAAAATGGATTCATTACTCCGGACTATGGATAATATGGTTGACTTACTATTTCAGAGAGACCTGAACCACAGATCCAGAATCCAAATTTCAGAGGGTAGAAGCAGTAGTTGAGAATAAATCAAAGAGAGCAGAAAGCACCTAACCAAACAGTACAACAACAATAGCAGATTAGAACCCCATTACAACAGAATTATGTCCAAGTAGAAGAGGAAGAATATGAAGATCTGGTGATTGAAACAAATCATTTCTTTACAGTAGATGGACTATCATGTTCTTGACTGAAGATGAGGAGGATACTGAAAATCTGGATTCTCCAAAATATGAAGACTATATCTTGGAAAATGACGATGATTTGGAGACTGAATCAAATTATTATCAGCATGGATATATGAATTCTTTGAGTGCACAAAAAAAACAATATTCTCTAAGGAGCAAAGATGTACCTGTCAATCCTATTTAGAAAAGGAAAGAGGTCCAATCAAAGAATGATCTTTCGAAAAAGGGTAAAGAGACTATAGATTAGAATCATAGCAACATCAATTATCCATCAACAAGCTTAGCTACTAAAGATAAAGATACTCAGAAGAAGGAACTTGTGACAAGCGATCTAAGTCTTAGAAGAGATACTACTGTCAAAGAGGTCGATAAAGTCACAACCTTTAATTTAGAAAATGAAATAGCTAAATTGAAAGTGCCCATTCCTTTGACAGAGTTAGTAAACAATAATCATTACATAGATTAGGTTTCTAAAAGTTTTCTAGTTGATCCTTTTTCTAATATGGTTAATATTGAAGATGACCGTCCCAAGTCCATTTTTGGTCTAGCTATAGATGGTAAATTAGGAGAGAGTGAAGTTCCTCCTTTTTATTTAAGCCTTAGACTGCATGAATACATACTTCAAAATACTATGCTTGATTCTGGTGCCTCTCACAATTTGATGCCTAAGGCTATTATGGAAAATTTAGGCATGGATATCACCTAACCTTATCATGATTTGTACTCATTTGATTCTGGTAGAGTTTGTTGCATTGGTCTCATTAAAGATTTAGTGGTTTCCTTAGATCAGATTCCAGCTAAGAATATTTTGATGGATGTGGTGGTGGCTGATATACCACCTCAGTTTGGAATGATACTATCTAGATCATGGGGATCCAAACTCAATGGTACTTTACAACTTGACTTCTCTTATGCTACTATTCCTGTTTTCGGGCAATTGAAGAAATTGTATCGGGAAAAGAAAATGAAGTATATGATAACTAGTAAGGAGAAGCCTATCAATCATCTGATACAAGCTATACATATAGATCTTGAATATTTTATTTTTTATAATGATGGTGATTTGAATGATGTAAATAATCAGTTATTAATAGCAGAAGATATTCCAGAAGTTTCAAAAAAATTTAGAGCAGTTTTGGATAAGGAAAAAGAGGTGATGACCTCTGAAGTGGTGATTTATTTCGAGCAGCCTCCCGAAGAACATAAAATTAGTACATAACAACAAAATGAGGTCATTTTCCCAAGTAAAACAGAACCAAAAATTGAGTTTTAGCATCTACAAGATGAAGTCTTATGGAACATGGATTTCTATGGTGCTTTGGGTAAGGAAGGTGCAGGTATTGGTATTTGGATCCGAAGTCTAGTTGGTAAGTCAGGTGGAATTCCAGCTGGTGTTAGAGAATGATTTTACAAATTGGCTTTTGACTGTTCTAATAACGAAGCAGAGTATGAAGCCTTGATTACAGGTCTTAAAATTTTGAATAAACTTGGTGCAAAACGATTTTCTGTTTATGGTGATTCTGAGCTTGTCATAAATCAGGTGAAAAGAGAGTATCAAGCAAAGCATCCACGAATGAGAGCTTATAGAAATGCAGTTTTGGATGTCTTAAAAATGTTTCTTGAGTATACATTAACATCAATACCAAGAACTCAGAACATTATTGCAGATTCTATTGCTACTATATCAAGTAATCTTAAAATTCTGATGAACTCCAGTAATAAATTTGAAATTCATATCAAGCATAGACCTGTTGTTCCAGATAATTTAAGGTACTGGAAATTTTTTGGGGATGACAAAGAAATAAATATATTTTTGTAGAATGAAGGAAAATTCAAAGATGCTTTTATTAATGATGTTTTTGATGTTTATGATCAAGAGATAGAAGCTCGTCAAATGAATGTTTCGCATCTGAAAGATAATTTTATTCCTAGAGGTCTGATAGCTTTAGAATATTTGTTCGATTAGGATGATGTGGCCAAGAAACCAACATTGACTCCTACAGAAAAGGGTGTGGAAGATGTGAACCTTGGAACAACATACAAGCCCAAGATGGTTAATTTGTCTAAGACATTGTCTCCCGAGGCGAAAGATAAGTACATTAAATTATTGTCTAAATTTTATGATATTTTTGCATGGGATTATGTAGTTTTGAAGGTTTATGTTAAGAATATTATTTATCACACTATTCCCATCAAGCTAGATCAAAAACCCTTCAGGCAGAAGTTGATAAGGATAAACCCAAGATTTTTTTCCATCCATCGAGAAAGAGGTAAATCAATTGTACAAATTAGGTATTATTGTGCCAATTAGGTTTTCTGATTGGATTTCAAATTTGGTGCTGGTAAGGAAAAATACTCGAGAGATAAGGTTATGCATATTTTTCCAGAATTTGAATAAAGAATCATTAAAGGATAATTACCCCCTTCCTAAGATGGACCATGTTCTGTAAAATGTAGTTGGAGCATCACGGATGTCACTACTTGATGGTTATTCAGGTTATAATCATATTTTGGTACATGAAGAAGACCAAGGTAATATTGCTTTTACAACACCTTGGGGAACCTTTTAGTATGTTAAAATTCCATTCAGACTCAAGAATGAAGGGGCTAATTTTCAGTGGGTGATGGATATAGCCTTTGCTAATGAGAAGGATGTTTTCTTAGTAGTATATCTTGATGATTTGACAGTGTTTTCTGGTTCTGATGATCAGAATTTGTATCATTTGAGAATTTTTTCTCAGAAATGCAGGGAGTTCGGGATTTCTTTTAATCCTAAGAAGAGTATTTTTTCCTAGGAGGAAGGCAAACTGCTTGGTCACATAATTTCCAAATATAGCATTCGCATTGATCCTTCCAGAGTCGAAGCCATTCAGAAGATAGACTTTCTACTGAACAAAAAAGAGATATAGGCTTTCAATGGTAAGATGAAATTATTACGTAGGTTTTTCCCTACTTTAGTTGAGCATTAAAGAGAAATGACTAATATGTTGAAGAAGGATGGCAATGTAAAATGGACCACTGATGCTATGAAGTCATTCAACTTGGTAAATTTTGCTTTAAGCACAGCCCCTGTTTTGGTTAGTCTAGATTATACTAGTGATTTCATAATATTTTCATTTTCATCTGAACATACTTTGGTTGCAGTTTTGATACAAAAGAGAGATCAAGTTGAACAGCCTATTGCTTTCTTCATTCAAGCCATTCAAGATGCTTCTCTTCGCTATAACATTATTGAGAAACAAGCTTTAGCCCTGATCAAAGCTTTGAAATATTTCTGGATCTATATTATACATTCACATATTTTTTCCTATGTTCCAAATGCAGCAGTGAAAGAGATTCTCACACAAACTGATCCTGAAGGTCGAAGAGGTAGGTGGATAGCAGTTATGCTAAAGTATGATCTTGATATTAGGCCTACCAAACTGATCAAGGGACAGGGGTTAGCCAAGCTGATGGTTGAATCCAACTTGCATTCTTTAGACATAAACCTTATTGCATCAATGTCAGATGATGATGAAGATGGCGCTCTAATACATGTATCTGAAGTTTTTCTTACTTCACCATGGTATTCTGATATAGAATATGTTATTCAGCACTTATTTCCTGCTTCTTGAGTGTCAAAAAGTCAGGGTAGGTCTTTGAAATTGAAATCTGCTAAATACTGCATTCTAGGAAGTGCCCTTTATTGGAAAGATCTAGGAGGTGTTCTTTCGAATTGTCTAGTTGAAGATGAAGCTAAGCAGGTAATGGATGATTTTCATAGGGGATATTGTGGAGGTCATTTTTTTTGGAAAACAATAGCTAACAAAGTGTTGAGAGCAGGGTATTATTGGCCAAATTTATTTTCTGATTTATACAAAATAGTCACAAACTATCATGAATGTCAGGTTTTTCAGGGAAAAAGGAAACTCCTTCCTCTTCCACTGAAGCCTATTGTAGTAAATGATCCTTTTCAATAGTGGGGACTTGATTTTATTGGGGAAATTCATCCCACATAATCGGCACAGCACATATGGATCCTAATAGCCACCGACTACTTCCCCAAGTGGATCGATGCTAGTCCTACAAGGCAAGCTACGGACACGGTAATCATTTAATTTTTAGAACCCAATATTTTGTCTCGTTTTGGTTGTCCTCACAAGATTATTACAGATAATGCTACAGCATTTAAGTCAAAGAATATGGTTGAGTTTTTTCACAAGTATAATATCATATTGGGCCATTCCACCGCATATTATCCATAGGGCAGTGGATTATTTGAGTACTCTAATAAATCCTTGGTGAATATCATTAAGAAAATGTTAGAGGAGAACAAGAAAAATTGACATAGTTAGATTACCAATGCTTTGTGGGTAGACCGAGTGAGCACAAAGAATTTAATAGGTATGTCACCTTTTGAATCGGTTTATGGTACAGATACATTGTTTCCTACATCACTTGCAGTCCAGGTTATGAGATTATTGCAAGAGGAAGATAGTGAAGAAAATGATATGCAACGTAGAATCAATCAAATGATTCACCTTCAGCAAACAAGAGAGGAAGTTTCTCAAACTCTTCTAAACTTCAGGAGAGAATTAAGAATATTTATGATTTTGAAACCAAAGAAGATAAATTTCAGCTGGAGGATGCAGTGCTAAGATGGGATGCAAGAAATGAAGATAAAGATAAGCACGAGAAGTTTGAAAATCTTTGGAAGGGACCCTACAAGATCTTGCCTTATCGAGGAAAAAATGCCTATTTGCTGCAGGAGATGAATGGAGAGGAATTTTCAGGAGGACCAGTCAATGGTAGGCTCCTGAAACATTATTATTTGTGATGCAGATTCTAAGAAAATGTTTCACTTTCATTGTACATACCGGTTTATATTTTCTGCAAAGTTTGGGGCAAAAGATCATCTAGGATTGGGGCCCGAAGTGAAGGCTATAAAGCTTGTTGATTTTCTGTTGTTTTTAGATTTTGGATTAAGTTCTGAGTTAGTGTCAGAGTCAGTTTTTGAGTCAATTTCCAATATTTTTAAATAGTTTTTGAGTCAATTTAAGTAATCTACATTCTTTTGGATTGTTTGACTGTATTTACCCAATGGTTAGGCACTTGGTCTATGGTGTTATTGACACCTCCAAGGAGCTTCCATCCCCAATAAGGCCAATGTTAGTGTCAGTATTGGTATACTTCCACCAGGGATCAAAACACATTTTCACATGCATCTTAGGTGTCCCATACTAAATAAATTTTTATCATTCCGTTAGGTCATGACATAAATTTGCTCCGCTGGTGGTTGTCCTTGTCAAATAAAATTTTTCTTCCTCCAAGATTCATATTTCTAACTCATTCCCATGTCCCTTTGAGCATAAGAAAATCTATGAAAATGCTTTGATTTACTTGAAAATATTTTAGGTCAAAATATCATTCAAAATCAAGTCAAAAAGCAGTCTCATCAAGTCATTAGGGTTTTGCATTTATCAAGGTCACTCCTTCATTCCAATGAGGTTAGGACATATATGAGAGGGATTTAAAAAGATCATCATGATGGTTTCATTATACTTCAAAGGTTGTATTTTCTGTTTGAAGACTTTTTTATCAAAATGCCATTTTGATAGAAAAGTCATATATGTAATTTATTTTATTTTTTCAAATGTAATTTTATGCTACTATATGTAATAATTTAATCCCAAGCTATCAAATCCATTATGTCAAGCCTTACTGAGCAAAAGAAAAAGCCAACTCCATGACTTCAGCAACCTGCAATGCAAAAAAGTGTCAAAGAGTATCAGTGACAAAAGAAAAGGACCTCAAACATTAGAAAAGTGGGTATTCAAAGTTAAATCAAAACCCACTTGGCAATAAAGCCCATCAAACATTTCAAACAAGTCATTGTTGCCTTTCAAAAAATCAGGAGAATTCAACAAAGAAAATTTTGTGAGTTTTTGAAGCGAAATTGGGCCAAATTTCTTGGCGTTGCGCGTTCTGCAGTTGGCGTTGTTTGTTTACACCAGCGTTGTGCACCTGTACCTTGGTGTTGCGCCCTTGCTAGAAAATTTCCATGTATTTTTTGAAGGTGTTGTGTGCCTGCCCAGAGGTATTGCGCATTTGGAAAAGTGTTGTGCGCTGACACAGTGGCATTGTGTGCCTAGACAGGGAAGATTGCTGAGTGTGTTGGGTGTGGAGCCTGATTATCTTGTATATTTTGTATCACAGTGTTGGACCCCTATACCTTAATGGGGGCGACAATGTCACTCGTAATTAAATGCTACCTGGGGGGTCCAGGGGGGGATATTGCGACTTTATGGAGCCCCCCCTGGCGAGGGGTTTCGGAGGCAGCGCCCCTGAAGCTAAAAGAAAATGTAAAATTGCCTTGTAAAAGTATAGTAATTTCTAGTCAATCTGGGCCATTCATCAGGCAGATGATATGATGGTAGAAGTTATGTTTAGTTTAGGGTTTTTTTCCCTAGAAGGAAACCCCTCACTTGTATCAGGGTATTGTATTGCGGCTATGCATTGTATGTGTATTCTCGGAGACAGAAACAGATAGGGAGACTGTAAGAGAGAACAGAAGATATTACAGTGGATCTGTTGTAGGTTGTGTCTCTTCATTTTTTTGGATGATAGAAAGGAAGGAATGGCTGTTCAGGGTGGACGTAGCCCAAACTAGGTGAACCACGTATTTTTGTGTCTCTCTAGTTTTATGTGTTTTGTGTGCTTGTGTTTTCCGCATATTGTATGTGTTTAATTGCTCTGTAATATTTAATATTCTAACAGAGTGTTCTAGCAATCCAAACAAGTTCAAAACACTTCCAAATTTCTCCAAAATTCCTCCAAGCACTTCTAAGCAGTAAGTACATGTAAGTGTTGTGGTGTGTTTGGTGCACGTATGTACGAAATCACACCAGTTTAAGGGGTGTGTTTTACCCCTTTAAACTATTGGTAACATGCAGAAAGAAGTGGAGTTATTGAGCATACTACATATAAAAATAAGCAGGAAAATGTAATCTAAAAAATAAAATAAAACTAAACATAAATAAAAAGAAGCTCTAACAAGTAAAACGACAGAATAATGCAAATGGTGGCTCTAGGCCCCTCTTATTGAGCATTGGTAGAAAGGGGAAGAATACTTAACTCTCTTGCCAAAGGGCCCCTAGACAATGGTTCTGGGTCCCAATGCAAGGATGTTGTTCATTTCAAGCCTCACCTCAATGCAGTCTCCCTCTCTCTATATTGTGTGGACTGAGCTTGTTGGATGGCCAACAAGTGCATCCCCTCTGTCTACAGGTCCGGGTCACACACTTCTGTTATTGCTTGGGCAATTCTGGCCAGCATAACAATGTGATCACCAATTCTTCATCTCATGGTGTCTTTATATAGGGATTTCAAATCATCCTTCCCTCCCTTGGTACATTTTGGATGGCGACCCAAGGGAGAGGTATGATTCCTTTTTGTGCTCCAAATATTCCATTGTGTGCTCACATAGTGTCTAAGGAGGCGTTGGTGGTTGTCCTTAGGAGGCTTCAAGTAAGGAGTAACTTGTCCTTTTCTTTATGTGATCCCGGATAGTGACATTTAACCACTCTCAGGAATGTGCGCTTATCGGGCCAAAAGGCATGCATAAGGGGCTCTTCTCGAAGGATAATGCGCACAATCAACATTTAAGACTAGTTCAAATTTTATTTCCTTTAAACCTTTGATATTTTTAAATACTCTCTAGATCTTGTAATGTCTTCGAGCCCTATAAATCCTCTGTCTTGACATTAATTAATTTCATCTTCTGCTGTATGATTTTCCATTGTTAACAGTTGCCCCCTAATTTGTGAGGTCTAGGAAGGACTGTATAGCCGAAATACATTATATTTTCTTTTATGTATCATGCATAGAAAGAGAGAGAGAGATCTGCATGAAGCCTTGGGTTTGAACACACCCTGCACCATTTCCAAGAATAACCAAGTCTAAGGGATCCCTGCAAGCAAATACAATTTACAATACATATACAAAATTTCAACGAGGTGGGGATGTCCCATGCTCATGATGTTGTGGCTTGTGAAACAAAATTGACAGATGTATATTATGTCATGCCACTACTATGGTAGTAATATTGGCAGTTGTTGATGACGACTGCTAACACCCTCAAGGGTGTTTTTTCTTTGACGATAGGTGCAATGTGGTACCCATATGCGTAAACTTGGTATGGCATATAGCTATGTAATGTATGCATACGTGCTGGCTGGGCCCTTCCCGTTTAAGCATTTTTGACAAAGACGCTTATGGAGGCAAGGATCTTTGACGGATCTAATCAAAGTGCAATGGTTGTAAGGTATGATACCATCTTGACATGAAATCTTTTGTCATAGTCAAATGTTAGGAGGATCAATGACATATGTGGAAAATTATGTCTCCCATATCAATGAGTGGTGATCCAAGGTACCACTTCCTTTTTTGAAAAGAGGTGTCGAGGTCGACAAAAATGAAGCCTCAACCGAACCATGGGTTGCCAACCTGAGGGGTCGAGGACTTGAATGTGATGAGTTTAACATAGGCATGTTGGTAAGTGGCAACTAAAAACTTATGATGGGGATTTAGTGGCCCGAGGTCGGAGTATACTTAAGCAGCTTGGTAGTAATCATAGTTATTTCTGAAGGGAAAAATCCCTGGAGTCGGTAGGACTTCCTGGGTGGGTGTAAACTGGCTATGCATGTCATGGTGGTTTGTGCATGAGGGTGAAATACTCCAACCAAGGGTGTTCAAGGACTATTTCCATGGGAGAAAAGATGAATTGCGAGGGTGAGGGGATGAAGTGAACCATTTGCGGTATTTGTACACTTACCAAAAGAATAAATTAATAGCGTTTGGTTTGTACAAAACACAGAGCCGGTTACCCCAAAACATAAAAGTGTTCACTCACTGATGTTGTGAGGAAGGTGTTTTGTTGGGGGTGGGGGTCCCATTGGTTTGTCTCATGTGCGGGGTTGATGAAGCGGATGAAAAAGTATCGTAGATGGGATTATGTTGGTGGACGTATGGTGGGCCAAATGTGAGGCGCGGTGGTGTGCTCTTGATTTGCTTTGTACAACCTAGTCGTCTGGGAAGGGGGATTTAGTTTGTATGGTAAAATTGACCATATGCATGATGAATGGATGGGCATGAGGTGCTTCCTAGACAAAAGTGGTATGGCCATGGCATCACTTATGTTTGTGATATATGGTCTACTGTGGGTGACAAGCGCCATGGAAGGGAGGCTCTACCGACCAACATAGATGTTTATCACATGTAGGGTGAGGTGATGATAAACATGATCAGATATGAGGACACTATTGTTTATTTCTTATGGAGAAATGATGTCAGGATATGCAAAGCTCTCTGGAACTCTATCATGCTGAGGGTAGAATGATACCTACTCTGGAACTTTCAGGAGATAACATTGTGGACAGTTTGCGGGCTTTTACTGCAAAAACAACTACCTCAAGTGAAAGCATCTTCTTCTTATCAAATATTATTGAAAGGAATGAGATTTAAAAAGAAGATGAGAGAGGGCATACCTGTCGGCGCTGAAAATTTATTTTTTCTGGAGAGTGAATGTGTGGCATCGCTTTTGTTCATCATGGGGTGTTGATTATGGTGCAACTTACAGTTTGGAGAATGGACCTTCTAATCTCTCATTATGGCCCTCCAAATTTTTTGAAAAGGGCGATAAATAGGTGAATATGGCCCTGATTCAATTCATTTGTACTTGTTGAGTTTTGAGAGGTTAGAGGACTCTGCGAAGAATTTCTTGCCGTTGCAGTCAACTAGAGCACCAAGGACTAGTGATACTATGTCGACGTAACCTCCATGATGTCCTGCATTTTAATTTTTACAGTTTGATGGTGTCAGGGTCTGTATAGACTAGGTTTGTACGGATTTTGGGTGACTTTCACTCTAGATTGCGTGGGCGATCTAAGAAAAAGTGCACCCTCTTTGCGCACGATTGTGGAATATAGGTGCACGAGAGCACTCTGTTCTCCAATTTTAGCGCACCTTAGGCACACCTGTGTAAAATACAGGCGTGCTTAGCGTGCCCCTATCAAAGGGACAGGCGCACAAAGGCTGAGGTGACAAAAATTTATGTCTTTTGCCTATTTTTAGTTTTTTCTCTATACTGATGGGTTATTGTGTTGATAACAGGTTATTGTGGAGGGAGCAGGACAGGCCCGAGATCCAAACCTCTTTAGCTACTGATGTTGGGGCTCGTCGTCAGTTGGCATTATGGGGCCTTCTAAAGTTTGCTGAGAATGAGTTTCTTCAGTCACCGGACCGATTTCTACGATACATTATTCAGCACTAGCGCAAGAGGCGCAATATGTTTGTGTTGTGGGGTACGAACCTGATCATCCGTCCTAAGACGGATATATATTTTTTGACCAGGTTGCTGCCTCAGGGGCAGGCCCTGAGATATCCACTCTCTGCTAGGTGAGTGGACCTGGAGAGGTTTAGAAGAAGTCACTGTGGTGGGGCACCTCTTACGAAGGGTTGTATCAACATTACATCAGTTACAGATGTGGAAGAGCGATGTGCTCTAGAGGTGATCATACGACTGGCGGGGTCAGTTGCTCCAGATCGGGTGTCTGGCCCACAGGTTGGAGTTTTTTACCGGTTGAGTTCCAGGAATTTTTTTGACTTTGCTTGCTTTTTTTTTTCCAAGATGGTGTCGTAGTTGAACAAGGTCCAATGTGGATCTAAGTCGTTTCTGTATGCCAGCATCTTGTGCAGGATCATGTACGAGAGGGTGGTGTTGTTGAGGCCAGTAGTGGCAGTGCCTATTGGGAGGCCATGTGAGCCACATATGAGGAGGTGGGCTCTGGTGATTTTTCGAGGCGGTGGTGGCATGGTGGGGCATTACAGGAATGCCACGACAGAGGCTTGGCTCGAGGCCAACCCGTAGATGTTCTTGTCATACTCGTATCCGGGAATGGACTTCCAGGGTGAGCCGGACATGGGTCTCCCTTTTGGTTATGTTTGGGGACCTGCAGGTATGTGTTATATCTATATATATATATATATATATATATATATATATATATATATTGCAATTATTTGAGTATGTATGTACTTATGTGTTTTGCTAGTGACATTGACATCATTTTGGTTACTCGTGCAGATGTTGGCGAGGTGGGTCACTCTGTGGCTCGAATGGTGGGCCACGATCCTCTGCAACGACCTCGGGGTGGTTAGGTAGGACGTGATATAGGTGGTGTTGGCCCTTCTATGGAGGGTAGTAGCTCGGCAGCTGGAGAGGTTGCGGTTGAGTGAGCTCGTGCTGACGTGGGGGAGGCTCGCATTGCAGAACTCACATCTTAGGCTTTTTCTCTTGAGGACTTCCGGGGTCAAGTGGACCACTTTACCCAAGGGATTCCTGCTCGAGGTTTCATGGATGACTTCGAGGAGGTCTGGTTAGAGATAGTGATGGCTCACAAGAGGGACTATCGGCCCACTCTACGTCGGGTGGTGATCGCAGTTGCGACGACAGCTCCGGTGGTGGTACCGAGAGCGGTGGTGGGTCCAGGTGCCCCTCTTGAGGGGGCACCTCCCTAGAGTAGTTTTGTACACAGGGAAAGCACCCATTATGAGGATGCTTCCCTTATTTTAATGACTTTTTTATCTTTGGGCTGGAAATTAGGCCATCGACAGTATTTTTCCACTCAGATATACATATTTTGATATATAAATGAGAGATATTTTTTGTGGCTCTACATGATGTATCACTTGTTTTGGTTTATGTATTTTTTTATGCTGATGGATATCTATATTTTTGGTTTTATGTATGATGGTTTATTGGAGATGTATTCCAGTTTAGGATATTGTTAGCTATGCGATCAGCTATTTGGTTTTGACTCCTTGGTATATGTGTAAATGTGATATAGTCAAATTGTTTGCTTAATCTTCTGGCACACAAATATTATCTGAACAAATGTGTATCTCTTGTTTGAAATGTTTGGTTTAACTGTGATACTACTAACTGGGAATCGAGGTAGACATGCATATGGTGAATGCCCCTATGGAGGGTGTCACACATAAGTCTGATGGTGGCATCATATTCTGCCTGATTGTTTGTTGCTAAACTGATACACACACCATTTTGAACACAATGGTGATCGGTCAAGGTGGTAAATGACTGAGCCAACTGCGGCTAAATTTTGGGACCATCTTGATGCTCCATCAGCAAATCCGAAATAGGGTTCGTTTTGGTGATCCATGGTGATACTTTGAGCACTTTTAAATAAGTATTTGGGTCAAAAAACTTGGGTGTTTGAGTTTTTGTGTACTTTCATTCTAGGGGAAGGGTTTTCTAGGCCCTTATGGGTAGAATTTCTTGAGGTAAAGGCCATCGATGGGGTTATTGAGGAAAGTCCCATTCGGTTCCATCAATATGTATGCCCCCTGTCGGAGGCAATGTTGAATGATCTAGGGTCCTTTCCACAAGGTTTCAAACTTTCCTGGTCCTAATGCCTCTTTTGGAACATCATAACGGAGGACTAATTCTCCCTCGGTGAATGAGCGAGGGGTGATGTGGCAGTCGAATGATGTTTTTACCCTTTTCTTGTGGGCCTCGTTGTGTTGCAGTGACTGTCGTCAATTTTCGTCGACAAGCTCTAGTTGTACTAGGCGTTGCTCCAGAGGTTGGGTTTCATTGAGGAGTTCATTGGCGGCATGAAAATTTGGGATCTTGCAAAAATATATGCAAAAGAGGTACCTTGATCTTTTGCGACAGGAATTAGATGGAAATCCTGGGACGAGGAGGTGACAGTAATCCTAACACCAATATGTGATGATACAAATCATATATGGTGGATTGTGTCATCGGCATTTGGTGGGGGGAGAATCTCTGTAATGGGACTTTGTATGAGCGCAAGGTTGGGTTTCCCATTAGGATGGTTGATTTCCGGTAGGTGGAAATCGTGCCTGCCAGAGAGGTGCCTGAATGTTTCCATTAGCGGGCATGACTCTGGTGTGTAATTTTGGCCACTGCAGATGGTGCATGGTATCACTGAGCCAATGGAGTGAATAGTGTGAGATTCTATGCTACTCGTCGTTCCTGATGTGGATGCTCGAAAAGGGTCTAGCATAGAAGATGTTGTCTTCTACTTCCATTTCTCTATTGTTGGCTTGGGTGTGTCTACCTCTTTGGTGCAGTGTAGACTCAATGCAGCTCATGTTGCTCTTAGCTTGGGTAGATGTACACACTTAAACATATGGTGAAAGTGTGAACAAATTCGGCAATAAGTACACATGATCTTCTCTTGGTTTGAGAGGAATTTTTGAGGGAGAGAAGAGACTATGCAAAAAAATTTTGCAAGAGGCTTCAGTTCTCTGCATTAATTGACTCGGTGATCATTCAAATCACATAGGCCACATTTTATCCTAGGCTTGGCCAAGGTTGTGCTTTTTTGGTGTGTTGTCTTATCTTGCCTGATACACCATTGCGGAGGTGGGGACATTGACCTGGTGATGTGATTTTTATGCCATTCCCAGAGTTCATCCTGTCCCTTCTCTATGGCATTAATCATGTTGATGGTGGGACTAATTTGTGAGGCATAAGTACAGTGTCGCTCATAATGATTTCCCTGACATATAAGGCAAAATATCCTTGATATGAAGGTTTCATAAAGTTCAGTTTGAGGTCTGATGGGGAACCAGGGAAATAGATGACTTCATGGTCTGTATTTTTTCATAACGTATATGTTGGTCGTCCCTGTGAAGAGTGGTTGGGGTTAACTAGGGGTTTCCTGGTGGGTCGTTCTTCAGCTGTCAAGAACATGATGGATGCGCTCATCTCATCTGCTTAGGTCATGGAGCTGCCTGTGGACTCAGCATCCATGTCATTTTCTTGGGAAAGGCAGACTATGGCTAAGCAAAGTCTAGCGAGGGCTAGAAGGAATCAAGGTATGTAGTGACAATTCTCCAAAAGGTGATTTTCGGCGCATAATGGACATGTGAATTGTGTTGCCTGCAGTCTAACGTAGTAAACCCTTTCGATTGGATACCATCTATGGATGAGCTCTAGGGCCGCGCACTCTTCGAGGAAGTGACCACGTTCATCACATAGCATACAACGTATAATGGGCATAACTGGGGGTCTTTCTACAACCCTTCGTTCCTCCTGTAAGTATAGGATGGTACGAGGTTCATCGCCGACAGACTGAATGGAGGGATCCTCTTGATAGGATCACTCGATCACATGTAAGGTGTCCCTATATCATTGTATCTCTGGACAATGGTGGGTATAGTGCCCATAATTGATGTAGCAAGCGCATGCATGATTGGTACGCAACGCTTTGCCTTTACCTTTGGTGGAAGGTTCCTTTTTACGGGGACGCGGCGTCGATATGTCTGTTTCGGAGTGAAGGAGTGGTTTTAATTTGTCCTGCTCCAGAAATATATGGGTAGCATGACCTATTATGTCACATATGGCACAGACTAGTGATTATTGTTAAATGGTGGGGGTCACCATATTCTTTCCTCTCTTCTCCGTTTTCCTAGTAGTGATCACCGGTTTTGCGATGGGAATTTCCTTTGAAGGGGAAGTCTCCACTGTTTCTTGGATGGGTGAGGGCTCCTCGGGACTAGGGGGCTTCAATCCTGTGGCAGTAACGTGGGTGGATCATGTTCTGGAAGGGGGAAAAAGGTACCAAACTGGGAATTCCAATGATATGTTGGGTAATACCATTGTTGCCAAAACCTACTGGGAGACGAAGCAAGCTCGGGGGTAGAGGAAAGGGGTTTGGGTGGCGGCATAGGCTAGAGAGCCGATCATGGCCGATGCCTCAATGTCGTTACTACTTGAATCTGTGTCCTAACTAGCCTCGGCACTTGACGTGGACATCATGCATACTGGAGCTCCTGTGACATAGGGAGATGCCTCAAGGATAATGGGAGGATGTCCTATGAATGACCCTAGAAAAAATGATGGTTTGAATTGGCCAGGGCCATATTCTTGGTACTCTAAAAGACCATCCAAGGTTGTATCTACATAGGGTAGAATTACATATGTATTGGTTAGGGGACGCTTCTCACTGTGTGTCATCTGGTCTACAGTAATAATGCAGTCCTCGTGGGGGAACATCATAATGCGGAAGACAGAGGAGGCTATTGCAGACATGGCATACATATAACTCCATCCGAGGATTATATTGTAATCCAAGTGAGCATCCAAGACTTCAATGTCTATGTGGACCATCTTTCTGGCTAAACAGACTGGGAAATTTTGGTAGAGGCCGACAAGGGTCGAGGGACGACCGTCATATGCTCGAAGCGTGATGACTGAGGGTTTTTGTTTGGGAGAACCTAACCTCTGCCAAAAAAATTTTGACATGATGAATGTGGATGCACCCTCGTCTATGACACATTGGTGGATGGTGATATTCTGCACCGACACTGGTATCTGGAAGGTGACCATGAAAGGAAGCTGGGGGGTGTCTTTGTCTAAGACAAAAGCCATCAGGCATGTATCAGAAAGATTGACAGCGCCTAACGTGGAAAGTAGGGCTTTCCATTTCTTTGGGCATGATTACAAGACTTCCAAAACTGACATGGAAGTGGGATATTGTGCTAAATCATCCATGATGCTATAATTATGGGCTTTTTTGGAGTAGTTTCATGCTCGCCTATTAGGTCCCTTTTCCACCTTTGGTAATGGTTCTATGGGCATATTTGAAATGGTCAAAGGTGCAGTTGGCACACTGGTACTTACCCCTAACGTATTGGTGTCTGGTGGGGTGTCATAGTTTCGATTCCATTTTTGGAAAAACATATCTTCTCCAGTCATGTAGATTTCATCGCTTCTTTTCTCGGAATCGTCTGTATTCTACTGGTGAGTGCTTACCATCCCTTGGTTGGGGAAAGGTTCTTGCATCACAGCTGGTTTTTGGGAAGATCCTCCTTGTCCTCGGTTACTCTGTAGCATTTTTAGCTCGAGGAGATTGGGACAGTGGTGAGTATATTTCCCGTACTCACCACATATAGAAAAAGAATGGTTTGTTCGAAGAGGTGGCATTTTTCTCTATCGTTGGGCATTGCTTGGCCCCTGGTTCTGATTCTGGTTGGAGTTACCTCTAGCCTGGGCTCGTGGTGGGCGTTGTTGGTTGTTGCCCCCCTGTCCAGGGTTCCCTTTTGGCTTGTGGTTGGTTTTGAGACGGTTGGATAAAGTTCACCTATGCATTTTTTTTCATAGGTGGGTCATGTGCGGGGGACTGAATGTAATTCAGTCCTTCGTTTACACCTCACTATTGGAGGGGAGTTCTTTCGTAAATTTTTCTTTTTGCGTATTGATTCCCCTAAGCTGGAGGATAAGGTCCTCCTGGGTGATACGCTTGTGCCCTATTAGTCAAATTTTGTTGTGGCATATGATGACTTTGAAAATCGGGTTGAGGCATGATATGGGTAGAACTATATGTGTAACCAGGGTTTTGACTGTTGTTGCCTAGGTAACCCTGGGTGATTGACCCAATTAGCTCATCTACAAATTTCAACGCGCCTAGCACTTCTTGATAATTTTGCAGGCATGGGGTGTTGGGTAGGATGTTATAAATGTATCCTGATTGCGTATAAATTAGATCAAGATTTTGGGCTTTGCTGATTGTGTCCTCTTCAGATGTGGGATTTCGTTGTGCCACATCCATTGAAATCTCTGCCATAAGATTTTTCAAGAAAATGTCTAAGAGGATGCAGTCATCGAGTTTAGCTTTACATAAACTGTGACGCCGCCTCCATTCATGGAGATGGTACAAGATATGGACGGTGGGGGTTTGTCTAAAATGAGTCAGTAATTCTATTCCGAAATCATGGTGAATGGGTAACTGAAAATATGTTAGGAACATGGTAGCAAGGGCGCTAAAGATTCTATGTGAAGCCGAGGGTTTCTCCACGTACCATTTCATGAACACTCCAGTGGGAGTGTGTTGAAATAATCTCAATCGAATAGTGTCGTCAATGATACTATTCGATGAGCACCACAGGTGAAAGGTCATGACATGATTACTTGGATCTTCTTCTTGCTTGCATTTGAACTTTGGTATATAAGAAGGGAGATTTGTGGGCATGAGAGGCCATGTAGGATCATGTGCAATGGGGCCATTCATTAACTTGGTTAAATCGGGTAGATTCAACGAAGCTAAGAAGGTGACTGAGAGGTTGACGCCATTGATATGTGTGAAGCATTAGGGGAATTGTGAGGTCTAAAATGGGCCTCCTAGGGAAAATGTACAATCAAAATTAACTTTATGAAAACCAATCACATTTTAGGGGATGACATCATCTCCAATGGTTGAGGTGTCATTACTTGAGTTAAATGTACTTACTTGTCACATTCTCAATGGTGGATAAAAAATCATGGTTAATCATGGTAGTGCTATGAGTACTTTTAAAGTCATAAAGTAAATTACTAATAATAAATGTCATTTCACACTTTTTGAATAAAATATTATTATTGTATAAATTTTAATTAATAGTGTACTATATAATTAATAATTTATTAATTTATATTTGTAATTTATTTTAAGTTATTTAGGTGCAAAGGAAAAATGCATTAGTTTTTCATTGATAATGACATTTTCTTGAAAAGATAATTCTTATTTATAGTCACATCAATACAATTTTTTATTAATTTTATTTTGGTACATCTTTTCAATTTAATTTAACCATGGTTACATATATTTTGGTGCAAAAAGTAAAAGGAAAATTCATAAATATTATTTTAATATTTTAGCTATTATTTTATTATTTCCTTAAGAGGCCTATTTTAGACCTCAAAATTCCCCTAATGACACAAAGTTCTGGTTAGAATGACAGTTATTCTACGACGTACCCTGTTGTGTATTTAGCTGGCTTCCGGAATGGGATGCACTCCTCTGCCCCCTAGGGGTTGTGGGAGGAGTGGTATGTGGTGTAGTGTTGGGAGACCGACTAGGGTTCCCAACTATGGTTGCCCCAATAAAGGACGAACCAATGATGGTGGAAGTGTTCTGTCTTTGATGCCTGAATGGCGAAAGAGCTGGAAACCCTCCCAATAATGGGGGGAGGTCCAAAAGACACCTGGATCGACGAGGTTCCATTGGGACCTGTCAAGTGTCTCCCAGATTTTTGAAAACTTTGAGAGGATAGAGTCAATGATCAAAGAAAACTTCTTGTCACATACATAAAACAAAGTGAAAAATAAAATAGATTTCCCTTTAAATTAATCTATGTGATCAAGCAATAAAAAAAGTGGTTTTTTTTTCGTTTTCTTATGATACTCAAAATCCTAGAATACCTATGCATCCTCACACACTCAAAATTAACTGGGCCTTGAGAATATTTCTTGCGAGCGCTGGCACAATGTCCCGTAAGAGCTGGCAACGCCCCCAGTCAGCCAAAGAGAATCCACCAAGGTAAGGGTAGAGGGTTTGGCGCTTGCCTGCACTGTCACCTATAGGGTAGAGGTTGACATAGTTTTTGGCCACTAAGAACCATTGTCCCACGTGAGCATTCAATTCTTCAGCTTCTTTGTAATCAGCTAACATTATCGAGTATTAGCCGGGTCAGGTAGCCCCAACTAATACCGCACGCAATGTGCCTAAGTCTAACCCCCTCTGAAACGGGTCTCTGTCGTGCTCGGGTTTTCTTTGTTGTGGGCTGATAGGTGGATTTGAAGCTCCCTAAATACACAACTTTTATGTTTCAATATGAATTATGATCAAGGTGTCTTATTGGATTCCTACCCCCTTGATCCTAACATAAGTTATAAATTCTTTTGTAGCCCCTGTGGAGAGAATTTAGTGAGTTTGGTTAAGTTAGTTTTAGGTGTCTTTCTTCACTTAGTGGGTAAGTGTGTGTGAGAATAAAGTGAAAAAGCACATAGTTTGAACATGTGGATATCGTTGATCCTTTATAAAATCCCCTATTTAAACTATGTTGGTTGTTCCTGGCTCAAATGGAAAACATGTGTGGATAATGGGCCGCTTTCAAATTTTCTAGTTAATCTATGTGACTAACTATAGGGAGATGGAAAATTGTGAATATGGAGCATTCATATGCTTACCTAGGGTCACTAGAGGGTGCAAAGGTAGCAGAGATTACTTGCTCTTCTATAAACAATTCAATCCTAGTCCCGCAATTCCTAGTGCAAAAATTTAACTAAACTAAAAACTTTTACACTAGAACAAAAAAAACGAGCTATGCAAGCGTGGTCTTGGGCCACTTACTTGGACTAGTTATCTACGTGTGAGTACCAAAATTTTCAAAACATAAATTTTCGGAATGCAAGTTACTTTCCCCCCTACTTAAGTTATGTGAAGATTTTGCAAAAATCAACTTGAAGTAAAACTGACACTAGGCCTATAGAAAGCAGCTAAAAGTGAGTTTTAACAAGCTGTGGGGTACCACAACCAATGCTAGTAGATGCATTAGGGGATTCCAAGCACCTTATAAGCAGAAAAAGATAGAATTTAGGGAGAAATTTCTCATTCTGTAAATTGTGCGCAAAATGATGAGACAGGTGTGCTTCCTGCACGTGGGTCAGTACTGAACGTACGCCCTGCGCTTCTGTGAGGAATAAAAGCATGCAAATTCCTGCAAGTAAAAAAAATTAGGATCATCTCTTCTTCAGTTTGTCACTCAGGGTGAATCTAGGGACTGCAAGAGAGATTAGAGGACTATTAGCTCCAGTCCATAGTGTTAGTGTCTCATGATTTAGTAGATTGGTAGACCAAATGCACAGGGTAACATAAGACCAGTCTTTGGAGTCCTAGGCCCTAGCCTTCCTAGACTCAGAGAGGGCTCTCTCTATTGTATGCAAAGGATGTGAACTTTTTTGCTTTAGATGGTTGATTTTAGGCTAGTTGTTAAGTGTAGGGTTTGTTGTTTGTTTTGGTTGGGTAAGATGGTCAAGTAGAATAGGTGGAGTGAGGGGTCTTGAAATTATTGGGCTATGGAGTCAATGAAAGTCATGGATATCTCAACAATGAAACAAGATGCATAACAAGGAAAATATAGCTTGGTTAAATGGATCCTTAAGGTATGTGTGAATTGAAATGAACAATAAGCTGGTGAACAAAGTAGGTGTGTAAGGGCAGTGAAGAATCCTTAAAAAAATACCTTTTAAACAAGATGGTCTCAAAAACTGATCAACATAAGGACATAATCATAAGACATGGAAAAACAATAGCTTTCTAATTATACTTAAGCAAACAAACATTCAAGATGAACAATTCAATGAACCATAGAAAGCAAGAAACTAACCTAACTTTAAGTGATTTCACCTTCAAGATTTAGAAAACATTCAACATAACAAATAACTTTAATCAATGAAGAGGGAATGCCTAAACATCAATGATCAAGCTACAAAGAACTTTAAGGCAACTTCTCAAGCATGGACAAAGGGCATGATCAAAACATGACCTCTTTGGCTAAAACCTAACAAGTAATACTTCAAAGAGAGATTCCAAAATGGAGTTTAAATAGCATCAAATAGGCAAGGCTAATCGTAAAACATATTTGAAACTATTGTATTTAACCATTCATGGAATAAACAAGCATAGTGAGGTCTAAGGAGCAGCTAAGAATTCCTTAAACAAACCCAATAGAGGAAAACACAAATACAATAGAAACAGGAAGGACTAAGGTGCCTCAGAAAATTTCTTAACCTATACTATTATGTTCTACTGCAGCATAGAAGGACGGAAACCTAATGAAAACATGAGAAAAAATAGCATAAGAGAGAAGCACTTCACCAATAGCCAAGCTTAGGGATCCTGCAAGCTATCCTCCTTCATCATTAATAAAAACAAGGCATTCATAAACTCCACAAGACCAATTTCTTCTTCAAACTCAAGAAAACCATGTATTGCTCTCAAAACTCATCAAATGTGAACTTTCACAATGGAATACTCATGCTCTATTTATCTTAGCAAGTGAGGAGGTGGAAACCATAAGAGGCTTCCAGAAACCCTAATTTCATCATAAATGTCATTTATGTGCTTGAAGACCATGCAAGGCCCAAGACACATAATATCTAAGCTAATAAATGAAAAATAACATAACATAACTCCTCAATCAAATATGGAGTGATTTTCCCAAGAAAACATTAAAAAATCATTTTTCCATCAATTTTGTGTTTTGTTTACTTTTTGGCCAAAAAACACACAGTGTTGTCCATAAGCGCAACGCCACCTTAGGCAGAAAATAGGTCCTGTTGCAGCCAAGTTTTGGGGGCCTTCCCAATGTCAGATTTTGCTCTGTGATGGCTCATTGGAAATATTGTTGAGTCCTTTCTAGATATGCCTTTGGTTTTCTTATTGATCACATGTAACCGGTTCAAAATTTTAATTTCCCAAGACTGCTCTGAGCGCAACGCCAAGCCTGAAAAGGAGGCAGAATGGTGAAAAATGAGGTGGTTTTTGACCTTTGAGGGGTCAAAAGTGCTCCAATTGCTCTGAAATTTGGTGAGAATAGTCTGATGATAAATTAGTGGAAGATCACATCGAGCATCAACAACAAGTTCTCCAACTCTCAAAGGATAACCCAAATTTGGTGCATAATCTAATGAAACAACAGGAAGATCAACATGACATTGAAAGAAGTTATGAAGCAGTCATAGAAACAAGAAATCGACAAGTACGATCATTTTCAGAGTATCTCAGCAAGTGGAAGAACTTTCCTATAGAAGATTTCACATGGGAGGATGAGAATTTTATACAGAAGCATCAAGAAATAATCAAGCGTTGAGGACAACACTTGTTTGAAGGAGAGGGGCATGTTAAGTCCCTATATTAATAGTGTAGCCCCTTATTACGTTATTGTAGTTTCCCTTATTGTTATTATTGTACCCCTGTAACCCCCATATTTTTATTATTGTGCCCTTACATTATTATTGTTAGGTTGGCTAGGATTACATTGTGGGCCACTAGGATTATATTATGGCCCCATGGACTCCTATATATAGAAAGGAGTTTTTGTAAATTGTATCATCCAAGAATTGTGCATTTATGTAATGTATTGGAGGTTGCCCCCTCGAATTGGCTTATTTCTAAGGCGTTGATATCTCTTTTCTTCTATTTTTGAAGCTGGTTACACAACATTGTTTCATCATTGACATTTTGATCCTCTTCATTTGATACATCAAGAGAAGGGGAAAAGGGAGGTTTCCTTGAGGTGAAGGCACTTGTGTAGATGAGGAGGGTAAGTTTGATTGATGAGGGAGTTGTGGGCTTGTGAAGTCTTCATGTGCTATGAAAACCTCCCAAGGTATACCCTATTATTACAACTGATGTAATACCACCATATTGATCAAGGAATGGTGAAATACACTTTGCATTTATTGGGAAGGACTCCTTCTCTAGACAACAGAAGACATGTTTTCCATACTTCTATAGAGGTAGTAGGGAAAGTTGAGCATCTTGCCCCTTGTGAAATGTATGAGTCTAACATGGTAGGAATAAATCCTAGAATATCTCCCCTCACAGGTGAATTACTTCATGATAACTATCATGAAGGGTGCAAATCTCAGTTTGAGGTGTGAGAAAGGAAAAATAGACTTGCAGCCTTGTCTGTACCTAGTCTTCAAAAATGGCTCATAATAATCCTTGTCCAATTTTGATTTCTTAAACAATTTTTCACCAACAGCAGGGATACCAGTAGCATTTGAGATGGCATCTACTGATAGTTCAAAATCCACCCCTACAAGGCTTGATTTTTTTTTTTTGCAGGTTAAGTATAAAAAGCCTTGTGAGCTCTAGGTGGCTCTGTACTTGTTTGACTCTCTCACAAAATTGGAAGCACACTGAATTCTGGAAACATGAGAGGATCATGGGAGATGAGGTGATATCTACTGTGTTCTGGGGTTCAAGTCTGTTCACTTTTCCTCCCTTGTGATTTGGCCTCATAGGCCCTTGGAATCTTTGACTGCTGCTACTTTCTTCTGCTCCTGACATGGTGATGGGAGTTGTTTGTGGACAAACTAGGGTTTGGAGGAGCAAAATGAAAATGGTGGTGATGGCAGACTTTGTAGATGAATGATATAAAGGAAAAGGTATAAATGAGTGCTTTTGAGCTTAATGGGGCTTAACTTGAATATGAAGTGCAACTATTCTAAGTCACTCTCCTTCACATGAAAATTAAGTTGTTCAAAGAGGCCAAAGCAGAAGATTTAATATGAATTTAAGACCTAGGGATTGCACAACTAGGATTTGATCATTCCATAGACATCAAATGACAAAAAATATTTGAGAAGAGGAGAAAATAAGGGACCTACCAGTTTTACTTTCTTGCAAGTCTTTGGAGGAAATTTAAGGGTGTCCTTGAGCCTTTGGGAAATTTTTTTTCAAATCAGGAGGTCCTCTGTATTAGCACAGAGCCATGCCTGAACAGTTGGTTCAACCTATGGGTGTAGTGCCAGCAAGTCTTGCCTCTACCTGAGCATAGCGCTGGCATTCAGAATAGGGTGTAGGGTCCTGCATGTGTCGGGCTCGTCTGTGTGTAGCGCCACCCGATTCGCATAACGCCACCTCCTATTAGCACAACGCTGAGTAATTTTGAATAGAAAAAAATTTGATTAAAGTCGCATTAGGGCCTATGAGCATAGCGCCACCTGATTCGCGAGGCGCCAGGGAACTTTTTCCCAGGAACAGTCAAACAAACCCTGAATTTTCTGTTGAAGGTTTTCTCTTTTTTGAAAGTGACAAGTGAGTTAGAAATGATAGTTGAGGTGCCTTTATACCCTTTGAAAGATAAATCAAATTTCGAAAACCCACTTTTGCTAAGTTTATTTTTTTCACTTTATGAGTTTCATTGATATCCTATGACCCTTTTTGCAAGTGATTTGCAACTTGACAAAGTGATTTTTCTTCTTTTGGTGAGGTTGTGCTGAAAAGATGAAGAGGTGTCCTTTAACTTTGGAAGTGTTGGCACTGTTAAACCTCTCCTTGTTTCCACTAGGAAACTGAAAGACCTGTTTTTATCCCCTTTTAAAATTTCTGAGTGTTAGTGACCTAAAAAAATTCTCTTTTTATCTCCTTACTGTTTTTAACAGTGATACACTCACTTTGAAAAAGACTATAAATTATGCCTGCCATGTCTTCCATTGGCCACTTCTGATTTTTGCAGGTGCCTATGACACATTTGTTTTCATTCTCTTTTGTCACTCTTTGGAGTTTGAAAACCTTCAGTCACTCAGCAGTGATCTCATGCTTAGCTTGATTTTTCATTTTGACACTCAAGCTTATGTTTTTCTCCTCTTGAACATTTTGAGGGCAATTGAATGTACTTGATGGTTTAGTCTCCCTCACACTGATAAACTTTTCATTCTTCCCCCTTTTGATGCAGTGAAGAATTGTTGCCTTGGCCAACCCTAGAAATCACCTTCAATGGCTTTTGGAAACTTTCTGCTATCATGATGGAGGTCCATCATCTTCAATTTTCTTGCTTTGCATATCCTTCTGAAACTTTAGGTTTTATGGTTGTTAGAGAAAAATAATTAGTGTTTTCTTCTAAGTTCTCTATAGCCCTTTCAAGTTCATTCATTTCTATTCAGTTCACCTCACCTTTTTCCCTTCTTCATTTATAATTTCTAAAAAAACTTCAATTTGTGCTTGTTTTTGTTGATATTCCTCTGTTCTTGTGGTCTTTTGCATTAGCTTCTTTCTTGGCAACATTGTTTAGCCAATCAATCCCAAAACCCTGATTCTCTTTGAGCATAGGCCTGCTGCCTCTTCTTTGCTGTGGATGTCTTTAGTGATGAGTTGGCCTCTTACCTTACCTCAATTTATGCTGATAGCCATATAAATCATTCCTACATAAATGTTTAAGATACACAGTTATCCTCTGGCAGAATGTTGTATTTGGCAAAGTAATCCTTCTTGAAGGTCTATTTCATCTAATTTGTACAAATAGTTACTTGACCTTATTTCACATTTGGTTTCATCTTCTTGGCATAAGAAAAACATTGTTTTTAGAACACCAAAACAATCCTTTAACCTATGAAAACCTAACTGACCTAGTGGGAGGCTCATTAGGTTGGCCCTTGGCTAAAAACTTGACTTCAAGAATTTCAAGTGTAAAATAGAGCTTTTGACATAACTTGTACATTACATACCCAAAACTACTGATTTTGATTTATCTAAGGAGCCCATAAGGGTAGCTTGATACCACCAATACTTGAGGCACTTGATGAATAGGGGAAAAGGTTAGGCTACTTGGAAACCCAAGGCAGAAGTGTAAGGGTTAGGCAAGTCAAAATAGAGTGGTAAGGACAGAGGTGGAAAAACACAATGAAAATGAGTGGCATGAGCCCATGATGGGTCTTTTGGGAGTGATAGCTGACCATGACATGATATGATAGTAAAGAAGTAAAAAAATTATCCTAAGGATAACTAAGGCAGTGATATTTCTAGAACTCACAATATTCATGAATTTTGTTTCTAGAAATCTAGGATAAGCAATTAGTCATCTATAAAAGGAAAAAAATTACTGATGACTAACATACGACATAGACAGAGGTCTCCTGCAAAAGAAGGCACAACCACATAAACTTGGTAATAAAATGTTAGTGGATTCGCCAATCCTGTTGTGGTGTGTTTGGTGCACGTATGTACGAAATCACACCAGTTTAAGGGGTGTGGTTTACCCCTTTAAACTATTGGTAATAGGCAGAAAGAAGTGGATTTAATTATCATACTACATATAAAAGAAGCATGCAAATGTAATATAAAAACTAAACTAAAACTAAACATAAATAAACAGAAGCTCTAACGAGTCAAACGACACAATAATGCAAACGGTGTCTCTAGGCCCGTCTTATTCAGCACTGGTAGAAAGGGGCAGAATACTTAACCCTCTTGCCAAATGGCCCCTAAAAAATGGTTCTAGGTCCCAATGAAAGGATGTTGTTCGTTCCAAGCCTCGCGTCGATGTAGTATCCCTCTCTCTCTACTGTGTGGACTGAGCTTGTTGGATGGCCAACAAGTGAGTCCCCTCTGTCTGCAACTCCGAGTCACACACTGCTAGTATTGGTTGGGCAACTATGGCCCGCATAACAATGTGATCACCAATTCTTCATCTCATGGTGGCTTTATATAGGGTATTTCAAATCCTCCTTCCCTCCCTTGGTACATTGTGGATGGTGACCCAAGGGAGAGGTATGACTCCTTTGTGTGCTCAAAATATTCCATTGTGTGCTCACATAGTGTCTTTGGAGGTGTTGGTGGCTATCCTTAGGCGGCTCCAAGTAAAGAGTAACTTGTCATTTTCTTTATGTGGTCCCAGATAGTGACATTTCGCCACTCTTAGGAATGCGTGCTTAGCGGGCCAAAATGTGTGCAGAAGGCGCTCTTCTCGAAGGATAATGCATGCAATCAACATTTAAGACTAGTTCAAATTTGATTTCCTTTAAACCTTTGAGATTTTTTAAATACTTTTCGGATCCTGTAATGTCTTCCAACCCTATCAATCCTTTGTCTTGACATTAATTAATGTCATCTTCTGTTCTACGATTTTCCAATGTTAACAATAAGCCTTGTTTTTTCAGCTATTTGGTCACTCTTAAATGAATTGAAGTGGAAGCCTAATGAAACCCTAATTACAAGTTTGTGATCACTATCTATACACTTGTTTCATCCTCCTAAAAGAATATCAGTCATAGACAGGGTAATTTCATTAATTTAGGGTTTTCATTGATTTATTTTTCCCTTTCACTCATTCCCTTCACCTTTCAAACTAGCCATCCCATCCCCTTCCCCTCATCTCATTTCACTTGCACCCTAGGGTTTCACAAATCAGAATTTAAGATTTCTAAAGAAGAGGATAGTGGCATTTTTGGTGAGGATGCCAAGAAGAAATGACCATAAGGGAGGTAAAATAAATAGATTTGAACCCATCACTACAAGAGAACTTATGTCCTCTCCTCTCACTATATATTTCTTCAAACATGTGGGTTGTTTTCAGTTTTGTGAGAGAGTGAAGCAAGTCCAAAATCACCCGGAGTTAACAAGATTGTTCATCACTAATCTACATGAAAAGGAGGTCATTTTTGCTGGGGATACTTTTGATATGTCCACCAATGCTATTGAAACTGCTATAGGGATCCCTAGTGTGGGAGAGAGGTGGTTTAAACAAGAAAACTTGGACATGAGCTATTATGAACTGTACCTCAAACCTAGGTACAAATATCACAAGAAATCCATTTTCCCTTTTTCTCATCTCTGCGACCAGTATGTTCCCATGATGAGGATAATAATGAAATACTTCACTTGTGAGGGGAGGTTTTCTCGACTCTACTCATACCATATCAGTCTCCTCATGACCTTATTATCTTTTTCGTAGAATTAACAAGATGGCTTACATTTTGAAAAAGAGGGATTAAAATCAGCAAATGCAGAGTCTATTTCATCATTCACTCATCAAAATGGTGGTCATGCATCAGCTTTAGCAGAAAAACATTTCATGGGATGCATTCATTGCAAATGAGGTTTTTACTACCCCACCTGGCCATCATGAGCACGATATTCCTTCGTCATCTCATCCTCCTGTATTCCCTTCTCCATCACATCATATGGCTCATACATCACCACTCACTTAGATCCATTCGCCTCATGTTGATACTACCTCATCACCTTTCTATAACTTGTCACCATCACATCATGATACCAGAGCATCAAGCAGTGAAAGGGACATTAAGGTAGCTTACACCAAAATGATTCATATTCAGCCATTTCCTTTGACATATTAGAGAGGCCACAGGAATGTGTTTGCTTCACATGGTGTGAGAGGGGCATGCCTCCTTCATCAGCAAAATAGGTAGACAAGGGCAAGGAAAAGGCTACAGAGCCTATCATTGTTGAGCAAGAGGACAAACATGAAACTGAGCAGGAGTTTCAGTTGATTGAGATTGATGATGAGGATGGGGATAGAGCTACTAGTGCAGTGATCAGAGACAAGGAGGCTAAGATTAGAGAGCTTCAAGCTAATCTTGGTAGAGCAAACTATGTTATTGACTTTCTTGAGCTAGAAAATCTGCAGCTGAAGACAAAGCAGACCATCAGTGAGGTCAGGGAAATCAGAGCCCAGAGAGAGGCAGGAAAGGCCAAGGCCTTACTGGATGAGACCTTGGGCAGTTTTGATGACAATAATGATGAGGAAGATCAACTTCCTAGATGGAGACTGAGGACCATTGGGTTAAAGAGGGCTTTAGCTCAGGAAAGGTAGAAAGAGGATGAATTGGCAGAGCAGCTCACTCAAAGTGAGTTGCTTTCCATTAAGATTAGTAAAGATAGAGATTCTTGGCTTGAGAGAGAAAATTTTCATTTGGAGGGACTAATATAGAAGGCAAAGAAAGACAATGATATTCAGAGGAAGATGGAAAAACATTATGCCAAGAGAAATAAGACTGCAAGGGCCAAGCTCAAATGAACCCATGCAAAGATTCGAGCTTTGACCAAGTCAAAAGAGAAGGAGAAGTTGAATATTCTTTCTGAGGTGTATCATGATGCCTCTAACCTCTAAATCAGCAAGGAAAATAATAATTTTGGCACATGTAGCACTCTTATGAAATTTTTGATTTTTTGGGACAGTTCAGCATGCAGAAAACTTGCTAAATACGCAGTTCCATTGGTGATGTGCTCTTTTTTGGGCCATATAAATGGAAAATGGTAAGCATCCTCATTTTCCTAATGACAAGTACATCAACCTCAAAAAATTTCAGGAGATTTGGAGCAGAACTAGTCACTTAATGAGCCCAAAAACCACCAAAAAATCATGTTTCTGCCCTCTTTTTCACCTTGGCTCTGCATGTTACTAGTCTTGGGAGAGTAGGTTTTTGATAGGGTAGATGGAAACAATTTTGGAAAATCAAAGCATATCTAGAAAATTGACTCAGATAAATTTCCAATGAGCTATCATGGAACTTCTTTGGACAAGGGGAAGGCCTCCAAAAGTGGCTCACAAAACAAGTCAATTTTTTTGTCATGACGCTGCACGTTTACGAGGGAATTTACAGTTTCACCAATTTCAGTAAATTTTGAAGTTTCACCTCTGTTTCACTTTTTACTTGGGTAAATGTAGAATTTACCATTGTAAATATCATATTTTACTTTTACCTAAGGTAGATACATTAGGTAAATCATTAATTTGAAGTCATTGTAAATATCATATTTTACTTTTACCTAAGGTAGATACATTAGGTAAATCATTAATTTGAAGTCAAATGTATCTGTTCTAAAAGATAGAAATGAGTCACTTTCCTCATCCTAGTCTTTAGCTTTCAGTTCATATTTTGGTGTAACAACTCCCTCACCTCATGGATTCGAACCCTGAGGATGAGAAGAAGTGGTTTTGAAGTCTATAAGGTGTACTTTTTAGTCTTTTTAATTGTTGGCATCAGTTGGAGAGATTGTATTGCTCAAGTATCATTCTCGCTTGGACATTAATGGAAAATTGCAGCTATTTTCTTGGGATCCCTGTTGCATGAGTTTTAAACATTGTTTCTTCTATGTGATTGATTTTTTAGAATGTATTGTTAATTCATAAACCATTTCATATCTATAATATACTTTATTTCAAGTTTTAAAGACAAAATTCATGTTTAGTTATGCTCTGTTTTGGAAAATTCAGTATAATGTGTTCATTTTCTTCAGTTTAGGGAAAATACATTTCAGATGCTTTCCTTAGTTCCTCACCAGTATTTGCATCTCATTTAATTCTCTTCCAATTTTTAAACCTTTTACCTACCTTTCCCCATCAAGAAGACTGTGATTTCATCCTTTTAGCCCTGATCTATCCCCTTGACCTAATCCTTGTTCAGTGAGCCCAACCCTAAAATCAAAATCAAAACCCCCTATATTCCTTATCTAGCCTGTTATGAATATTTTATTAATTATTAGTTAGATATAGTTATATTAGGTTTTATTAACTGAAAGGGCATGATCAAAGATCATGCCTCTTCGCCAAGGGACACCTTGAGGTTGTATTTAAAGCCTAGGCGATCCCTCATTGTAATCATCTCTTATCTTCATCATTAATAATATATATTTATCAAGTTTACCAGAGTTTTTACACTCCATTGGTATCGGAGCTGTTGCTCTTCGGGATCTGTGTGATCACCCAGAATTAAGGAATTACAAAGAATTCCAGATTGCAGATTTTTTTTTACCAAGTGCTTGAGCAGCAACCTGGGTTTTTAAAAAAAAAAATTGGTGCAGATTTTTACCAACCTCCTCTGCTCTCTCACCCCCTCTACCTTCGCTCACCAACCCGATTTCCACACGTAAAAAAAATAAATAAATAAATAAAATTTTTTGTACAACCCAACAAACAACGCTCAACCTCAATCCTCATTACAAATCTACCCTCGGCCTTCCACACTCAACACTCTCCCCACTCCCCACGCTCAATTCCTCACTGCACTTATAAGAAATAGGAACGGGCACATTTTAAAAAAAAAAATAAAAAAAATACGATTTTTTTAAACTATCGGGGCCAGACTGCCCGCTGTCGTTTCATCTGTCGTTTCATCTGTAGCACTGTGAAAAGAGGAAGAAGTACAGTAACTCGGACTTTGGACAATAAATCAAGAAGCTTGTTAACATCTCGGATTACAGTCCTTGTTGAAGGCTATGTCACCTTCAGACCCTTGAGAGCTCGGTTGAAGGCACAGTGGTCTACGCACTTATGGTAAATAGTGACTAATTATTGGTAGACGGTGATAAGAAGCTCAGACTCAGTTCTGTGGGAGACTTGTGCTTATACCCTCGGACTCTGTGGCAGCATCCTGTGGCTACTAACATCTCGGTGCAACCTCAGATCAGTCCTAAACCTTGTTTTACAGTCACCTATGGAAACTTAGAAGCTCGTACCTTCAAAAGACAGTCAATAGCTCAATTGACATCTGAAGGATCATCCTCCTGTAGAAGCTCGGAACTACATCTTCCCTGCCGGCCTTCCGCATTCCCCGACTTCTATCCTCCCCGCCGCCTCCACTCCTGCCTGGCTTCCCGACACCCTCCTGTCCACACGTCCCCCGTCCACTTTCCATCCCCGGCCAGCTTGCCCTCCGCCACTTTACTTCTGTCAGCTGTTGTCCCCACTGAAGCCGCAGTCAACAAATCACAAAGTCATTTTTTTGTTATGCGTTGTTCAACCATCGTGTCTCTTGGTGGACATTAAAAAACACGATTTTTTTTTTAATTATATAAAATATATATTATATAGTTAAATTGATAATTATATATATGTATATATATTATAATTATATAATTCATTTATATATATAATTTTTACTTAATAATTATATATATAACAATTATATAATTAAATTATATATATTATATAATTTTTAATTAAAAATTATATATATATAATAATTATATAGTTAAAAAAAAAAATTTATTATTAATTAATTAATTAAATAAATATTAGTTAATTAATTAATTCAAAAAAAAAATTAATTAATTAATTTTAAAGAAAAAGAGGAAATTTGGCAGAACAATATCAGTATGTCTTTATCAATGATGACGATTGATCAGATAAAGAGGCAAATATGGTTAAAACAAATGGAGACTAAGGACAAGGAGAACAAAATATTGCAGAAATTTAATGCGATCATGAACAATATGACAGAACTCTACAGTAAGCTAAATGATAAAATAGATAAGTTAAGTCAGACACAATCCCCAATATCTCCTAACATGGAACAAAATCACCAAAACAATTCCGTAGATTCAGGGAACTCAGAAGAGCATCAGGAAAAAACTGATTTCCCACATCACCATGAAGATACAGATGTTTATAAACAACAAAATGTTCCATCCCCAGAATTGAACGAAACATGTGAAGCGACAAACACATCCGAAGCCACTGATATAACGACAGAAGCTGTTGAGGCCTTCGGTGATGAAGCAGATATGGTTGTTAAGAATGAAGCATGTGATGATGAGGAGAAGTTACATCAGACAATAATTGTTGGTAACTTACCTCTAAATCTAAAAAGGAATCACAAAAAATCACCAGAAGAACAAGGAATAGCTGGGAAATATGAAAAAGTATTCCAGGATCTACCCATAAAAGTGCCTTCCGATAGGAAAATCAAACATCCAATAGAAGTCAAGACAGTATCCAACTCTGTCGATATCAGATCTTTTCACTATCCACATCACCAACAGATGGATTTCGAGAAGATGCTCCACGATCTTTTTAAAATATGGGAAGCAAGAGCTCATCGCTTGAGAAAACCAGAAATTCGTCAACATTGTCCATCATTACATATGCTTTGAGGACAAAGCATCTTAAGAGAGGGGCAATGTTATGAATATTTTATTAATTATTAGTTAGATATAGTTATATTAGGTTTTATTAACTGAAAGGGCATGATCAAAGATCATGCCTCTTCACCAAGGGACACCTTGAGGCTGTATTTAAAGCCTAGGCGATCCCTCATTGTAATCATCTCTTATCTTCATCATTAATAATATATATTTATCAAGTTTACCAGAGTTTTTACACTCCATAGCCTAAAAAAAATTATCCAGCCCTCTTGGCTGTGATTCTATAGAGAGATCCCTCTATGATTTCGTAGGGCTAGATACCAATTCAAAAATTTGGTTTGAGGTTACCTCAGGATCTCCTTCTTCGACCTAAGGATCACTCCAGGTGATAAAAATGCCATCCCTTTATAACTTTAGTCTACTACAATTGATACGTCCAGGAAAAACTCACCATTCAACTTTTGATTAATTGCACCCCCTCTGAAATACTCATGACAATGTACGACCCCAACCAGTGCATTTCCAGTTTACCTGGAAGCTTCACAAACTGACTGTCATATAAAATAAATAAGTCGCACAACATGAAAGTCTTCTGCTTAATATGTCGTTCATGCCAGGGTTTTTCCCTCTCCTTCTGCACCTATTGGTGAAATCCAAAAATGAACCTATCCTCCTCTAGCATGAGTAGTTTCTCCAATCCCTGCTCCATAATATCATTGTCTGCCATATCTGTGACTATTGCAATTCAAAGACTAGGCACCATGTATTCCATTGGCAACATAGCTTCCTTCCCATATACTAATCGAAACAGAGTCTGACTCATCAACTTCTTATAAGTAGTCTTGTATGCCCATAAAACTGTATAAATTCGCAAGTCCCAGTCATCCCTACTGACTTTTCACACCTTAGTCAAAGAGTTCTCTAGAATTTTGTTAAAGGCCTCAACCGTCCCATTGGCCTGTGGGTGACATGGAGTACTCTTTTTCCGATGCATTCAAAACTTCGTGGTCAATGATTCAATAGTGTTGTTCAGGAAATGTGTACCTCAGTCACTCATCAAGATCTTTGGGCCACCAAACCTTGACAAAATATGTTCAAAAATAAACTGTGCAGTCATGTGTACACTACAATTCTTTGACTAGTTGTGCCTCATCACATCTTGTGAGGTAATCTATTGCAATAATAATGTATTGTGCACCTATTTTCTTCTTTGGGGGATCAATCGGTCCCACAAAATCGATTTTCCATATATTGAATTCCTGCAAAGTGACTTGAGGATGCAACACCATTTCATCCCTTCATGATGGTTATCCAGTCCTTTGACACACACCACAAGCGCTACAATACTCCTTTGAATCCTTATGCACTGTGGGCCACCAAAGTCCAGCTCATAGGATCTTCTGTGCAATGCCCTGTGTAGTGACCTCCAACAACTCTTCCATGCTCTTCAACCAAAATGTTGTTTCGCTCGTGTTCAGATACATATATTTGTTGTATCTCATTAGCTCCCATCTTGTATAAATGTCAGGAAATCAAATAAAATATTATTGCCTTTACTACCATATCTTTCTTCTGCTGCATAGTATACTCTGCGAGTGCAACTCCCATAGTTAGAAATTGAATGCTATCTACAAAATGCTCATCTGCAACCCGAATCGTGAACAACTGTGCATCAAGTAATCCTTCTTAAATATTTGTTGGTTCTTTTCCTGTCTCGATCCGGGACAAATGATCAAGACCAATGTTCAAACATCCTGGCTTGACTATCACTTTGAAACCATACTCCTGAAATATAAATAAACACCTGCAAATATTCCCCCCCACCAACAAAGGCTTGTTCACCAAGTATTTAAAGCAAAATGATCGACGAAGATTTTGAATTGTGCGCCTAATAAATAATGTCGAAATTTTTGCAACGCATATACCATCGCTAACCCTTCGCGCTCTGTGGTGGAGTAATTTCATTTTGCTTTAGACAATTTCTGGCTTGTGGAATAAACAGGGTAATCTAGATCTCCTTCTCCTCACTATGCTAAGAATACTCCCAAATCTATGCAGGACGCATCGACATGTACATGGAAATCCTTCTTTTAATCTGGAAAAACTAGAATTGGTGAAGTGACCATCTTTTCCTTCATCACATTGAAGCTCTTATGACAGTCATCATCCCAATAGAACTTGAAATCCTTCTTCAAGATTTTTTCCATTGGTGTAGTGATCTGCGCATAGGCCTTCATGAAATTTCTATAATAACTTGTATGGTCAAGCATCATGCGTAGCTGCTTCACATTCATTGGTGGCTCCAAATTTATAATCATAGCGATCTTCGCAGGATCTACCATCAATCGCTACTTGCAAACAATGTGCCCCAATAATATACCATATGGCACACAAAAAATAATTTTATTCAAATTCAAGGAGATTTGTGTTGGCAAGAAAGGAGGTCTCTGAGCAAGACCCAGGTTTAGAAGAAAGGCCAACAAGGTTTCCGTGGTATTCTAGCAAAACGCCGACATTTTCACCCTACTCCGAGGAGCAGATCATATCACCCGAGGCATGCTGTGACCTTAGTAAGGTTAGAAAAAAATCAAGTATCTATCGATCACAACTATAAATAAAAACAGAAACTACTTGAAACATCACATAGATCTTACTACTTTGCACAATATATCACTCATTAAGCATATTCAGGATGCAGAATTACAATTTAAAATAGGCCATACATTCATAGTAACCAACTAATTAATATAGAACTCAGAACATCACACACACGTAGAGCTATATTCCATTATCAATATCAAACAACTACATTACCCCACAGAGTCTCTTATAGAGCAATACAGTACAACAGCGACCTAACAGAGCTCTCCTACAGCTCTCTTCCTCAGCCCTCTGTTGAACTAAATCCCATATATGCTGGTTGATTGCCTATTTGTTCTTACACCAATGTGACTTTCAGTCTTCCCTATTTCCCTGCTTCATTGTTTGCTACTTCTTCTTGATCACTGGGAGTTCCGCTAACTGTCCTTGTCACCCATTCCTGCCATCTGTGTTGGTTTTCCGCAACTTCCGCGCCACCTATTCTCCAACTCTCTGCAGCCGTGATATCTCCCTGTCTACCGTGGTTGCGCTCCGCCACCTGTTCTCTACAACTCAAAACTATTTCATTTTCAAAACAAAGGCCCCAACAATTTGATACTTCCTGTAGGTATCCAGCATCGAGCGCACACTAGAAACATGTTTCTTTAACAATTTAAATATTTTCTAGTCATCAAAATACACCTCCATAAATTTGTGGATAAATTATTTAAATGCCACGATGGCGACTCTAAAAAATATTGTCTGCACATTCTTCAATCCAAACAGCATGACCGTGTAATGAAATGAGCCCCATTTAGTTGCAAAGGTGGCTTTCTCCTATCTTCTGACACAATCATGATCTGATGGTATCCTGAGAACCCATATGTAATGGACTAGGCATCCTTCCCTCCCACATTCTCCAAAACTTCATGAGGGAAATTTGTTGGAAATGGATCATGGACACATGCATCGTTCAATTTTCTTAGATTGACACAAATCTTTATCTCTCCCTTGGTCTTTTCTTCCTAGACCACCATAAGGCTAACCCATTCAGATTCTTCGAATGGTTCGATAATGCCAGTACGAAGAATATTGTATAGTTCCTCCCTTACTTTCTCTTTATATTTTGGGTTCAACCAATATGGGAATTTGTTTACTAGATTCGCATCGGGTCGCATAACTCCAAAATCTCCTACAGTGATTTTTAGCTCAGAGAAATTCATCGGAAACAAGTCTTGTTGCCCATGCAACAGTTCAGTGACCTTACTCACCTAATAATCTTCCCAGTAGTATCCAGTCTTCGTGAAATTGGGCTCTAATTCTGAGCCTATGTTTAGTTACTGAGTCTATACATGTTGTTCTATGTCAAGAATCTCTACTTTGGGACCCGAAACCTCGCGCTACTCTTTGGATTCCATAATAGTAATGTTGCATGGATCCTCCTCCTCGTCCTTCACGGTCACCTTGTAACATTATCATGCTAGTTCCAACTATGCAACCCAGTTAGGCTGTATCGAAGTTGTTGGCTCAGTGGTTATTTAGAATATTCCTCTTATAGCTTCCTGAAGAGCGTCATTAATATTATCCCAACCATCTACAAACTTATATTTCAATAAGAACCCTTCAGTCATCTGGTACCAATCTATGGTGCCATGGTGCAGCTCTATTTCAAGATACCACTGCTGAGATATTATATCCAAGGCGTGGAATAATATTTGTACCCATTTAGGTTGAGGTTCTTCACCCTAGGCCGTAGCCAAACAAGACAAATGCTTGCCAGTATCATCCTTACCATTGTACTTCTCCATGATCCTAGTGTCTGCATGACTAAATATAAGCCTTATCATTTTGCAATATTCCTTCCATCCTCTGAAATTTTCTTTGTGTGTGCCCCACCACCTGGTTGGGGTGGACCTCAAAGCAAAGTCCAAAGCTTCATATCGTTGCTCTTCAAGCACTTTCTTCTCAAACTCATCAATAAATAAGGTAATATCCCCAATGCCATTATAATAGGGGAAGTCACGCAGCTCTGACGTGATGCAACGAAGTGATCTGGTAATTCTATTACACTGCTTAGTATAAAATTCATGCAATTAATTCTATGAATTCTCCAATTCTTCTTCAGAGTCTAAAACACAAGAGTTATCGCACTCCCAACTTATCCTTCCATCAGCGTTCAGATTGATCCAATATTCATCCTATGCAGTGATCTTATAGATATTTTTGATAACACCATATTCATTCTAAACTGGTTCTAAATATTAGGCACCTTCAGAGGGGTCCAAAGGGAAAATGACCCTGGTACCATTATTTTCAAACAATATCTTCCTATTCTTCAAATTAATTATGGCCTCCATATCATAAGCCCAATCGAATCCCAACAAAGCAAGATACAAATTGTTATCATCAACAATCTCAATTAATTCGAAGTTTGATAACACACTTGCACCATCAATGTCTACTTCAGCACCATGCAAACGACCCATAAGAATAATTTTATGTTGATTGGCCATTCTTAGTTGAATTGAAAACCACTACAGCTTTTTTTTTCCCATTCATTCTCATGTCTAATTTGCAAAAACATTTGCATATGATCCTAGGTCAATAATGACTTGGTCCATTTCATAATCGTCTATATGCGTAGTTAACCACATTTCTCTATAAATTCTTTTCTTATTTATGTATACCTTGTTCATTGTGAATTATTGAAGTTGTGGCTCTTCTTTGCCAGCACAGTTGTCAATCAGCACCTACAATCCTTCCACAACTTTTTGATCCCTTAACAAATTCATACATGTCTTCAAAAAATACTTCAGAATGGGTTGATCAACTTCCTTTGTTTCAATAATATCCTTGGGTTTATTCTTCTGCAGAATCAGTTGTCTCTGTGTTATTCATGTGAAGCTTCGAGGCTCATAAAATTCTTCTTCTCTTTCATGAAGGTTTCTCTTTTGCATTGTACATCGAACCCATTATTATTTTCTCCAGCTTTCCAAACCCTTGTATCCTCTTCTTTTTCTTTGTCTTCTATAGTATTTATACCGCTTCTTGTTACTCTGTTCTTCGAACAGTTGAGCTCTCATCATTTGTATGTTCTAGGCAGGTTGATGATTGAGCTTATCCAGAATTTTAGCCAATAATGTAGGACAATATTTTATTTCATGATAAAATGCGTGAAAATACTTACAAGATACTACAGTGGTATTCTAACAATACCTAGAAAAATTTCTAGGTTGGATGCAATTATAACATATGATCTGTCTACAACCTCGTCCAGTGCCTCCTTCGTGGCCACTCCCTCGGCCTTGGAAACCTTCATGATTTGTTGTTGATCCTAGATCTTCGTGTCCTTCGACTTGCATTCTCTATGCCCTAGGACTCTGCTAAATCATTAAATCATATCTCTGGAATTTATTTTCGTCATGTCCCATCAAGCTACAAAATTTACAAAACAATTGCTTCGGTGACTAGATAGATTTTTGCAGCAAATGAAAATAGTCTATGGGGTCTTGGCCTGCAACCTGTCATAGGCTACACCAGATATTCAGTCCCATCACTTGGTCCAAGATTCAATGGACTTGGCATCCCAGTGCCTAAGTACTCTCTATAGACAAGACACTAGTCCTTATGGTGGCCCTCTGCTTTACACTTTATGCAACGGAATTTTGAGTGCATGTCAGGCTGAACTGATTTTCCCTTCTTTAGGTCTCGGAGTTCCATATGTAACCTTGCCAACTAGGTGTGTATTTTTTGAACCCCTATGTTGGTATTTGTTACCAGCGAAGCTTCTACTTTCATCGCAATCTCCAATGATTCCGCTTGGGTTGCAATCTTCTGTTGCGATAATGGTAATTTAGGGTGTGGTAGCAATGTGGCTATAAACAATTCCTTGTGCTGCTCATCAGGGATCTCAAAGATGACTTGACTTAGCAGCATCTTAAACCTTTGATCTACTTCCCACACAGTTTCAGTGACTAATTTCTTGAACTCTTTGATCTTCTTAATACATTGTGACTGTGATTTTGGCTTCTTAAATTTAGCATTCAGTGCAATATTTGTCCAATCCAATGTGGCATTTTGGTTGATCGTGAATTATTTCATATACCAAGACAAGGCTATGAAATGTAGCGTTGTGACCAGCTGCGCTTTATTTATATTCTCATCAGTGATGTTTACCAATCTCCACACTACTTCTGCAACAAACCAAAATTTCTTGAGGTCATCTAATCCCTTGAACACGAGCATCTTTGCTACATGATCCATGTTAAATGGGGGAGGTGGACGTGGAGTTGTAGGAACAATATGAGGATGGTTTTTGAAGGGAGCGGAGGGTTAGGGAATCCCAGCAGTGCTCTGATGATATCCAAATGCTATCGACGCACTTCTAGGGGTCATAGGGTTTCTTTCTCCTTCTTCAATTTCAGACCAAAAAATGGACTGTACTTAGACTCAATAGAATTATTGTGATATACCCTAAATATCTTACCGCATCGCGTAGTTCTGGTCATTATTCCTCCGAACATCAATTATATTGCATTTTCATCACACCCTTTTCACACAATAACATATTAATCTAGATCTTCAATGAGTTTAAGTACTTACCTCATGGGCCTTTGAAAAATATGCACTATACTTCATTGTAGGACACAGATGTATCGATAAAGAACTCAATAATAAAGCCTCCAAGGATACTATTGATCCAATAGTCAAAAACCCTTGAGATATTGTTGTTTGTCTCCTTGAGTCACTTAAATAGATTTGGGTTCCACGAAGTAGGCCTGTTGTTGAAATGGGTCGTATTCTCACATAATATGGAAAACTACTCATGCAACTCTTTGGCGAACAATGAGAAAAATATCTCGTGTTGTTCTGTGAATATATGCTTATGTAACCACTTTTCAGTTGATAGATGCATTTTTTTTTTCTTGCACTGTAAATTCACGCTCTTTCAGATCTACCCAGTCTTGAATCTCTTTTCCTGATGGATGCCAAATCCACATTTCCACCAGTTAGATCTCAGTCCTAGCAACGGTACCATTTTTTGGCTTGATGGGGCCTAGACCCAAGTTGATATGGTTGCACGAACCAACAAAACCCACTATTGTCGTCCCTTTCAGCAACGATCTTTTGCGCAGACCAAAGTCTCACCCAAGTATATATTAGGGGATGCTAGAACCATTTTTTTGCATCCAAAGGGACTATGGAGTGTGGCTTTAGGTCTTATCTTCTCTTTAATTATTATCAGAGCTTCAAAGAACAAATATTCTAACTACACAGTCATTGTTCAATACTTCTAGTTAACTAAATTTTAGATTGCGTGATTCCGCTTGAACATGAATTAATCAACATAAGAAACAATTGGTGATGCCTGGTATTGCATAAAGGATGATGCAACTCCCATAGGCTACCCTAATTTACTTTATCAACCTGAGTTTCATAAAAAATTGGAGGTGACAGTGCTATATACACAGAAGATGCATTCTACTCATGTCATTCTTTTCTGAGCTTTACGAAAGCGTGCTACTTCTAGGGTTTCTAGATTAATTCTGTCAAACTTCTGAATTTAGGCCTAGGGCTACAAATGATTCAAATCCATGGAACTATCAGCGAGTAAAGAACTACACTAAAAAAAGAAAGTACATCTAACTACTCTGCAATGAAATAAATCCACACATTAAGCTATGATAATAAATGAAAGCGAACTAGGAATCGTGCATGAAGTAAATTGTTGAATTGAAATTGCAAGGAAACTAACATAATCACACTTTTTTGGGCCAAATGGCTAAACACACTATACTAAATCTATTCTCTATCTATCATGATTTTAATCATCCAACTAATCATGACCTAGCTCTACTTATAAATGTGTTGTTTTGCAGCTAGGAGAATAAAGGACTAAGGTGGCTTATGGAAGGCTTGAACACATTGGTACAAGGCCGAAGGTGTATGGGTGGTTTTGGAAGTTCTAGAGGATGTGGATGGTTGTTTCTGGGCTTAATGAGGAGCCCACTGGTGCTGCTTCAATTTTTGCTACAGGTTTCCTATAGTGCTACAAGAAAGTTTTGAATTGTTACAAGAAACAGTCTGGGGGAAATCCGAGGACAAAAATGTGTCTTAAAATGGTAGGGAAGGTGGAGAAAAGGTGGATTTAGATGAGTGGAAGGTGGCCCACCCCTTGGCAAAGCTTAGAACCTCTTGGGAGGCCTGCCTTTCACCCCTAGGGTTTGCTCATAGTGTAGGGATGAAAAGTATGAAAATAGGGTTAATGGCCATTTTGATGAACGGAGGGTAGATGAAGGGTGAGGGATGAAGCTAAAGGTGTTGGTGAAGTTCTCCTTAGCTGCGCTACATGAACCTACAAGTAAACTACATGTTAATGCAATAAATATGGACAAATTCATGATAAACACAATGGAAAATATGTCTTGAATTTGGAAAGAAAATCTACTTTATCCTACAAACAGATATCTAACACAACATTCTAAACATATCCATGGAACTAAAGTAACCTAACTTATCCATTCCAAGAAATCATAAAACAAAAATAAATTTTGGCCTGTGGGGAAGGTCTACCCTCCTCAAGCTCCAATGAAAGAGATGATAGGGGGAGGCTTGACTCACAGATTTTTTAATTTATATCCTATCCTACTGACATGTAATCAAGCTAAATCTATAACAAAAGACAAATGGAAGAAAAATAAAAACAGTGAATGAAAATTCAAGCAAACTAGCTAAATACTTAGAAGAAAAAATAGCTAAAATGACATGAAAGTAAAGAATGATTATACAAGAGATTCTAAGGCACATGGATTGGGCCCTAACCCACAAGCCTAGCTCTCTAAAACTAGATCTCTAAAGCACAATCTGAATACTCATTTTATTGCAAAATATAGTCTCATTACATCAACATGAAAGTCTCAAAAAATTATTACAAGAGGAAAGATCCTAATGGCTTTCTCCAAATTTTAAATGCTAATGAGCTCTTGCTCAACCCTATTTAACCTAAAAGGTAGCTACCAAAAACTCCTTAAAAAGTAGGTGATGAGTCCACTTGATTGCAAGTTAAGTGTAGCTTTGGTGCACTTGATCTTGAGTTTTCTTGGTTGCCTTTGATTTCGAGCTATTAGAGGGAATATCAAGGATACCTTCGTTGCCTTTTGGAGTTGAGGGTGGACGATCCCCCTAGAATCTCTCCTTGATGTCTAATCCGAGTCTTAATGGAAAAATATTCACCAAAAATGCAATATCTTCATGATTTTCTTTCATTTAACTCATGTTAGGTACTCGAAGTATGATAAGCCTCAATCACCATATACACTAGCACCATAAGACCATAATATAATTAAAATGCAAGAAAAAGAGACTTAATAAGGAAAAAAGGTGACCATTAACCCCTCCAAATGTACCTAATTATGGAGCTCATCATCACCCCTTACTAAATGTTTGCTCATCCTCTGAGCAACAAGTTCTCCTTCTGCATTTCTTTTAAGGCTTTGATAGACCCTCTGACTTCCCAAGGAAGAAGTGTGGGAGTCCCTTCAGGAGGGTAAAAATCATAATTCTTTTCTAATTCCTCCCATTCTCTGTTCTTCTCATCTTCATCTTTTCCATCACTCAACCTGAGTAGAAAGGGTGGACTAAGCTTCAAACCAATCTACTGAATATTTTTGGCCTACATGGCCCTCTTGTATAATGGTGCTCTCTCCAAGGCGCCCCTAAATCTTTCTAGTGTGTGGTACTCCATGTTTCTAAGGTTGTGAGGGAGGTTGTTACATCTCCTTTAGCTAGCCATTATGCACACATCTCCCAACAACCTAGAAACATCATCAAAGTGAGCCATTGCTTGAGGTTGTGTGTGGAGGTATTTTTCTACAAGTGCAAGATCCTTTTCAATCTTTATATGGTTATTGATGACTCCCCTAGGGCTGAATAGTTCTTCCCTAATGTGTAAGGGTTCTTTGTTTTCTCTTCTCATAACCCTTCTCATTTCTTGTGCTCTGGTCTCTTCATTAACCATCCATGATGCTAATGCCATTAATTTCATATCTCCCATCCTAGGATTGGGGTACCAAATATTTAAGTCCTTCAACACAAGGTTATGCATGTAGAACTCTGCCATTTTTTCCTTGTGTGCCATACATGCTTGGTTGTAGAAATCAATGAACTATCTACAGTTTTGGAAAGGTAAGGATCCATGGGAGGCTAATGTTTTGATTTGAAAGAGGAGCCACTACTCCTTGATGTAAACTGCATATGAATCTAAAGGATATCTGTGTTGAATGGCCTCCATGCACAAATCTTCCATGGTGTCCACTTGTTTATCCTTTTGTTGAAGCTGCTCTTGTACTACTATATTCTCTGCCTATGCCTTATAAAGTTGCTCCTTCAAAACTGACTCTTTGAGCCTCACATCAGATAAATCCTTCCCTATATCAAATAATTTTCCTTCCATGACCCATGTCATGCACACCTTTATATGTGGCAAGCTTCATCCAATGATGAGTTTCTGCCCTCTCCTCTTCCAACTGATAAAACAAAGGTACTGTGAACTTTTGAGGAATTAATCTACCCCCCTCAATGTATGTGCAGTAGGAGTTGAGATTGGGTTGAGGGCTAGGGTTTGGCTCTACTTCTACATCTTTGAGGAATGGTTTTGGTGAGGTGGCCTCTTCCTTATAATCTTTTCCTCCCTCTTTTTCATCTTGTTGTTCCTCTTGCACCATTTCCTCAACTTCTTTGAAATCTTGCCCCTCGGTGGTTGTATTTTTCTCCTCAACCAAGGCCTTTTTCTCCAAATATGTGCTTGCTGGTGTTTCCTGTATCAAAAATAGAGTTTCTTGTAGCAAACTCTATTTTCCTTCCTGAAGACCCTCTTTTCCTTGATTTTCACTCTTTTTAGTCCTGGAAGGTTTGTGGTGGTTTCATGAGGTGTATGGGATGCCCATCTATCTTAATGTCTTCTGATATATGTTACAGTGGTCCTTACAAGTGAAGTGACCTCTTGCACCCTTCCTTCATCTAATCTAATTTCTTCTTCCTTCTTTGGTGATTCTTCAATGACAATAGGGCTCTTGGTGGGAGTCTGTGGTTTTCCCTGCCTCACCCTCTGACTCTTCCTAGTTCTGAAGTACATAGGTGTCTGCCTCTTTCTTTTGGTTTTGACAAGTGTGCTCAAAGTATTTAGGGTAGCAACTACTTCTTGATCTGTGATATCTGGTGAGAATTTTGTGTCTTGAGGGGAGGTTGCACTGCCTAGGATAGGGTCAAAATCTTCATTTTACTCAGTCATGTATTCCTCCTTTCCCTCAGATTTTTTTTTCTCTATCTCTGTTGTCTCTATGTTTTCTACTTTAATTTCCATCTCTTCTTTCTCTTCCTTATTTTATGCCTCCTCTTCCTCTTCTTATACCTCCTCTTCTACCTCCTCTTTAGCCTCTTCTTCTTCTTCTTCTACCTCCCTCTCTCTAAGGCTAGAAGCAAAGGTTTTCCCTGTTTGGGTAGCTATAAAGGCTTCCCTATCCATGTCTATGAAAAAATACCAAGATACAGGTAGGTTCAACCTTCTCAAAGCATCATTTACAATCAGTTTTTTGAGGCCATGATGGGCCAAGTGCGGATATTTTCTTTGACTCACCTTATGGTTCATATCAATTATAGAGTTCAAGAGGAAGTGAGGGATGCTTAATATTTGTTCAAGTGGGAGTTATCCTTGAAATAAGTTCATTTAACAATATAAAATGATACCAATAGACCACACTAATTCTTCCTTCACGGGAAATAAACTTCATGATATGAAGGCTACTTCATCCCAAGGGTATGGAATGCTTTCTCTCCTTACTCCATTTTTGTCTTCAATGTACTCCTCTCCTAGTAGAAATAATTTTTTTTGGCTACAATGCTAGGCATTATTTCCTTAACCCATTTGACTCCTAAGAGAAAATTTGTAATTTTTCTTATGAGTTTAGGAGATATTGTGATGGCTAGGCCTTTAACCACATTGTTGGCTCTCTCTTCTGAATGTGACTACAGATTCACTACAAATTATTTAGTTATCTCTTCTTTAAAACCTTCCAATAGCTCAAATAACCCTTGCCATTGGTGCTTTTGGAAGATTTCCATGACTTGAGGGTGTTGTCTAATTCTCTTAATGTCAGTAGGCTCTCTTCTGTTGAATCCCCCTCCCATTTTAATGGATGTGATATGAAGGTGGTGAGAGGTTTGAGAGTAATATATTGGAGATGGAGGTCTTGAAACAAAATGCAAGAAAATTTCTTTTACCCTTTAACTATCAAAATCACTTTGCTGAGTGTGAATTGTATGGAGAAATTCCAGTGATGGAGGATGGAAACCACTTACCTTTTTCCCCTCCTATTTTGGTTTGAGAGATGGAGGATTTGGGAAGAAAAATCAGCCACAAGTGACTTTTTGTTGCCTTCTAAACCCTTGTTAATCTGCTTTCGAAGTTGCCTGTAGCAAAACTTTGTTTCCTATAGCATGATGGTGCATGCAAGATCAAACCTCAATGATAATATTCTGATGGCTCCCACTACTCTCCCACTCTTTCTGCTCCTCCAAATGTGCAACGCAATGGTGAAAATGATACAAATCTTACCTTTATTTTATTTTTAACTAAATTTGTAGTGTTTTGGTGACTTGTACTTAACATGAGTTTTCCTCTTTGACACCATTGGTCCCACTTTAGTTAATCATTTTTTAGCCTCTTGATCACTCTCTTTGTAGCCATCCACTATTTTACTTACCCAAGTGCCATGCACTTTCATTTTTCCTCCAGTTTCACTTTACGAAGGTGGCCAAGTTAACTGGCCACATTTTTGCCTTTTCAATTTCTAAAACTTGACATTCAACCATTTTGGTCATTATGGATGCATAACGAGAGGTGAGGGGCCATACCTGAGCTTAATTAGTTTTTGGGAGGTGCTGAAGGAGATGGTGTGGAGCTGGAGCTGGTGGTGGCATCCTTGATCATTTCTTTGTTGTGTCTTCATTTCTTATTTGTTTTCTGAGAGAACAACTTTTTCTGAGTGAGTTTCTTGTCTTTTCTGAGTGAGATGCTTAATCTTTTATTATTATTTTTCTTTTGCAGGTGTTGCATGGAGGTGTTGAGGTAACATGGTTGATGTGCTTGCCCTTCTGGAGTCTACTAGTGGTCTTCTGGAGTCATCGTCATCATCTTTCCTTCATCTTTTGGCCTTGTTGTGCCACACACATATTTTATATATGAAACTTTCTTAGACATGTAGCAGTTTGTTTCTTGCCTCTTCGTGCTTCAGTTTTCTCATCAATGGAAGGAGATAGTTCATGGAGGCTATGGAGGAAGTCATCGAATGAATGGAGTGGAGGATAGGCAAGTAAAAGGGGTCTCATGCCAAGTTTCCAAAGATTTAGCTGCTAATGGTGAAACATAAGGTTTAGATAGGGAATCCTTGTGCATGGAGTGAAATAAGGGTTTGGGAATGGTAGTTATAGGAAAAACATGAATTACCATGCCCTTTTTGAAGTTCAAAAATCCCTGAGAGGGATTTTTCCTTCATGAATGAGTTTCATCTAGCATTTACAGGAGTTTCCTTTAGTGCTACAGGAATCCTGTAACTGCCTAATTTTCATGTAGAAATTACAATTTAGGGAAAAAATGAAATTGTTGCCTATTTTATGGGTGAAATGGATGACAGGATGTATGATGGAGTGGCTTATGGAGTGTGCAAGCAAAGGAGAAGATAAAATGAAGAGAAATTTCTCCTATGGACCCCAAAAACCATCTTTAATCAATAACCTGCAAAACAGAAAAACACATAAGTGCATAGGTATTTTTCTTCTTTTTCCTTTTCTTTCTTTTTTTTTCCTTTTTTTTTTTAAGGCGAGTGGGATGCCTCCTCACAGGTTTTCAGCCCACAAGCCTACCTTGGGTGGCTCAGAGAGGTTTTCACCCAAGGATCTTTTATTCTCCTTATTTTCTTTTTCTTTCTTTTTTTTCTTGCTCCAGGATTGCCTCATGGAGGTTTTCAACCCTAGAGTTGGCCTAGGGCACCTCAGAGAGGTTTTCACCCATGCCTCTTTATTTATTTTTTTATCTTTTTTTTTCTCGGAGGCTCTCGAAACTATGGAGTTTCCCATGACATACACCTCCCTGTTTATAGAATTTATAAATTTTTCCCTAGATAGGGGCTTCTTGTAAACCTTAAGCTTGTAACCATTGAAAAGTAGGGGAATTCCTTCCTCATATATGGTTCTGATATGAACTATTCTATTATCATAACATTTGTACACTTTGTAGAGTCATAGCCATCTTGTCATCAGTTTTCCTTTGAAATCCTTAAATCTTGAGTCATACAACAATGCCCAATCTCCTTCTTGAAAGGTATTTTACTTAATCTCCTTGTCATGCCAAACCTTCCTTTATAACTGAATTGCCTCTGTGTGAAGGAGTGCTTGCATCCTAAACTCATCCAATCCATTTAATTGCAGCAACCTCTCTTTTTGGGCATTTCTTATATCTAGTTCTAACTCAGCTGCCATCCTTAAGGTGTTGAATTCAAATTCAACTAAAAGCGGAGCTTTCTTGCCATATATTAGGTCATAAGGAGTGAATCATGTTTTTGTTTTCCAAGTAGCGCTGTAGGCCCAAGTGGATTCTACTAATATTTCCACCCAATATTTCCTGTTGATTCTCACAACCTTGGTGAGGATACTCTCCAAGGCTCTGTTGGTAATTTCCACTTGGTCATTCGCTTGAGGCAGGTAGGCAGTAGAAGTCTTATGCTTTATCTTGTGCCTCCTCAGAATATTCTCAATGATATTAGATGTGAATTATGCCCCCTGATCAGTGACTACCTCTCTGGGGTATCCAAATTTGTAAAACACATTCTCCCTCAGAAATTCTTCTACTTTCTCCTCAATTTCTACCTTCACATCTTTTGTTTCAGTCCACTTTTCCAGGTAGTCAGTGTAGACTATGATATAATTTCTATGTCCATATGGTGGATCAATAGGTTCAATGAAGTCCATGCCCAATTTTTCAAATGGCTCAAGAGCCACCTAAGGGTGAAAAGGCATCTCATCCCTCTGTGTAGGTTTCCCCAACCTTTGGCATTGGTCACACCTGCTAGTGTATCTTCTGGAATCTTGGTGAAGGGTAGGCCAATAGTATCCTATCTGCAAAACTTTGAAGGAAGTCCTTTTTGCAAAAAAGTGGCCTCCATAAGGGCTATCGTGACATGCAGAGAGGATATAAAAAACTTCTTCCTCCCTAACACATCTTCTAAGAATTTGGTCAAGGCCTAGCTTGAAGGGATTTCCCCCAATCCATGTGAAAGGGGTGCTTTTTCTGATTATCTTTCTTTTATCCTTGAATGAGAGATTAGGAGGGAAATTTATAGCAACCAAGTAGTTAGCTATGTCATAAAACCATGGTGAGAGTGTTGATATATCGTAGAGATGTTCATCTAGCACCTGGTCATCCACCATTCCTTCTTCATCTGCAGATAGAGCTAACCTAGATAAAAAATGTGCAACAACAGTCTCCTTTTTGATTCTATCAACAATGGTTAAGTAAAATTGTTGTAATAGTAACAACCATCTAATTATCCTAGCATTAAAATTTTTTTTTTTCATTAAATATTTGATGGTTGCATGATTAGTGTGTACAAAGGTCTGATACCCAGTGACATAATGTCCAAATTTCTTTAAAGCATGGATAATGGATAACATCTCCTTCTCTGTGACAATATAATTGATTTCGGCCTAAGACAAGTTCTTGCTGATGAAACAGATTGCATAAGGTAATGTTTCTTCTAATTTCCCTAATGCTTCCCCCACATCTTTGTCGGATGTATCTGTGTGGATGTGGAAAGGAAAAGTCCAATTCGGACCTTAGAGAATGGCGGTAGTAGTTAAATTTCCCTTAATGATCTCAAAATCTTCTTGAAAAAGACTGGACCAAGTAAACTTAGAATCTTTGGCTAATAAACCAAATAGGGGAGAAGCCATCTTACTGAAATATTTGATGAATCTTCTATAATAGCCAGCTAACCCTAAGAAGCTCTAACATCTCTCTTCTTTTCAGGAGCAGGTACCCTTTTGATAATAGTGATTTTTTTTTAGTCCACCTGTATTCCTGATTGGGAGATTGATTTTCTTAGTGCAAATCCTGCTCTTTTCAGGAATTCACACTTTTCTAGGCTCAGGGAGAGATGCATCTCAATGCACCTTCTCAACACTTTTCCCAAATTGGAGAGAGCTTCCTATAATTCATCCGCATAGGGTGTGAAATCATCCATGTATATTTCAGCTAAGTCATGGACTAGCTCAGATAAAATGCTTAAGACAACTCTTTGGAAGGTAGTTGGGACATTGCACAACCCAAAGGGTAGGACTCTGTAAGTGAAAGTACCCCAAGGGTGGGTGAAAGTAGTCTTGTCCTCATCTTTAGGGATGACTTGGATCTTGTTATACCCATTGGACCCATCTAAGAAGGAAAAGAAATTCTTTCCTGCAAGGCCATATAGGACTTGGTCTATAAAGGGAAAAAGGAAATGGTCCTTCTTGGTGGCTTTGTTAAGTTCCCGATAATAAACACAAATTCACCATTTTTCATTATTCTTCGAGACTAAGACAAGAGGACATACCCACTCACTGTCTGATATAGGATAAATGAAACCTGCATCCAATAGTTTCTATATTTCTTCCTTGACTATGTCCTTTAGAGTTGGGTTCATCCTTCTTTGTGGTTGTTACACAGGATTGCATCCTTCCTTAATGTAAATATGGTGTTTGCATACTGAAGGATGCACCCATTTCATGTCCTTTTTATCCCAAGCAAATACATCTAGGTTTTCTTTTAGAAGCTAGAATAGTTGTTGTTATTCTTCATCTGAGAGGTTTGAGTTGAGTTTTAGAGATCTGGATGGGCCAAACTCTACAGCCTTGGTGGTTTCAGAGGTTGAATCGACTGAGTGAAATTCCATCCAAGGTTTCCTTTCATATTATTTAACTAGGTTTTCAAGAGGACTGTTAGTGGGGGACTGGTTTTGAATGACATGGTCGATGAGTTTATATTCATCAAGTTTCCTCCCTCTAAGAACAACATCTATGGCACAAATGGGGGTAGTGTTATATACCTCATCTTCTTCATCCTCCAACCATATAGGTAGATCATGATCAATGGAAGCCTAGGCTGGAGGATATAATCCCAGTTGTTTAGACAAGGGCATATTCTTAATAGTCATGTTTCTGGCCCGACAGCTAATAGAAGAATTGGTAATGGCTAACCAAGGTCTCCCTAAGATGAGATGATATCCATTGAACTTGGTTTTTGGCTACAGAACTAGGAAATTTGTAGGATACTCGAAAGAGTCAATTGAAACCATAACATCCTCAACAATTCCTTCCAGAGTTACTGTGTATTGATCTACAACTTGCAGAATTGTTGTGGTTCTCCTCAAAGTCCCTTGGAGGTTGATTTTCAACATATTTTCCTTGGTCATGGCATTGATGGCAACCTCGAGATCAATCAGAGTATTGGGGACTATGACACCATCTATGTGAACATCTACAAATGGACTACCAGGGTCTAGGTACTTCGGAAAGATCACCCTTCCCAACATTAAGTCATACAATTGTCCTACTACATTGATGGTGGGGGTATCTTTCTTCTTTCTCCAAGGTTTCTTGAAGAACTTTTCCTTGGTGAGACTATTGTAAATAGGGGCATCCTTAATGGCCCAGAGATTTTGTATCTTTACACACAAAATTTTCATTGCTCCCAGAAGTTTAGTCTCCTCTAGGGTGGGATGACTGGAATGGATCAAGCGCTCGAGAAAAGGAGGTTGTTGGATCTGAGTTTTATTTTATTCCTTTTCCTCCTCAACCTCTACAGGTGGAGATGGAGGGTGCTTTTCTAGGAGTACCCTTCCCGACCTAAGATTAATCTCTTATATCTCCACAACATAAGATGGATAGGATGTCTCTCCACTATAAACATGTTGTGCCTGTCTATTGTTCAGGTTCAAATTGGGATGTGCAACTTGGGTGGAGCAGCATGAGTAAGTTGAGGTTGAGGTTGGGGTGGAATCATTAGAGTAGGTGGTTTATTATGTTTAGGCCTCCACCCTTTGGATGGATTGTTCCACTTAGGTTGTTGAGTAACATTCTGCTGAAATGGTTGGTTCACAGGCTGAGGATGATATTAAGGTTGTAAAGCCAAGTAGGAGGTGTATGCCCCGATGGAGGAGTGGGGGTGTACCAAGGTTGCATGGGTGCATTCTGATTATTATTATAGTAAGAGTAAGGTGCACCTTACATACCCTGATGATATGAACTAGGGCCATGAGGCCTTCTCTGGTTGATGAAACAGAGTTTCTCTGGTCCTACTTCCCCACCTTGATATACAGCTTTGAGTCTAGGTAAGGAGCGACACTTGTCTGTGGCATGATTCTCCTCACAGACTAAGAAAACCTCTATGAAATTTAGTGGACATTCATTTCTAGGTGTTTTCTGCTACATATAGGGAAAAATATAGCCAAGGCTCTTTCTGCTTCCTCTTGCTTCCTTTTGACCTGCATTGTGTCCATTTCCAAAGCAAAGGTGTGTAGCATGTCACTCTTGAATTCCTCCCGTATATTTAAAATCTCATGTGTGACGAAGGTGGAAGGGGAAGGGGTATTGGTTGTACTTTGGCCAGCTATGTCTTTCTTCCTACCTTCCCTAGAATGGTTCCTAAAGACAATTTTCATTATTTCATAAGGTAGTTGGTAGATATCTCCTCCTAATAAAATATTGAGGGTTTTTATCACCTCCTCCCCGATCCCTCAAATAATTACTAGTGAAAGTGATCTGGGATCAAGAGTACAGTTGGCTCTCTTATAGCTTAATTGAAACCTCTCTTCATAGTCTTCTAGGGATTCATCATGCCCTAGAGTCATCCTGAATATCTCATCCTTAGTTTCCTTGGACCTACAGTAATCCCTATACTTGTTTTTGAAGGATTACTGCATTTGTGCCCAGGTAGACCCATGAACCAGTGCAAGGCTACATCCTTAAGGGTAGATGGGAATAGATTTAGCTTCTGAGCATCTGAGGCATAGTTATAGGTCCTATAGACAACAACAAATTTAAACATGAATGTGTCTGGATCTTCTATGATAAGTCCATGAAAGTTTGGAAGGGCTAAGGGTTTAATGCTTTTCATTTTAGTTTCCCCATTTTCCTCTCTAATGGGAAAGGCTCCCCGGGCTTTAGTGTCAGCCGTGGTTGAGATAGGTGCAACAAGTTCCTAAGGTGAAACAAGATCTTCTTCTTCTCCAATAGGTTCTTCAAAATTTTTAGAAGGCTCACCTATGGTGTGTTCAACCTCACAACCACTAAAGAAGAGTGAAGGGTGACTATGTGGTGATGTGGGGGTTTTAGGTAGAAAAATTCCTTGAGTATCCCTACTCCTATGAGGCATGAAAATCATATTTTTTTTGTATTTTTTTCAATATTTTTGAAACAACGTGTAAAAGAAAAGAAAAAAATAATTCTAAAACAAAATCAAAGCATCTACTAGACACCTCCCTGGAAATAGAGCCAAAAAGTGGTGAGCCCTAGTATTGCACCAAGGATGATGCAACTCCCAGAGGATTCCCTACTTTACTTTATCAACCCAGGGTTCGTACAAACTTGGAGGTGACAGTGCTATATACACAACAGATGCATTCTACTCATGTCATCCTCTCCTGAGATTTACGAAAGGGTGCCACTTCTAGGGTTTTTGGATGAAGTCTGTTACACTTCTGAATTCAGACATAGGGATACAAATGATTCAAAGCCATGGCGCTATTAGCGAGTAAAAAAATACACTACAAAAATCAAGTAAATCTATCTACTCTGCAATGAAAGAAATATACACATTAAGCTATAATAAGAAATGAAAGAAAACTAGGCATCTTGCATGAAGTAAATTGTTCAATTGAAATTGCATAAAGGAAACTAACCTAATCACACTTTGTTGGGAAAAATGGCTAAACACTCTCTACTCACTCTATGCTCTATCTATCATGCTTTTAATCATGAAACTAATCATGACCTAACTATGCTTGTAAATGTGTTATTTTGCAGTTAGGAGAAGCAAGTGCTAAGGTGGCTTATGGAAGGCTTGAACACGTGGGTACAAGGCTGAAGGTGTATGGGTGGTTTAGGTAGGTCTAGAGGATATGGATGGTAGTTTTTAGGCTTAAGGATGGGCCCACTCGTGTTGCTTCAAGTGCTGCTATAGGTTTCTTGTATTGCTATGGGAAAGTCCTGAATTGCTACAGGAAATAGTCTGAGGGCAATCAGAGGCAAAAAATGGGTGTGAAAAGGGTAGGGAATGTGGATTTAAGGAGGTTTTAGATGAGTGGAAGGTGGCCCACCCCTTGTCCAAGCTCAAAAACTCTTGCGAGATCTGTCTTGCACCCCTACTCTTTGGTCATGGTGTAGGGATGAAAATTCTAAAAATAGGGTTGTTCACGATTTTGATGAATAGAGGGTTGATGAAGGGTGAGAGATGAAGTCAAAGGTGCTAGTGAAGTTTTTCTTGGTTGTGCTACCTAAACCTGCAAGAAAAATACCTAATCATGTAACAAATATGGACATATTCATGATAAAGACAATGGAAAGATGACTTGAATTTGAAAAGAAAATCTAATTTAACCTACAAACAGATATGTAACACAACATTCTAAACATATCCATGGAACTACATCAACCTAACTTATCCATTCCAAGAAATCATAAACTAAAAAGAAATTTTGGCCTGTGGGGAAGGTCTACCCTCCTCAAGCTCCAATTAAATATATGAGAGGGGAGGCTTGTCTCACGGCTTTATAAATTTATAACCTATCCTACCAACATGTAAGCAAGCTAAATCTACAACAAAATACAAATGGAAGCTAACTAAAGAGAGCGAATGAAAATGCAAGAAAACTAGCTAAATAATCATAAGAAAAACTAGCTAAAATGACAAGAAAGTAAAGAATTATTACACAAGAGAGACTAAGGCACATGGATTGGGCCCTAACCCACAAGCCTAGCTCTCTGAAACTAGATCAGTGAAGCACAATCTGAATACTCATTTTATTGCAAAAGATAGTCTCATTACATCAACATGAAAGTATCAACAACTTATTACAAGAGAAAAGAGCCTAATGGATTTCTCCAAAGTTCGAATCCTAATGAGCTCTTACTCATCCCTATTTCACCTAAAGGGTAGCTATCAATGGCTCCCTAAAAATTAGGTGATGTGTCCACTTGACTACAAGTGAAGTGTAGCTTTGGTGCACTTGATCTTGATTTTGCTTGGCTGCTTTTGATTTCAAGTTGTTGGAGGGAATCTCAAGGATCCCTTGGCTACCTTTGGGAGTTGAGGGTGGAAAATACCCCTAGAATCTTTCCTTGATGTCTACTTAATGTCTTAATGGAAAAATATTCACAAAAAATGCAATATCTCCTTGATTTTCTTGCATTTAACTCATGTTAGGTAATCGAAGTATGATAAACCTTAATCACCATCTACACTAGCATCATAATAATATAATATAATTAAAATTCAAGAAAAAGAGACTTAATAAGGCAAAAATGTGACCATTAATCCATCTAAATGTACCTAATGATGGAGCGCATCAACTATAATCCATAATTTGCGATGAAAATATATATATAACCCTAACTTGGTAGAGATAACATAAAAATAATAGATAAATCAAAACACATAATTAAAGGACATAGATATTTCTTCAAGTCTTCTTTTATTACTTCAAATCTTCTCAATACAATACTTTTCGTCGTGCACACTCAGCTGTAGAATTTCTAAGCACTCTGTGCACTCAGCTACAGGACCCTTCCCTTTTACAAAAAACACAGAATATAGACTCAATACAACCTAACATCCAAATTCATTCTATCACAGAAGATACCATGGTCCGAAAACCATGGGCAGAGCTCAACGTATACCAAAAATTCCTATCTCTTTAAAAAATAAGGAGCTTTGACCCACCCAAAATCCCCTAAGACTCTATCATATCTTTGCGCGATGTGCTCCGCTCCTCAAAACGCGGATTCTTTATCAAAATTTTCAACCTAGGGGTGCCCAGACCAACAAGGCCCATAGCCCAAGTCACTGCCAAGAACTCAATGACAAGTTCAAAAATGAAATATAACAACAAAATAATGGGGCACAAGAAAACACTTGAACAAGGACTTGAATAGACACCTACTAGCCATGACAGTCATTTCATCAGACATGTCACAAATATGTAATATATGTGTTTAAATAACAGATGTGATCACAAGGGTCTCATACTTATCCGAGAATCGTTAAGAAGCATTGTTACCTCATCACATTAACTGCGTTATCATCTATTTAGGCATAGATACATTCTTCATTCATTTATGAATCAACACATGATGAGAGCCATACATCATCACCATCATAAAACTCAGTCATAACCAACATATAAGCAACAGAAATGACAAGCACATAACATCCATATAAGCCACATAATAACAATCATATTTACCCATCCATACAAGAGGAAAAGAGCTCATATTTCCATAAGAAAAATGAAACCAAGTCTGCGACTTCCATGTTCCACCTGATCGTATACATGGCTTATCCAAATATCTCTTTATCCAATGACCCTCGGGCCATATTCCAAGCATGAATGATGTGGGATCTCATAAGCCAAATCCATCAAAACCAAACCAGGGCTTCCAAAGGCCCAACCACCTTAACCCTCAAACGATGATTCCACCTCATGGTTGGACATCACAAACATCATGGATTGGTATCTACCCAATCTGTTCTAGGGATCCAAAGCGTTTTTTACAACGTTTTTTACAACCAATGGTTCTAGGACTAGTAACTTAACCCACAATTATCATCGAGCTTCTAGAGTGATTTTCGAACCAGAGCTTCTAGGACTACTAACATAAACCACATAGGGCTTCCAGAGTGTTTTCCCAACCAAGGATTTCAGGACTAGTAACTCAACCCAAGCTGTTACAATGATTCTAGAGAATTTTTCCAACCAAGGCTTCGAGGAACCAATAAATCAACCCACAGCTAAAGGAACATGAAAACCAACTAGAAAACAAACAATGAAAATTAACCCATAACACCATGGCTATCTAGGAAATGGAAAGGCTAGTAAAATCCACTATGAATACATGAAATCCTCCATGAAAATGGCAGATCATGACCAATAAACCACATGCATACACCATACATGGAAAAAATAGTAATGAAAACATACATGCAACTCAGTACCTGCAATCAAAACCCGTTGTAGTTGTTGATCCCGATGTCCTCTTGCACTTCCCTGCTCTTTCTTTTCCTTCTTGCTCCAAATTTCCAAGTATGCCACAGTCTTCATGAGTGATCCAATAAAGCTCTAAGTATCCAAGAGTATGAGAGAGAGAGAGAATAATGAGAGCTCCAAAATTTCAATGAACAAAAGCTTAACTGACAAAAGCCATGAACTGATCCTCATAAGCCTTATTATCAATGGGGCCTCTATTTTCTTCATTTTCCATTATTTTCCTTCATTTTCCTCCTCACATGCAACCTGTGACCTTTCACCTCCCTTTTCTCCTAATTTCCATTATTTTCATAAATAAATTCCAATAAATGCCACTTTTCCTTTCCAAATCCTTAACCATTTCCTTTGCCAATTTACATAGCCATAGTAAACCATATGAACACCCACACTAGGATGGTTTTTCCCAACATTCAGCTTGGAATACATGTCCCATGACCTTGGTTATTATTTTTCCTTTATTAAGTTTTATTACATGGAATTTTCACTAGGGATGTTACAAGACCCTCCCCCTTTAGGGAACACCATCCTCGGTGTTCAACGACAGCTACAAAAAACAAGACTATTGTAAGAAAAACACATTTCCCATGTATATTTATAACTTAGTGTGTTGTAATGTTTACAATGGTAAACCTGTTGAGAAGCAAAGCAACATGACAACATATCATCATAATGACATGACACCCATACAACTTATTGGAGCTTTATAACATAGCTCATGGCGGTATTTACATCCATACACATATGTACATATACCAAAACACCATACCAAGCATATTCCAAAGCATATACCAAAACACATGTCAAAACATTCAATCAACCAGCGAATAAGGAAGGATACATGGCCCGCATATAATCTATCATCTCCCATGTAGCTTCACCAAGCCGAAACTTCTTCCATTGCACTTTAACCTGCTTGATTTTTCGATTTTGAAGCATCAGTGTTTTTTTTACAAATTCACTGAGGCTCCGGCTGGAATTCTCCTTTTGGCTCCACCTATTATACAAACCATTCAATCACATGATCATCATCTTTAACATATTTCTTAAGCATGAAACATGAAAAATATTATGGACTTTCACTATCAGAGGCAATGCAATTCGATAGGCTACTAGCCCAATCTTCTTAATAATCTTGAAAGGTCCACAAAATGGAGGTGTTAGCTTGGCACATGATCCAATCCACAAGGATATCTTCTTGGGCTTGATGTGAAAGTACAGTTGTTCCCCAACCTAAAATTCCTTAAACAACTTGTTTTGATATGCATAACTTGTAGGTTTTAACCCTGAACAGAAATTATTTACACACGAATCTTATAACAGAAAATAAACAATAGCGAGAGCATAAAACATAAAACAGATAAACACAGAGATTTTCCCCTGGATCCCAAATCGGGACGACCAGCTTGATTTTTCATTATATTCCTTTTAGTGTTACAACACATATATATATACATGTCGAAGCATACATAAACCCCAATCCATTAACCCTGGATTAGAACATAACCGTAGTTCCCTTGACCGGATCTACAAAATACCAGGGGCCGAAAACCATCGTACCCCAAAACCATGTGCAAACTCATGCACAAAACATGGGTGGGTCCACCTATGAGTGGGTCCGCACACCAAAAAAAAAAATTTGCCGGGGCGCTGCCTCGGACCCCAACAGTGGGGGCTGCCTCCCCCCTTGTGACCCCCCCTGCTGCGCCCGGTGCAACGTACAGCACGTGGGGCTAGTCATGGAAAGAATATAACACATGCCCAACATTCTCCCACTTGTTGTTTTCTTTCCACAAGGGGCCACAGGAGAGCTTAGTCATTGGGCCAATTCTTCAACACCCATTGTTTCTCTACACCAAGAGAACTTCTGAGTGCTCACAGACTTCGTCAATGCATCCGCAACATTCTTCAAAGTGTCCACCTTTACCAGCAACACCCTTTTAGCCTCAACCATATCTCTAACAAAGTGATATTGAACATCAATGTGCTTTGTCTTTGAATGATAAGCATGGTTCTTAGCCAAGAAAATTGCACTTTGGCTATCACAGTCTATCCTTATAGCTTGCTATACCAACCCCATACTTGAACACAATCTCTGCAACCAAACTGCTTCCTTGCTTGCATGAGTGGCTGCTATGTATTCTGCCTCTGTAGTTGAAAGAGCCACTACAGACTGTCCTTTACTCATCCAACTGACTGCGCCTCCAAATAGGCTAAACACATACCCACTTGTAGATCTTCTTTGGTCTAGATCTCCAGCCCAGTCTGCATCAACAAAACCACGAATGTCCAACATTCTTTCCAATCCTGGTCTTCCCTGGAAGCACAAGCCATAATCACTAGTGCCACGTAAATATCTGAAAACCCGCTTCACTGCTGTCCAATGCTCCTTCCCTGGGTTTGACATAAACCTGCTCAATACTCCCACTGCATGTGCAATGTCTGGTCTAGTATATACCATTGCATACATCAGACTACCCACTGCACTTGCATATGGAACACGGGACATATCCTCCTCTTCTTCTTGTGTCTTGGGACACTATTCAGCAGACATCTTTACACCTACAGGAATAGGAACATTCACTGGTTTACTATCCTGCATATTGAACCTCTGCAATATAGTCTCGACATACTTCCTCTGGTTTAACCAGAGCTTCCTCTTTGCCCGATCTCTCTAAATTTCAATGCCCAAAATATAGTTTGCAGCATCAAGATCCTTCATGTCGAATTTGGAGAACATTTGGGTCTTCAAATCTTGGATAATTTCTTTGTCATTTCCAATCAACAACATATCATCCACATACAAGACCAAATAAATAACACGGTCACCAATTAATTTAAAATAAACACAGTGATCCTCCTTGCTTCTGGTGAAGCCAAGTCCCCGTATATAGGTATCAAATTTCTGATACCACATTCTTGGTGACTGTTTTAACCCATACAGAGACTTCTTCAACCTGCATACCAGTTCTTTCTTACCCTTCACCATAAAGCCTTCAAGTTGCTTCATGTAGATCTCCTCTTCTAGATCCCCGTGAAGAAATGTTGTCTTCACATCCATCTGTTCTATCTCAAAATCAAATGCAGCAGCAACAGATAAAAGTAATCTAATAGAAGTAACTTTGGCAACAAGAGAAAAAATATCACCAAAATCAATTCCCAGCACCTGGGAATAACCTTTTGCTACTAACCGAGCTTTGTATTTCTCCACCTTTCCTTCTACATTCATCTTCTTTTTAAACACCCATTTGCTCCCAATGGGCTTCCTTCCAGTCGACAACTCCACCAGATCCCATGCCTCATTTTTGTGCAAGGATGCCATTTCATCAACCATGGCCTCCTTCCAGAGTTTTCCATCCTCGGAATCTACTGCCTCCCTGACAGTTCTGGGATCATCATCATTTATAGTTAAGGCAAAACCTGAATAGAAAGTAGATGGACTATACCTTTCTGGTTGCCTTCTTTCCCGAACTGATCTTCTCAAAGCTGGAGTTTGTGGCTCTTCCTCTTCTGAATCTTCTTCTGCTATAGAGTCTGATTCATCCTCCTTTAGCTCAAACTCTATCTTCTCAGGTTCCTTTGGTAGGACTTCATGTGTAACAACATCTTTCACCTCTCTAAAGACCACATCTTGGCTGTACACAACCTTCCTTATTTCTGGGTTCCAAAGCTTGTAACCCTTTAAACCATCCTTATACCCAATAAAGATGCACCTTTCAGATTTATTATCCAACTTGGTCCTTTTCTCCTTTGGAACATGTACATATGCATCACATCCAAATACCCTTAGATGTGAAAGAGGGGGTTTCTTACCAGTCCATACCTCATGTGGGGTCTTATCCTCCAACGCTGATGAAGGTGATCTGTTAACTAAGTAACATGCAGTCTCCACTGCCTCTGCCCAGAATTCTTGTCCTAACCCAGTACCACTGAGCATGCTTCTTGCCTTTTCCATCAGTGTTCTATTCATTCTTTCTTCAACTCCATTTTGCTGAGGTGTGTATGGAGTAGTATTTTGCCGTGCTATACCACACTTCTTACAGAAATCTTCAAATTCCTTCTTGCAGAACTCCCCACCATTATCTATCCTCAACGCCTTTATCTTCTTCTCTGTCTGGTTTTCCACCAGAGCCTTAAATTCTTTAAATTTTTCAAAGACTTCAGATTTCTTCCTCAAGAAATATATCCATGTATTCCTTGAGAAGTCATCTATGAATGAAACATAGTACAAAGACTTTCCCAGTGATGGAACTGACACAGGCCCAAACACATCACTGTGCACAAGTTCTAATATCTTGTTTGCCCTCTTAGCACCAGAAGGAAAACTCACCCGATTCTTCTTCCCATATACACAATGTTCACAGAATCGAAATCCAGAGAACAATTAGACATACCTTCTACCATACCATCTCTATGCAGTATCCGAAGGCCCTTCTCTCCAATATGTCCAAGCCTTTGATGCCATAGCATGGTCTTTTCTCCAGAGACAGCTAGGCTTTCCGTCCCACTTTCAGGAACCACAGAATTGTTACACCCATCAATAACAGTGCTACCTTGTAGCTTGTATAGAGTTCCAGTCCGAACTCCCCGCATTAATACCAGTGCTCCCCGAACCATCTTGCAAGCATCTTTCTCAAACACTGTTTTTACACCTGCATCATCCATCTTGCTTACAGAAATCAGATTTCTGGCCAATGCAGGAATATGCAGAACACCAGGAAGTGTTCTAATCCTTCCACCTTGCAGCTTCAGCTTGACCTTTCCATGTCCGACGATTCTGGCCTTCCTATCATCCCCTAGGAAGACATCACCACCATCATATTTCTCATACTCGCAGAACCACTCTCGATGGGGAGTGAAGTGAAAGGATGCACCTGAGTCAATCAACCATGACTCATGATCTACATGTGTATTTGAAGAAGAAGCCAAATACACATCCCCACCTTCATTCGAGGTGGTTTTTTCCTCTGCAGAAGGAGCTTCATCAGATCCCTTTCCTTTCTCAGGAGCTTTAGATCTGCATTCCTTTTTGTAGTGCCCTTCCTTTCCGCATTTCCAGCACACCTTTACAAACTTTCCAGGAGATTTAGATCTCCCTCTAGATTTGATCTCCCACTCGAAACCTTATTCTTGTTTCTGTTCTGGGACCTTCCTCGTACAGATAAGGCATCTCCATTCTGACCCTCCATATTTCTCCGTCTCATTTCCTCCGACAGAAAGGCTGAGACAATGTCATCAAAATTCAAGGTAGTTGTATTGCTACCTATTGCAATAACCAGACTGTCCCACGAATCTGGTAGAGAACACAACAAACTGATGCACTTATCTTCATCTTATATTTTAATATCAACAGATGACAACTGACTTACCACAGTATTGAAGGCGTTCAGATGCTCTGTCACCGAGTCTCCATCCTTCATCCTCAGGCTGTACAAATTTTTTCGCAGGAACAACTTATTCACCAGAGATTTGGATTGGTACAAAGTCCCAAGTTTTTCCCACAAATTCTTCGTTGTAGCTTCCCCAGATACATTCAACAATTTCTTGTGGATAATCCCGCAAAATCTCCAGTAAAAAAAAACCACAAGAATTTGAAAACCAAAACATTCAACAATACTGAATCTGAGACACACAACTGTACTGTGCTCTTAGCCTTCCGATCCAGTTTCTTCCAGTCTTCATCTAACATTGCCATTGGTTTAGTACATGGATCTACTGCGATCCATTGATCTTTATCCACCAGCAGATCCTCCATCTTGAGCTTCCACAACTCAAAACTCTAACCATTAAATTTCTCTATCTCTATCTTTCCGCTGCTCGCCATCTTCTTTCACCGCAAGAATCGATCCAGCAGATCTCCCACTGAACAGGGTCTACCTCAGGCCCGAGAAAAAAACCCTCAGTAGCAAAGGCGTCCCCTTGAAGCCGAAACATCTCTGATACCAAATGTAGGTTTTAACCCTGAACAGAAATTGTCTACACACGAATCTTATAACAGAAAATAAACAATAGCGAGAGCATAAAACATAAAAACGTATAAAACACAGAGATTTTCCCCTGGATCCCAAATTGGGATGACCAGCTTGATTTTTCATTATATTCCTTTTAGTGTTACAACACATATATATACATGCCGAAGCATACATAAACCCTAATCCATTAACCCTGGATTAGAACATAATCGTAGTTCCCTTGACCGAATCTACAAAATACCAGGGGACGAAAACCATCGTACCCAAAAACCATGTGCAAACTCATGCACAAAACATGGGTGGGTCCGCCTATGAGTGGGTCCACACACCAAAACAATTTTCGTCAAGGCACTGCCCCGGACCCCAACAGTGGGGGCTGCCTCCTCCCTTGTGACCCCCGTGTTGCGCCTAGCGCAACGTACAACGTGTGGGGCTAGTCATGGAAAGAATATAACACATACCCAGCATAACTCTTTTTACTATCTTGTGTTGCTTTTAAATTCTTCTTGATTACCTACATTTTCTATTGCATTTCTTCCAACATGTCTGGTCCAATCAACACCCTATTGACCAAATCACTCCAACTGATGGGAGTATTGCAACTTCGCCCATACAATGCCTCAAATGGACTCATCCTTAATAATTTTCGATACCCATTGTTGTAAGAGAACTCTACCAGTGGAAGATACACTTCTCACTTTCGATGTTGATGAATCACATACATCCTCAACATATCATTCAATATACTATTGACCCTCTATGTCTATCCATCTTTCTGCTGATAATAAGCGGTGTTGAAGGCCAACTCTATGCCCAAAGCTACAAACAACTCCTTCCTAAACTTGGAAGTGAACTTTACATCCATGTCTAATACAATCTTCCGTGAAACACCATGCAACATCACCAAATATCCGATGAAGACCTGTGCTACATCACTAGATAAGAATGTAGACTTCACTGGAATTAAGTGTGCTAACTTTGTCAACTTTTCCACAACAACCATGATGGAGTCATTTTTTTTAATTTTCCTCGGAAAACTAGTGTCGATAAATTCCATGGAAATGACCTCCCATTTCCATTTTGGAATCGCAATCGGTCGTAATAATCCACCTGGATGCTTACACTCTTCCTCAACATGTTGATAATCCAAGCGCCTAGCCACAAAATCTACTACTTCTCTCTTCAAATTTGGCCAATAGTAGAACCTATTTACTACGGTTAATGTCTTCTTATATCCTGGGTGAGATGAATATGGTTTCACATGAAAACCCCTTAGGATCACCTTCTTGGTCTCAATTTTGTCTAGAACATATATCCTTTCTCTAAACTTAACCAAGCCATCTGTTGTGAGATGATAATCCACATATTGTTCTCCTACACTTGTACATGTACCTATACCACTACATGCACCTATACATGTACCTGTACCACTACCTGTACCTGTACCACTATCTGTACATGTACCAAAACTTGTACCTATATTATGCTGCAACCTGTGCACAATCTCCATATACTTGTCATCATGTTGACCTACCTGCAAGATCCTATCTTGTAAATTTGTCCCATAGGAGCTCATAGTTGTTATGTGATTTACTTGTATCCTCATGTTAAGAGAATTGGCAACCATGTTCTTTATACCTTTGATGTACTTGATCTCCAAGTAAAACTCACTGATCATGGGTAAACATCTAGCTTTCTTGGCGTTCAAGTTTGGTTGGTCCAATAGATACCTAAATCCACTATGATCACTCATTAATAAAAACCTCCTTCAAAAAAGGACATTGGTGAGGGGCGAAAATGGTCACCATAAGCTCATTGGTGAGGGTCAAAAGAGCCTTCGTCACCAAAAACTGAACGTCACCAAAGGTGGCGTCGCCGAAAGTATAGGTGTTGTGGTGACAATCAAAGTCAGTCACCAATAATGATTTATAGTGATGGATAGCCGACGCCACCTTTGGTGACGTTCAATTTTTGGTGACGAAGGCTCTTTTGACCCTCACCAATGAGCTTATGGTGACCATTTTCGCCCCTCACCAATGTGATTTTTTCTTGTAGTGAAACAACGTAGTCCCACTTGGAGGAACTTGTCCACATGAGACAACACATTTGAGATTAGGGCCAAGGATTGGAATTCCTCAAACATTATAAAGGAGATGAAGGAAAAGTTGAAAGGCATATTGGATTATTTGATGTATGATCTTTTAGATCTGGAATTTTCAAGTGACATTCCACTGCATTCTTGGGTTGTTTAGCATAGATTACAGGTGCTGCTTAGCACAGGGTGTTCTCGGGTGGGAATCCCACCTCTTTCTTTGAGTGATATCTAAGGAAGAGGATTGTACTTCATTATACATCAAGCTTTAAGTGCCATTTCATTTTTCTACTTTATGCAGAACATTCATATTCAAAAATCTGCAGATTTCTTAAGATCAGTTTGGAAGGTGGAAGTTGTCTTCAGTACTTCAGCTGGAGAACAAGGTGAGGGATTAGTCTCATCACTTGGGCTTATATATCAGAACTCCCAGAGCCAAATTTCAGATCTGGCATCAGGAAAAAAGATATTGACCTCCTAGAATCATTATTCCCTTCAGGAATAACGTTGTCCATATTGCATATCTGAAAGGAGGAAGGAAGTTGCTAGTACTTCAGCTAGCAATCTAGTGGAGGATCATTCCTTCACATTGCCATCAGTTTTAACATCACCCTGGATTTTATTGTAGCATATTTCAGTAGGTAGAGGGTATATCCTTCCCTCACAACAAAGTTTTTGTTGGAAACTGTGTTGCAGCAGCTGAATTCATCATTTAAGGATTGAGAAGGTAGATCTAGAGCTTCTAGCTCATAGATCTGATGAAGGGATCAGTCCTTCAAGCATAGATATGATTTGAGCAGACATTTCAACCATCTATTCTTCAGATCTAGCTTCAGATCTGTATTTCCCAGCAGATCAAGGATCAAATCCTAGGGAGATGATTTTCCAAAGTTGCAGATCTGGAAAATCCTTTCTAGGTTATCTTGGGAATCCATCACATTGGCCAGATCTTGAATCTTGGCATCATCAGAGCTCTAGTTTTGAGTAGATCTGCATTTCTCTTTTCAACCTAAAACCATATGTTCATATTCTGTTGAAGAGACAATGTAGTATTTGCTATAGAGCCTCAATAGTTACACTGTACCTATTGCATACATGTTTTCAAGGTGATCCTAGCTCATATTTTTGGCTAGATCTACCTATATCTTGTACTTGTGTAACTGAATCATTTCCAATATAATAAAATGTCTTAGCTCTTTCTGCATATTCTGATGTGTAATTAAGATTTATTGTTTATCTTGCTATAAGTTCTTATACTGTGTGAAGTATTGCTGCATTCTCCCTTTTGGGATATTACAAAAGAAGGCTGGAGGATCTGCAGCTAGTGAGGCTTTGGCCTCGCAATTTTTGATTGAATTATCATTGATCACATGCATGGTTTTAAGTGCATTGGGATCTGTGTGGTATTTGGATAGTAACACTTCCATTCACATGATGGGAGACAAGGAATTTTTTAGTAACTTGGAGGAGAAGGATTTCAAGATGCATATTGAAATGGGGAATGGCAGGTGATATAGTGCTACTAGGATCAGTACCATTACCTTCCAGAGAAAATTAGGTAAAATCTTTCAATTAAAATATGTAATGCATGCATGAGGTTTGAAGAAAAATTTAGTATTAGTCGTAATGTTGGAGGATAGAGGCTATGATGTTGTTTTTAGTGAAGGAAAAGAGTTCTTGCGACACTAAACAATAGGACAAGCCAAGAGGATAGGGATTTGAGTTAAGAATATGTACACGCTGTAGGTATATGATTGTGAAACAATGATGGGCATGGCAGAAAAAGTGGTGAGCCGAGATGAAGGAGAATTATGGCACAGTAGATTGGGCCATCCTCACCATGGAGCCTTGAAAGTCATGCATCATATTTCTACTAGTCTTCCCAGGGGTACAATTGCACAGTCAGACACATGCAAGGGATGTACTATGGGAAAATATGTAAAGGCCACCTTTCATGAGAAGGGGAACTGAGCTTTAGGGATCCTTGAGAGAGTTCACACAGATGTGTGTGGACCATTCTTTGTTGCTTCGAAAACAAAACATAAGTACTATGTGATATTTGTTGATGAATTTTCTTGTAAGTGTTGGATCTTCTTCATGCAGAAGAAATATCAGATATTCTCTAAGTTTATTGAGTTTAAGGCATTGGTGGAGAAAGAGTCGGGGAAGAAAGTGAAGGCTCTTAGGAGCGATAATGGTGGACAATACATCTTTAATGAATTCAATAACTTCTACAACAAAGAAGGAATTCGAAGAGAACTAATAGTGCCTCATAACCCACAACACAATGGGGTCGCATAAAGAAAGAAAAAAATGATCATGGGTGTAGCAAGATTGATGTTGCATGATCAAGGCCTACCGATGTATCTGTGGGTAGAAGCATGAAACACTGTGATATTTGTGCAGAACCGTTGTCCTCATAGGATACTTGGCATAAGTACACCTGAAGAGGCTTTCACTAGTATGAAACCTGATGTTTCACACTTTAAGATTTTTGGCTCATCTGTTTATGTGCATGTGAACAAGGATTCGAGGAAGAAGCTGGAACTAACAGCTGAGATCGGGATTTTTGTGGGGTACACTGAAACCTCCCATAACTATTGAGTGTATCTTCCAAACAGAAAAATGACTATTGTGCGACGGGATACAAAATTTGATGCGGAGAAAGCCATGCGTTTTTCCCTTGAGAGGGAGTTGGAATCGCATGTAGAGGAGGAACTGTTGGTTCCCAGGGATGAGGCTCAAGATGTGGATCAACCACATGAAGAGGATCATGGAGTTGACGAAAACACTCATGCAGAAGCATCCATCAGAAATGGAAAAAGGTGCACCACAGAAGCTGATAGATTGAGACTTGTTGCCGCAAAGAATGTAAGAGCCGCTAATTCACAGTGCAGACATAGACAGTCTACTGATAGGTTTACTGGATACATGGGTCTTATGAGAAAATGTATTGTGACTGAACCATCTTCCTTTCAGGAAGAATTGCAACAACCAACTTGGGATGATTTAATGATGGAGGAGTATGACTCCATTATCAAGAACTGTGCATGGGAGATTGTCCCAGGACCGGTCGACAAATCAGTGGTTGGATCGAGATTGATCTACAAGGTAAAGAAAGTTGCTGATGGGAGTGTGGAGAAATACAAGGCTAGATTTGTGGCCCGGGGATTCTCATAGATCGATGGGATCGATTATGATGAGACTTTTTCACCTTTTGCAAGGTACTCTTCTATTAGATCCATCCTTGCACTCTTAGCGCATATGGGTTAGTGCATTCATCAGATGGATGTCAAAATTGTGCTTCTCAATGGGATCATTGAGGAATAAGTGTACATAGAGCAGCCTGAATATTTTGATATCTTCAACAGTGAGTCGCATGTGTGCTGAATCAAGAGAGCAATGTAAGGGCTAAAGCAAGCACCCCTTGCTTGGTATACTCGATTAGACAGTTATTTCACTAGACTGGGCTTCACCAAAAGTGAAGAAGATGCAAACCTGTACTAGATTATGGTTGAGGGTAAGATGTTGATTATTTTTATTTATGTTGATGATCTAATTTTGAGTGGTGATGAGCAGCTGATACACTCATGCAAGGAGGATATTACAAGGGAGTTCAAAATGAAGGACATGGGACTCCTTCATTATTTCCTTAGATTGGAAATATGGCAGCGGGATGGTGAAATTTTTGCCTATGAAGGCAAGTATGAAAAGGAGATACTGGATAAGTTTCACATGAAGATATGAAAACCCATGGATACTCCTCTTCTAGGAAATTGAAGGAAAGAGGATGCTAATACTAGAAAGGTAGTGGGTGCTACAGTCTATAGGCAATTAGTTGGTTCACTAATGTATCTAGTGAACACAAGACCAAAAATTTGATACGCAGTGAACCCACCGAGTCAAGTGATGGTTAAGCCTACCAAGATCTTTTGGAAGGCGGAGAAGCATTTCTTGAGATACCTGAGGGGCACATCAGAGTATGGTCTATGGTACATATAGACAGAGGGAGTGATGCTTCAAGGCTTCACACATTTAGATTTGATAGGCAGTGCATCAGACAGAAAGAGAACATCAAGAGGGATATTTAGCATAGGTTCGACAACAGTTTCCTGGTACAACAGGAAACAATGATCTGTGGCACTCAGTTCAATGGAAGCATAATACATGGAAACAAGTCAAGCTGCATGTGATGGTATTTGGATGAGAAATATCTTGGTTGGTTTGTTTGGTTCTCAGATGGATCCAACAGTGATACATTGTGATAATCAGAGTTGTCTTAAACTCTCGATTAATCCTGTGTTTCATGATAGGTCCAAGAACATAGATATATGATACCATCATCTCAGAGATTATATGCAGAGAATAATAATGTTGCTTCAGTACATTCCCACGGAAGATGAGGATGCAAATATTCTGATGAAGGCGCACACTAGGAGAAAATTTGAATACCATAGAGATAGGATCAGGGTGAAGGATAATCCATTTCTTGTTGAAAGGGAGTGTTGAAATTCAACAAGAAAATTTCACCACCCATACCTAGTGCATTAAGCACCTACACTAGGCTAGGGCCCACATGTGCTAAATTTGGTGCATATCTATTTTAGTTATCCCTTAATTAAGATGGAAAATAAAATGTAATCTAGTATCAAAATAACTTGTAATATTTAAATGAGTGTGATAAACTTAGTTAGCTCATGAATTTCAAGCTAGAGGTAGTTGGTGAGGCATGCAGAGTAATTGTAATATTCCCAATTGGGAAATGCAGCAATAAAAATCAAATATGCAGAAAAATAATGCAGATCATCTAAGTAAGAGCAAGAGGTTAATATGAAGGCTCTTAATTTACATATACATCAGGAAAACATATGCACAAGAGAGCCCATGAGATGTACAATAGGAAATAGAAGACTTTTATGGAAGAAAATCATCAAAAAGAGGTGTTGCAACCATGTATTAAGACTAAAAAGAGCTTTAAAGCGTTATTTTATTGGCTGCAACTACTGTAGATTACACTTAATATCTAGAGAGTATCTTTGTATAAAAATTTAGATATATATCAGATCCATACACTAGATAGGCTCTTCTTCAATTCCCCCTTGGGGTTTTCAGCAAAACATGAAGTACAAGGAGTAGATCTGAGATCTAATGCTACAGATATGCAGAAATATTCAGAAATTCATGGACATACAGATCTGATATGAAATATAAAATATGGTGATCCCCTCCAATGGATCTCAAATGTGAAGGGTAGATCCCCAACACATGAAAACCACTCCTCCAAAATATGTGCCAAAAGACCCTGCAACAATACCCACACAAATAACGCACTTCTGGAAGCAAGATTGCATTGTAGGCTCTAGAACAAGTTTTTCCTCAAGCCAGGATCTGAAAATGTAGATCTAATCATCCAATACTCTCTTTCCAATGGGATAGAAGCCTTCCCCACTAAAAAGGAGCACTATAATGTCCTAGATCTGAGTAGATCTAGCCTCCACTTGTTGCAGCTTACAAAGACAACCAAACCCTCAACGCGATCTGCGTTGTAGTTGGAAGAAGAAGCTTGGCCTTCAGCCTGATAGTAAACTAGAAATGCAAACTCTTCCAAGAGGCCTCTCAAGGAAAAAGGTGGGATTCCTGATTAGGAACACCTAGTGCTAAACAACAGTATTCTCAGCTAAACAAGCAGAGAATGAGAAATTTCTAAACATAAAATATCTTCAAAAATAACATAATCATCAACAACCTTCTCATGCTACCATCCTCTTCCTTTTATAAGTTGATAGTTTGGAAAACCCTAAACCATCTCAATGAAATAGCTCCTTTCACATAAGCCACCTCCAACTAAAAATGCATTTTGGCTCATTGATGGCCACTCCTCCAAGACAACACTATTGATTTGGTCATGGTTGACCTATTCAAAAGATTCAGCCCCTTTCACACCTAAGGGTGCTTATTTAAATAGCCCAGATTTAGCCGTGTTCACATGTGGCATTGATTTATTTACTACTTAGGAGTTTTATTGATCCTCCTTTACACATTTATTCATCAAACAGAAAAAAAAAAGAAAAAGAAAAAGAAAAAAATTGAATATTCCCATTAGCTTGGGACTAATTGGGAATATTATATTCCTCCCCTCCGAAATGTTTCTTGTCCTCAAAGAAACTGATTAGGTGAGTGCTACAACTCTTCTCCTCTTCCATTGGTGACACCATCATCATGTGTTAAGCTTCCTCCATAAGCTAAGTGTTCACCAATCCAACCTTCCATGAATTGTTCCTCTAAAGTTCTTATGAGATGTAAATAGTCCATCCCACAAGGAGTCAATAACTCAAATGAAACAAACATGGCTGAACCAATGCTCTCCCTGAAACATGTAGCATAAGACACATAGAGAGTCTCCATCCCATGTGTTACATACATGCCTCCCATCCTCCCTCCATACATTCCTACAAAAAGTACAAGTATATAATCAATGTATGGGAAAAAAACTACATACATACAAATAGAAATTTGAGCATGTGGAGGTGGGTCATAGTCCCACATATGATACCAGCGCAGTGCATCTCCTGCCTGCATTAGATCAAGATATGGTAAGTGGTTTTTCCACCACTTACTTTCTGCCCATGTTATCACACTATGGCTGAAAGTGTGAGGTATGTTTGGTGCTTTAGGAAAGCACTCATCATGATATAAAATCTCCCTTTGCTCATCAAGGGAGTGGCCATATTCAGAAATTTGTGTGGCCCATTGTTGGCCATGAGATTTACAAGAAGTATTGCTCCTCCTTGGAGCCATTTCCTACACAAACATGGTCAAATAATATATACAATTAGAAAATAAAACATGCTTTAGATGATAATATTCTTCACCAACAATACTCTTCATAGAAATGGAGTGGTGCATGGATCTATCTCCTCTCTCAAAATAAGGAAGAGATGGTTGAAATAAATCCTTCATAGAGTCATGTTTCTGCTCCAACTCCACATAGTTCATGCATTCTTGAAAATTTTGATGTAGTTCTTCTCTCAAGCCTTCCAAATCAAAGCTCCTCATGATGATGTTGTAGATCTTCATGGAATACATGTGACTGAAATAGAACTCTTTATAAGGTCTTTGTAGTAACTTCTCCTTGAGCTTGGAGGCTCTAGATAAGAAGATCCTACCATGATGATAGATGAATCCTCCTTGGACTAAATATCCCTCTTCATACAGTTGTTCATCAAGTATCATACAAGTGTGAAGATCTTTGGAATAATCTACCAGCAGTTGGGATTTCCAATACAGATCTAAACTGCTCAACTCAGCGCTGATGGTATATCAACAGAAATGTTTGTCATGTTTTTGATCTCCTCCTTTACATTTTCCATGCCAAAGGTGTGTGTTTGAAGGCCATTCCTTCCATTCTTATCCTCCCACGGTGAAAAACCAGAAATGAGAGTGGGTTATGATGATACGGGAAGAAGATTTCCCTCCTCCTTGAGCTTACCCAACACTCCCAGCACTGTAGCTTTGTCTTCTAGTTCTCAAATCCCTCTTGGATCTAAGCCTGGAGCATCATGTTGTGAGGTATTCCCCATAAAATCTGAATCAGGTGGCCTCCAAGGTGGTTTTCCACTAGATAAGAGTGTCCCATGCAGAAATCTCATGAACATGATAGATGGGACTGTAAAGTCCTTGCTTCCACTGCGTAAATCCATCTATGTTTTCCATGTGGAAGTGGTATGTGAGGTGTATCTATACATGCCTTTGATCATTTGATATTCACCACTCTTCTTGTCCACCCATTCCAGTTGTAAAGCCTCCCAATCAGTGGTGACTTTCCCCAATGTAATCAACCATTCAACACCAAAAATCACATTGGTGTCCGGTATGTCAACCACAAAGAAGTGATCAACCAGAGTGTAAGTTCCCATGGTGACTGTAAGGGATTAGACGTAATGCATGAATCACATTTTTCTATCTCCTGGGACCCAAATAGATAATCCCTCAAAAGTATAAGTGGGTATTGCCCTCCTTTGTACAAGATGAGCATCAATGAAGTTGTGGGTGGCCCCACTATCAATCAATACAGAAACCCTGTGATTCAAGATTGAACCTTGAACTCTTAAGGTAAAGTAATTAGGTACTCACCTCAAAGATGCAAGAGTCCCTGTAATAGGAGAAAATGCTCCATTCCCATCTCCTAATGGTGTTGTATCTCCTCCAGCAGTGGCAGCGCTATGACCTCTTCTTGGTTCATCTTCTTCTTCCTCCTCAATATCTGAGAATACCTCTATGCAATGTGCTTTTCTAGCAGCACATATATGTCCAGGTGCCCATGATTCTTGGAAATTGAAGCATAGCTTCTTCTTCCTTATATCTCTTCAGACTTCATCATCAAGAGGCTTCTTGTATGAGCTCTCCTTTGAAGGAGAAAATTTCTCCTCCTTTCCTTTAGAAGGAAAAGAGGGCTTATGCTGAAAGTTTTCCTTTGATTTTGGCAAGGCATCTTGAAGGTCTCTAGGCCTCGCAATGGCATCATGCAGAGTATTGGGCTTGGTAGACTTTACCAACCCATGAAGAGGTTCATCTAAACCATCTATGAACATGTACACCCTTATTGCTGCAGACAAATCAGGAACCATTACAAATAATCTTAAAAATTTAGAAATGTAAGACTCTATATTACCTAATTTTTTTAACTTTGCAAGGCTCATGAATGGTGCCTCTGGATCTCTTCTGTCAAATCTTTCCACCAGCCTTCTAGTGAACTTTGAATAAGCAATCACATTGACATGACCCAATGTAGACAAGCCATGGAACCACCAATCATGTGCTTCACCTTCAAAGTGCAGTGCTACAATATTGATAGCCTCCATCTCAGGGAACTTGTTCAATTGAAAGTAGATGTCAAGTTTTTCTACCCATGCTTTGGCAGAACACTTGTATTACCCATCAAAATTGGGTAGAAATAATCTGCCCATAGAGTGATGTCAATCTTGATTCTGAGTGAATCCACCATCTCTATGTTGATGCCTTGGTCTTCTTTTGTCCTTGAGGTGAAAAAACTCTTGAAAAATCAAGTGATCTATGAATCTCTAATTTTGAGACTAATATTCTTCAAAATAGTCTTCAAAGGATGCTTTCTCTTGAAACCCTTCATTTCCCACAGCCAAAAAGGTAGGCATGGTAGATCATTGGGAACTTGTGGTTGATGCACTGGATGATCATTCAGTGGTGAGACATACAAGAGCTTTCTCCGAGATGAAATTTCTTAGGACATTATTTGATTCTGTCAAATCTCATCTCTTTGATCTCTCTAACAATTTCTTGCATGGCTCTCAAAAGGATCTTTTCAAAGTCCTTTCCTTCTTCATCACTTCCAGATTCAAGGGCTTTACCCTTGTCTTTATATCAATTTTGTAGTGAAATTTCTTCTGTATTCTTTTCATATACCTCTTATCTCTGTCATTAAGAGGCTCTTCTTCTTCTGAAGACATATTTTCTCCCTAGAAAGCATAGGTTGTTCCAATATGATTTCTCTGATACCATTGTAATATTCCCAATTGGGAAATGCAACAATAAAAATCAAATATGCAGAGAAATAATGCAGATCATCTAGGTAAGAACAAGAGGCCAATATGAAGGCTCTTAATTTAAATTTACATTAGCAAAACATATGCACAATAGAGCCCATGAGATGTACAACAGGAAATAAAAAAAAATTTATGGAAGAAAATCCTCAAAAATAGGTGCTACAACCATGTATTAAGACTGCAAAGAGCTTGACAACATTATTTTATTGGTTGCAACTGCTGTAGATTACACTTCAAATATAGAGCAGATCTGTGTATAAAAAGTTAGATCTATATCAGATCCATACACTAAATAGGCTTTTCTTCAATTCCCCTTTGGGGTTTTCAACAAAACATGAAGTACAAGGAGTAGATCTGAGATCTAATGGTACAGATCTGTAGAAATATTCAGAAATTCATGGACATAAAGATCTGATCTAAAATATACAATATGTTGATCTCCTCCAATGGATCTCAAATGTGAAAGGCAGATCCCCAACACATGAAAACCACTCCTCCAAAAAGTGTTCCAAAAGACCCTGCAACAACAACCACACAAATAAAGTAGTTCTGGAAGAAAGAATACGTTGTAGGCTCTAGAAAAAGTTTGGCTTCAAGCCAAGATCTGAAAATGTAGCTCCAATCATCCAATACTCTCTTGCCAATGGGATAGAAGCCTTCCCCATTGAAAGGAGCACTAGAATGGCCTAGATCTAAGTAGATCTAGCCTCCACTTGCTGCAGCTTACAAAGACAACCAAACCCTCAATAGGATCTATGTTGTAGTTGGAAGAAGAAGCTTGGCCTTCAGCCTGATAGTGGACAAGAAATGCAAACTCTTCCAAGAGGCCTCTCAAAGAGGTGGGATTCCCGATCAGTAACACCCAATGCTAAACAACACTATTCTTAGCTAAACAGGCAAAGGATGAGAAATGTATAAACATAAAATATCTTTAGAAATAACATAATCATCAACAACCTTCTCATGCTGCCATCCTCTTCCTTTTATAAGTTGAGAGCTTGCAAAACCCTAAACCATCTCAATGAAATAACTCCTTTCACATGATCCACCTCCAACTAAAACTGCGTTGTGCCTCATTGATGGCCACTCCTCCAAGACAACACTGTTTATTTGGTCATGGTTGACCCAGTCAAAATATTCAACCCCTTTCACACCTAAGGGTGCTTATTTAAATAGCCCAGATTTAGCCTTGTTCACATTTGTCATTGGTTTATTTATTGTTTAGGAGTTTTATTGATCCTCCCTTACATATTTATTCATAAAACAGAAAAATAAAACAAAATTGAATATTCCCATTAGCTTGGGACTAATTGGAAATATTACAGTAATTATAGTTGTAACAGAGTTTGACGTGTAGTGGTTTATTAGTTAATGTAGGTTGTAATCAATTTAACTCAGTTAAGTGATTTAAACTCAGTTGTGCTAGTTGTAACTATTTGATACACTAGTAAGAGATTAAGTGAATAAAATATTATTTAATTCACAATCAGTGATCTCACATGCAATTGAAGATTTACTATTATTAGCTACATGCATGTTAGATCTAGTGAAGACATAGTTGAGATCTAGGTGAAAGGGAAGTTGACTATGAGTTGTAGGATTATTGGGTTGCACCCATGCAACAAAACACCCATTGGAGGGCCCATGAAACTTGTGCAGTAAAGGAAGGCCAAAATTCCTATTCTTTAGGGATTTCATTCATCAAGGATTGCGCAAGCACGACAGGTTGTTTGGAGGCAGTAAATTGGCTAAGTATTGGTCAGTTTTATGTATGACAGTGTGAGACAATTAACTGAGTATAGGAGGGATCTTGTGATAAGATTTGTATGTAATTGTTTCATGATTCCATGTTAAATATACAATAGAAGATAGTGGGGTTTTGAGCAGTAATATTTCCCCAGGAAATTATCTATGTTGTGGTTGATTTGATTCTTCTTTGCTTCATGTGATTGGCGATTTTCTTTTTAATTCCGCAATTGATTTGTAGAAGTGATTCAGTATTTAGCTTTAGCACATTGTTAGATCAAATTGAATCCATGATATACATGCTTGTTGTATAATTTATACAATATGTACTGCAAATAACACACACATTTCGTGTGACTCTGTTTGGCCTGCATAGTTGTCACCATCCTAACCGATGTGGCTTTCTTCTTTCCCTGTAAGACTCTTGGTTCCCCATTGTCATCCAAGAACTCAATGGATTTGTCATAACAATCCACCTGGGTCCTAGGAAGGTATAGTCATTCCATACCCAATAACATACTATATGATCCCAATGAAAATATGTTTAAGTGCATTGCTGTAGGCATACCATTTAGCTAAAATGCATAATTTCTTACCTAATGGTGAACTCTTTTCTTTGTACCTATAGCCAGCTGCACTAACCAAGATTCTGCATGCATTTATTTTCTCAAACCACACTTATCCTCCAATTTAGGATTAATATAGCTATAATTAGATCCAGGATCAATCAAAATAGAAACAGCTTTATCACAATGCTTATCGTCCATCTCAATGATACATGCCTCATGGTCTGCCTTTATGTTGTCCACAACTTCATAAATTCAAGGAATGCTATGACCAACATCCCCAACTATCTGTGCCTCCTTTGCATTATATATATATGGGTTATACTGCCTTGATACTATGGACGATCCCTCTTATGATGATCCTTACCACATATCCAACACTGTAATTATGCTCTGCAATCCCCTCTAGTATGTTTCTCTCTAGGTCCTTTCCCTGTTGTATTGAACTTCTTGTAAGGAACCACATTTTCTTTCTCGCCTGAATCTTGAAGGCTTTCTCCCTTTGGTGGCCATCTTACATTATCTTTCTCATTTCATTTCAAATCACGCTTAGGGTCAACTTTATTTTTGACTGCTTATAAAAATGCTTCAACTATTGCATGTCCTCCTCCAATGATCTAGAATCATCAAGCTCAATCCAGTCTATGCATGCTACTAGCAGCCCATTGATGAATCTTTAAACATTGGCCTTCTCCTCCTTGAGGTAAGGAAAATATCTCAACAACTCCAACAACTTGCTAGTATACTCATCATCTATCATGGAACCCATTTGCAACTCATAAAACTCCTTAGCTTTAACATCATACTACCTCTATGATAATCAATTCTTCAAAAATAACCTCTTGAAGTCACTCCATGTCACTTCCTCCTCATAAATATGCATGAAATTCTTCACATATCCCCACCAAATATATGCTTTACCTTTGGGAATGAATTTATCTATTTTGGATTTCATGTTTTTTGAATAGTCATGCAACCTGAAGAATTTCCTCATACCAAGAAACCATGCTTCTACATCCTGTGACTTCTTCATCTATCCGCCAAAGGTAAGTGGCTTTTATTTCTTAAAATCATCCATAAAATATCCCTTGTAACTCCTCCTATAAGGGTGGTAACAATGACGATCATAATGCCTATCAAAACTAGAACTAGAATAGTACCTCTGTCTGTCACCTCTCCTATCTGAAATTTCCTAAAACCTGCCATCTCTAATCGTGTCATCTCTATCTGACATGTGATGACCAAGAGAAAAACTTCCATATGCCCCATTAGTCTCATACCACTGTCCATAGCTGATTTGAAGTGGTCCTTATCACTTCAAATATGACAAACTATGAAGTATTATTGCATTTACTTCTTATTTTTCCTATGCCTATATGAGTTTTTCATTGTCCACCTTACAACTCCTTATTTATTCCTTCAAACGTCTCAATGTATCTGCTAAATCATATGAGTGTGCAACACCATGATGATCATCAGATTCATAAGGATAATATTTGTAGTCTACCATCTTGCTATCCATCATTGATTTCTTCCTACACAGAATCTCATGTCACATTAAACCAAATCACAATAGAACAATGTACCTTATCAAAATTCAGGGAGGATATCTCATCTTCAATATCAACCAATTAGCATAATACATTTATAGAAATAATCATAAAAACATATAGACTTATAATACATAGGTATATCAATGCATAGACATCATTCTAACTAGAGTCAAGTCATCAATGCGCGACCATATCAACTACACACCATGACCTCATGCATGACAACCTCAACCGTACCAATGTACACTTGACAACATGTAAACACCTGACATGTATAACCAGTCATATGATCATGGAACAAATTTACAACAACACCATCACCCCTTCCATGGCTATATCGCTTCCACCATGACCAAGAATATGCAGATGCCACAAGTACATAGATCACAAGTATGAGAAACACATAGGCAATTGACATGAGTGCATGATGTTGATAATCTTGACAACACCACACCTTTCCCAAGGAGAGTGTGACCATGCTTTGATACCACCTATAACATACACCTCCCCTCACATCTATCGAAGTAAACAACCAACCAGGCTAAACATGAGATGAGGGAAGTTAAGAGAAAACTGAACCTCCTTGGTCACTTTAATGAAGTAGAGTAGATGCAGAAAATAATAACACAAACCCCCTATAGCTGCTACAGGACCCCCAGAGGCTATCCCAATTGTATACCTGACTTGTCACTAGGTCCAGCTGAATTTTCATGAAGAAAGCCCATATAATATCCCTTGATATGGGAAAGGGTGCATCTTAGAGGACCTCAATGCTTCCACAACATAGCCATGTCTGTATCTAGGGACTCTTTCACCAAGACTTGTGCCAGTGTCTGTGAGATTTATGGTACGTTTTAAGCCCAGAATCTCAAACACTTCTCGTAACTTATCGTAGCTTTCATAATCCATCAAGCACATGATGACAATGCTAATGAACCAAAAACAGACTCCAGGACTAGGCATGACCATCCCCAATTGGAACTAACATTATATCAAACACTTGGAATAGATATACAGGTATAGGATAGAAAACAAAGCATAAATGACTGAAAAATCTTATCATATATCACAAGAAGGATCACCACCCTGTTCCTTGAACTGATATGGCATCAATTATGTCTCGCATCCATTCTTTTAAAATTTACAAGTAAATACATCAAATAAACATGACTTCAACGAGTGAGATAACCATGCTTATAACCAACATAAATCCATGGAAATAATAGTAATATAAAAACCATTAAACCGACATATTAATAAGTACAAAATAAAGAGAACTTATTTTTTATTAGAAATAGGCAATAAATAACCAGGTTCGAGACTTTCATGTACCATTCGACCATAGACATGGCTAACCAAAATATCTCTTCAGCCAGTCACCCTTGTGCCATATTCCAAGCATGAATGTGGGATTTCATGGATAAACCAATCCAAAAACAACCAAGAGAATATAGGGTTTAAACTACCTCCACCCTCACCATACCATTATCACACCTAAACTGGTGCCCCAACCACAAAATTGAAGCAAGCTTGTAGTGCCTCTGGAAATCCATCATTGTCCTTGAGGAATTTTTTGTCTCCCTGTCTCTTAGGCTTTTCCAAAATCCAATTCAGGAGACACCATCCTCAGGCTTTACCATGTATCCTACCAAAATCGATGAAGGGATTCCTAGGAATTTGGGAGTTTTCCTTAAGACCACCTCCGCCCCGGATTTCGAAATCTATCCTAAAATTCCAAAGCTCAAAACTGAGATCAAAATCCTAGTACACCATGGATATCTGGAAAAAGGAAAGGCAAGGCTGAAAAACACTGTCGAAACTTGGAAATACCATGTCATTAATAGTAAGAGAACCAAATACCACCCTTCTAAGCCATACATGTCCAAACCATCTAGGAAACCACACATGTAATATGTCACCTGCAAGTATTCCTGCTGAATCTGGTAGATCCTGCACTTCCTTTCTTGATATTTTATTTCCTTTCATTTCCTTTTCCTTCCTTTTCTTACTTTCCTCTTTCTTGGCTCATTGATGAAATTATTCAAGGAAACTCTAACTATCCAAGAGTGTGTGAGAGAGAAAATAATGGAGCTCCAAAACTGAATTAAAAAAAGGTACCAACTGATCCTCAAAAGCCTTTTTATTAATAAGGCCTCTATTTTCTTCATTTTCCATTATTTTCCTTCATTTTCCTTATCACATGCAACCTGTGAGATTTTAACTTCCTTTTCTCCTATTTTCCTTTATTTTCATAAATAAATGTTCCAAAAATAAGTTTTACCTCTTTAATGACATATCCATTTCCTTTGCCAATTTACCTTTTCCATAAAAACATATCCAGTGATACACACTAGGATATATTTTCCCAACATTTGACTTGGCATAAGTGTCCCTTAACCATGGTCTTATTTTTTCCTTTATTAACTTTTATTATATGAAATTTTAATTTGGGTCTATTACATATGTTTCAGGTAGCTCCTCCACATCATGTGGTATCTCTTCCTCCCATCCTCCCATCTTTGATTTTTATGAAGAAATCACGGAAGCCATGAAATCCCCTGATTACCCTTGGGATGATATGCACCATCATGTGTATTTCCTTCCGTAAAAAACCCATGATTAATATGTTGTGGTTTCAAAAGAATTCATTCATGGTTAAGTCGATTGGTTTAGAAATCCCATTCCTACACCACATTATTTCAAGGAAGGAAATATGTCCAACATCTCTCCTACCATCAAAATTATCATTTCAAATAAACTAGGTTTCAAAGAGAATATCACCTTGGGGACACAATTCACCCCAAAATAAATTGATTATTACATTAAGTTATTCAAATAATTCTGTGATGCTTTCACTCGGTAATATTCCGAGATGCCTGGAATTGATCCCACCATTGTTGAAAACCATATCAACACATGGCCTAATTCCATTCTTCTTCATCACAAGCTAAGACCCATTCATCCTTCAAAATGTGAGGCTATAAAATCCAAAATTGATAAGCTGAAGAAATATGGATTTATCTAACCCATTAAATACACCACATGGGTGTCCAATCCTCTTTCAGCTATCAATAAACAAGGCACCATTCATGTCTGCACATAATTTCATGATCTAAACAAATATTGTCCCAAATACAACTTTCCAAGCCTTTCATTATCCAAATCATTAATGAGTGTGTGAGGCATGATGTTCTTTCCTTTATGGATGAATTCTCTGAATATAACCATATAAGTATCTATTATTTTGATCAACTTAAAACCACCTTCATTAGACCGTGGGGAAATTTTGGTTATAGGGTCATTAATTTCAATTTAAATAATTTTGGGGCCACTTTTTAGCATACCATGTCTCACTCTTTCCAAGACTTAGCTCATATTATCCTTTCCTATCTAAACAATCTCACTACTCATTCCAAACTTTGGTTGCAACACCTTCATGATTTGTGTAACATCTTCCTTCGATATGGAAAGTATAACATATTCCTTAATCCCCTCAAGTGTGTATTTTACATTCCTATCGGCTGAATTTTGGGCTTCATCATGTCCAAATACAGTATCACTTTTATCCCTCTCAAATCTCAAGACATTCTTGAACTCCCTCCTCCTCTTACCCTTCGCTAGTCACAAAGCCTGTAGGGAAAAGGAAACTTTATTCATCGATTGTTTCCTGACTATGCCACCATAGTGCATGGGATTCTAAGAATACTGCGATATAACAATACATTCGTTTGGGATGACGCAACTCAATATTATTTTTATGCCCTCAAATGTGCTCTCACTTCTAGTGCCTTGATCATTCCACCTAACTTTGAGAGGGGCTTCATACAAGAAGAAGTTGCTAAAAATGAGCATGTCATATATTATGTTAGTAAGAACCTTAATGGTGATTTTTTGTCCTATTCCCATGAATAAAACTTGGCATCGACTATTTGTTCTCTTTTAAAAATATTAATCATTATATCCTTACGCGTACCACCAAATTTGTGACGAATTTCAATCCCATGGTCTTCCTATTTATTCGACGGATCATCAATGGAGTGTATGCCCATTGGATCATTATCCTTCAAGAATTTGATCTCAAATTTGTCACACCTAAGAGTAATAAAGGTTTGACCCTTGCTGAATTTATTTATGAATTTCATACTAGTGCACCTGATCCTCCGCTAAATGATGACCATCCATATGAACACTTATTCTCCATCACCTCGGATGATCCTTGGTATGGCGAAATCCTCACAAATATTTGAACCAAAAAATTCTCCCCCCATATTAACCATGATGATGTTTGATGCATTCGACGTAAATCCCCTCTCTATCTCCTCATCAATGACGATCTATATTGTCCTGGTGTTGACACTGTCCTTCATCGTTGTCTCACTCGTGCTGAAGCTGAGAAAGTGCTCAATGCCTATTACGGTGGTGCTTGTGGTGGTCACCTCTCCAGAATGGCCAAAGCCAAGAAAATCATGCATGCCATTTACTCTTGGCCTTCTCTCTTTAGTGATTTCATTTAGGAAGTCAAAATTGTCCCAATTGTCATTTATTTTCCCCTAAGGATCAAGCTTGACCTAATCCACTCCATCTTATCATCATAGCCAGTACTTTCTGTAAATGGGCTATTGAATTTATGGAGTTTCAAACCCCATATGCTAATAACCATAAGTATATTATCGTATTTCTTAACTATTTCACCAAATGGGTTGAAGCCATGCCTACGTTCAATAACACCGCGACTCATTAGTGGAATTTTGAGGTCTCAAATGGGCCTCCTAAGAAAGATGTACAACCAACATAAAATTTATAAGGACCAATAGGATTCAAGATGATGATGTCAACCATGGGGGATGATTCACCATTTTTAAGTAAAAGGGTAACAATATTAAAAAATAATAAAATAATAACACTAATTTTTCAACTCGTATTTTCAACTTATCTCCCAAAGTTTTTACTTACATTTCGAGTGGGAGTACTCTTTGGATGAAAAATTTAATTCATCATCCAAGGACTACCCATGTTGGATACTTTTAATGGACCTTGCGACACAAAAAATGAGAAATACATGAAAAAACATGATTTCAATCGAAATTTTCATGTATTTCTCATTTTTCTTGTAGCAAGATCCATCAAAAGTGTGCAACATGGATACTCCTTGGATGAGGAATTAAATTTTGCATCCAAAGAGTACTCCCACTCGAAATTTGAGTAAAAAATTTGGGATATAAGTTGAAAATATGAGTTGAAAAAGTATTTTTTTCTTTTTTCCCTCTAAAATTTGATGATGTAATCAAATATTATTTAATTATTTCCACTATTATTTTATAATTTCATTAGGAGGCCCATATTAGACTAAAAAATCCCCCTAATGACTGCAACCACGACTAATGACACCCAAAGAAATTTAAATAAGCACTTACAAACAACACATCTGGACACTTTTCTATATACCCGCCCAACACTATATAAATCACATACACTGTGAGAAGCCCATCCGGGAACTTCTCCTTCTTGGTCTTGTAGATTCCATTATAAGCATGTAGCTAGGGTTGTCCATATCAAGTTCTTTTTATTAGGCAGATTGTCTTTCTTTCCAAGGTAGATTCAGGGTTATGAAACAGTTGGTCTTCGACCATGGCGAACACTTTAAAGATGACATATAGCATGAGATATCCTATTTGTTTGGCTTTGAACACCAAGATTCGTCATCTTATTATCCCCAAGGAAATGGCCAAATTGAAGCAGTCAATACAATCCTTAAAACTGACATAAGACAAATTGACATATTATTAAGACAAACGGTGAATAAAATAAGATGAACTGACATCTTATTCTCTCCCCTACTTTGTGGGCCTATAGAACCTCTATAGAATCTACCACCGGTTTTACTCCTTTCGACCTTGTTTTTGGATAGGAGGCAATCTTACCAATCAAGTGTGAAATCGCCTCTCTCCACCTTCCTGTAGAACTCCTCGCGGGTACCCAACCTTTAGAACAAAAACTTATCATGGTTGAGCGTGCCAATTAAGACCATTGTGTTTCATTACAAACCATTGAAGCAACCAAAAAGCGCACCAAAACTGAATATGACCGTAAATTCCACCCTTGTAACTTTCACAAAGGTAACCTTGTTCGTGTTTATGACCAAGCTCGTGATGCCCTGGATCATGGAAATTTTTAACCATTATTTCTCAATCATTACATCATTTGTAAGTGTTTGGGAAATGGTGCATACCTTTTAGAGGATTCAAAAGGATAAATCCTTCCTAAACCTTGCAATGTACTATACCTGAAGAAATTTTACCCATAAAATAACCCAATTAAATGCATGTATATTTTTCTTTTTATAAATTTCGGTATCTTACATCCTCCATAATCTCATTCGTTTTCTTCTTTTGTCTTTCAGATGGATCAATTATCCACACCTCATATTAGTTATGTTGATGGTGTGAGTCACTTCTCTAGGAATCTAGCCTCGACGACTTGGGACATTTTCACCCCTTTGCATTCATTAGTTCACTCCAACGACATTAGCATTGGATCTTCTACCAATAACCATGTCAAATATGATGTTGTGATAGGTTTTTTAGTCGATTCCCTTGATCTTCGCATCCTTCACCTTCATGTTTGTCTTGACTCCTTGATAGTTGTCATGCAATTGAATGGCATTTATCATGTCAGTAATACTGTCCTATTTAGAAAATATCTACAATTAAATATTTTGGAACGTGAATTTGAATCCATTACATTTATTCATGTTCCTAGAGAACAAAATCACTATGTAGATACAATTGCAAATAACATTCTATATTGGAATTTATCACATGCATATACAAGAAGGAACCCATAACATCAACAAAAGGAGAACCAAAATCATTACAAAAAGATGCATAACCATATTATGTATCACAATATCCAACATATAGTTTTTGGAGTCCAGTACTCTAAATACATTTGACACACCCATAGAATTTTAAAAAACAAAAATGGAGACCCACATGTCCCTATGCCTCATCATTATCATATGGAGGCTCTCGAGCCATTGGCTTCATACCACCATCTCGTAAGCCTTGAACTGTGTAACCATCCATAGCTATGCGGCTCGTGATACCTTGCCATTCTAAGGGAAGACTAATACACTCATCCATATAATAATCTTCTAACTCATTCCATTCATGCTCTATTACCCTTGTTAGTAGCATGTTGAACCTGAGGCAACGGTCCTCCATTAGGGAATAACTCTCTGATCTTTTTTGTGATGTCAAACCACCATGATATTCAGCCCCCAGCGCTATGGCTCAACCTGTATATCATGTCAGCTTCACTGGTGCTATTTCTTCATACCATAAGTTTAGAAATAAATACCACATACATACATTTTCTACACTTTACATGCAATCAAAATATATAAAATTTCACTTACCATCTAGACCCCATGCTCATCCTCGCGGAAGTGGTAATTTAGGATGTCCCTGATAGTTAATTCCACTATATGGATAGTCATCTATGTACAATAGAATTTGGTCCCAATGTGCAAAAAACTCATGTAAAAACACCCATCCGGCTCCCCCTCCTGCACCTCGTCATTGTAGCTGCCCCCAATGGTGCATCCTCAGATCCTCTAGATCCCCATCACAGATCTGTACATGTGGTCGGATGGTCAAGATCTTCTCAAAGAAGAATGAGCACACAACTATCCCAAAGGAAAATTTATCATTGGTATGTCACCTACATAGCATCAATTTTCATTTCAATGAGGAAAATATCATTTGTTCCAACCCATAGTAGGTCCCTGTCAGCACACTCTCCAAAAGCATCATCTTCCCCCGAGTGATGTGATGAAAGGAATGACTGCCCAAAATCCACACCACTGTTGCAATTGTAGATTGTCTCAAGCCTATCTAAGTCACTGATATGGATGGTTGTGCACTTTACATGAACACCCAGTCTACAATGGAAATCCACAAACTCCCCTATATGCCTTCCATGAGGTAACACTGGATGTATCTCCCCCACCACCCCCAAGGGGGAAATTCCAGCCAAAAGCTATATTTCCTAGATTGTGAGTTCAATCCTATGCCCTATTGTCTCAAAGGGGTCTCGAACCAAGTTCAAAGTTAGTTGTGAACAAAAAAAACTTTATTATCTACCCTTTCGGAAATGACCTATAGCCCAGATCATAGTCTCACCCAGGGAAAGATTGGGGGATATCAGATCCAGGTTTATGAATCTAGAGGGACAATGGAGTGTGGATATACTACTGCACTTATGCTTATCAAGAACTGCATGGATGCATCTATCTACTTTAATAACTTATACTTCATTCATCAATCAATACTTATGTGCACTGTGCCTTTAGTATTATAACACAACATAAATAATATAAATAAATTCAAAATATAGATAATAAGAAAATACACAGATAAACATTGTGATTATTACAAAAATATTCTTCTTGTATTATGATAAAGCTATTCATTACATACAGTTCTTTGACCTGCGCAGACAGCTGCAGGTGGTCTATGCATAAAGCTACAGACTCTTCAAGGCCTCTGCGCACACAACTGCAGAACCTTCCCTTCGCCCAAAAAATAGAAAGATTGATATTCAATATTTCGTGCTCCTCAACAACTCATGGATTACTTTTTTCGACTGAATATTACATTTTTTTATATATCCTTTACATACATACAATACCATGGTCCACATACCATGGGTAGAAAAAAAGTAAAAAATAAGCCCTAACCCTTTATAAAAAGAGGGGCTTTGTGTAATATTCCCAATTAGCCCAAGCTAATGGGAATATACAATTTTTCTTCAATTTTCTCTTTCATGAATAAAATTGTAAAGGAGGATCAATAAAAATCCTAATCAACAAAATAAATCAATGCCACATCTGAACATAGCTAAATCTGGGTTATTTACATAAGCATGCTTAGGTGTGAAAGAGACTGGAGAACTTGAACAAGTCAACCAGGACCAAATCAACAACGCTGTCTAGATACAGTGAATCTCCTAGAGGCACAATGTAGTTTTAGTTGGAGGCTACTCATGTGAACAGAGATAAATCATTGAGATGGTTTAGGGTTTGACAAGACTTTCATCCTATAAAAGGAAAAGGAGGACAATAGAATAAGGTTGTTGATTGAATATATTTCTGAATATATTGTCTGTTTAGACATATATCACCCTCTGTTGTTTAGCTGAGGATAGTGTTTTTAAGCACTAGGGTGTTCCTATTCGGGAGTCCCACCTCTTCCAACGAGTAGCTGTTGGAAGAGTCTTGATGATCTCATCCACTATCAGGAATTTGGCCAAGCTCATATTCCAACTACAACACATATCCTACTGAGGGTTTGGTTTTCCTTGTAAGCTGCAACAAGTGGAGGCTAGATCTGTTCAGATATAGGCCATTCTAGGGCCTCTTTTCACTGGGAGAGTCTTCTATCCACAAGAGATGTATGAACCATTGGAGCTATATTTTTAGATCTCGGAATCAAGCCAATCCAGTGCTAGAGCCTACAATGCATTTTTCCTCCCAAGACTATGTTATTTAGAAGAAGGAAGTTGCAGGGTGTTTTGATACACATTCGGAGGAGAGATCTCTGGTGTTGGGGTTCTGACCTTCACTATGGTGATCCATGGATCATTCTTTTAGTCCATGTTCTGTACAGATCTGATCTACTTCTATTGTATTCATCTTTATAAATTTCTAAATACTACTACAGATCTGCTACTTTAGATCTCAGATCTACTCTCTTTGTTTCATGTTTTGGTCAAAACCCCAAGGGGAATTTGTAAAGGAGCTCTTCTAGTGTAAAGATATGAAATGGATCTATTATTTTGTACGCAGATCTACTCTATATCTAGAGTGTAATATACAGCTACTGCAACTCTTAAAAATAACGTTGTTAAGCTATTTTTCAGTCAATACATGTGTTGCAGCCCCTCTATTTGAGGAATTTCTTCCATTCTTGTCTTCTAAATTCTGTCATACATTGTATGGGCCTCATTATGGATCTGATTTATTTCTATATATATTAATGTTGAGCCTTTTTATTGGTCTCCTACAGTTGCTCTAAAAAACTGTGTTATTTTCCTGCAGTATTGTGGCATATTGTTGCAACCCCATTCTTGGGTGTTTTCCAGCCATACTAGGTGTGGGAGGTCTGTTTACCTCACCTAGTATGATTTATTTTTTCTCTCTTTTTTGATTTAGATACTAGATCTCTAGATATAAGGGATCCAAGGGCTGCAAGCTCATTTCAGTGCACATACTTTTGAAAAATTCATTATTCCAACAGGTATTGTTGAATCTTCCCTTTTGGGGATATTATAGTGGTATCAGAGCAATCATCTTGGCACAGCTTGCGATTTTATTTCTTGAAGAGCCAATATGTCTTTAGAAAAATATGAGCCTCTCACTGACAGAGAGAAGAGGTACCTGAGAAGAGGACAGAAGAAATTTGATTACACCAATGATGATAAAGACAAGGGAAAAACCCCTAAATCGAGAAGTGATGAAGATGGGAAGGAGTTTTCAAAAACCCTTTTGAAAGACATGCAAGATATTTCTAAAGAGATCAAAGAGATGATATTGGACAGGATCAAGGAATATCCTAGGAGGTTTCATCCTCGAGAAAGCTCTGGCATGTCTCACCACTGGAATGATCAACCAATGAACCAACCACAAGCTCCACAACGCTCTACCATGCCTACTTTTTTGGCTATGGAGAATGAAGGGCCTCAAGAGAAAGAATCCATTGAAGACTAATTTGAAGAATATGAGTCTCAAAATTAGAGATTCAAGGACCACTTGAGTTTCCAATAGTTTTTTCACCTCAAGGACAAAAGAAGAAGACCAAGGCATCAGCATAGAGATGGTGGATTCACTCAGAAGCATGATCGACATCATTCTATGGGAAGAATATTTTTACGCAAGTTTGATGGGTCATACACTTGTTCTACCAAAGCATGGGTAGAAAAATAGATATTTACTTTTAGTTGAACAAAGTACCTAAGATGGAAGCTATCAAGATTGCAGCGCTACACTTTGAAGGTGAAGCACACAACTGGTGGTTCCATGGGTTGTCTACATTGGTTCATGCCAATGTGAATGCCTATTCTGATTTCACTAGAACACTGGTGGAGAGGTTTGACAAAAAGGATCCAGAATCACCTTTCATGAGTGTTGCAAAGTCGAAGTAGTCAGGTAATACAGAGTCTTATATCTTTGAATTTATGAGATTATCTATTATGGTTCCTGATCTGTCTACAGCAAGGAGGGTGTACATGTTCATCGATGGCTTGGATGAAACTCTGCATGGGTTGGTTAAATCTACCAAGCCCAATACCTTGCATGATTCCATTGAGAGGGCTAGAGACCTTCAATATGCCTTGCCAAAAGAAAAGGAAAAATCTTAGAACAAGCCCTCTTTTCCTTCTAAAGGAAAGGAAGAGAAAGTTACTCCTTCAAAGGAGAGCTCATATAAGAAGCCTCTTGATGATGAAGTTCAGAGAGATATAAGAAAGAGGAATCTCTACTTCAGTTGCCAAGAACCATGGGTACCTAGACATAGATTTGCTACTGGTAAAGCACATTATATAGAGGTATTATCAGAGATTTAAGAAGATGAAGATGATGAGCCAAGGAGGGCTCACAACGCTGACAATGTTGGAGGAGATCCAACACCAATCAGGATATGGGAATGGAGAAATTTCTCCTATTGGAGGAACTCTTGCATCCTTGAGGGGAGTACCTAAGTACTTGACCTTAAGAGTTCAAGGGTCAATCATGAATCAAAGGGTTTCTGTATTGATTGACAGTGGGGCTACCCACAATTTCATTGATGCGCATCTTGTGCAAAGGAGGACAATACCCACTGATACTTTTGAGGGATTATCTGTTTTGGTCCGAGGAGATAGAATAATGCAATGCATGCATTATGTCCCATCACTTTCAGTCACCATGGGATCCTACAGTTTTGTGGATCACTTCTTTGTAGTTGACATACCAGACACTAATGTTATTTTGGGTGTTCAATGGTTGATTACATTGGGGAAAGTCAACACTGATTGGGAGGCTTTGCAAATGGAATGGGTGGACAAGAAGAGTAGTGCACCTAAAATGATCAAAGGCATGCATACTTACCCCTCACACAACACTTCCACACAAAGAACAGAGATGGATTTTCACAGTGGAAGTAAGGACCTCACTGTCCCTTCTATTATGCTCATGAGATTTCTGCAAGGGACACTCTTATCTAGTGGCAACCCACCTGGGAGGCCACCTAATTCAGTTCTAGTGAGAGATCTCTCACTACCTGATGCTCCAAAGTAAAATCCAGGATGGAAGGGAGAATTATAAGACACAACTACAACGCTGGAAGGCTTGGGCAAGCACAAGAAGGAGGGATATTTTCTTCTCTCATCATCATCACCCACCTTCATTTCTGATTATGCGTTGTTGGAGGAGAAGAAGGGGAGGTATGTCCTTCCTACTTGTACCTTTAGCATAATAAATTTCAAATAGGAGATCAACAACATGGCAGGCATTCCTATTGATGCATCATCAATGTTGTCATTGTTGAAGAGTGTAGATCTATATTGGAAATCCCAGTTGTTGGTGGATTATTCCAAAGATCTTCACACTTGTATGATGCTTGATGACCAGCTACATGAAGAGGGATATCTAGTCCATAAGGGAGTCATCTATCATCATGATAGGATCTTCTTACCTAGAGCCTCAAAGCTGAAGTAGAGGATGCTACAAAGGGCCTTCAAAGAATTCTGTTTTAGCCCTACCTATTCTATGAAGATCTACAACACTATCATGAGATGCTTTGAATGGGAAGGATTTGGAGGAGAGCTACATCAAAATTTTCTAGAATTCAAGAGCAATGTGGAGTTGGGGAAGCCAAAGGACTCTATGCAAGAGTCATTTCAGTAATTTCTTCCTTCTCTTGAAAGGGGAGAAAAATCTATGCACAATTCCATGTATAGGAGAGACCTTGTTGGTGAAAAATTTGATCATGCGATGCAAGTTTAATTTTCTAATTTGATATATTATTTCACCATGTTTATGTAGGACATGACTCCCAAGAGGAGTGTTGTATCATGAAAATCTCATGGCAAACATTGGGCCACTAAAATTTCTGAATTTGGCCACTCCCTTGTTGTGCAAAGGGATCATCTCTTTCATGATGGGTGCTTCCCAAAGGCACCAAACATATCTCACATTTTTAGCCATGGTGAGATAACTTGTGTAGCAAGTAAGTGGTGGGGAAACCACTTACCATATTTGGATATGATCCAGGCAGGAGATGCACTGTGCTGGTACGACATGTGGGACTATGACCCACCTCCTCATGCTCAAATTTATGTTTGTGTATATGTAATTATGCTTCCATAATTGGATGATATAGTTGTACTTTTTATGGGATAGTATGGAGGGAGGTTGGGAATTTTGTATGTACCACATGGGATGGAAACTCTCTATGTACCTCATGCTACATGCCTTAGAGAGAGTATTGGTCCCACCATGTTTTTTTCTATTGAGTTCTTGACTCCTTGTGGGATGGATTATGTACATCTCATGATGGCTTTGGAGGAACAATTCATGGAGGCTTGGATTGGTGAACACCTACCTTGTGAGGAGAGATTGATCTTTGATGGTGTCACTAATGGAGAAAGAGAAGTGTTGTAGCACTCACCCTATCAGTTGCCTAAGGACAAGCAAAATTTTGGAGTGGAGGACTCTAATATTCCCATTTAGCCCAAGCTAATGGGAATATACAATTTTGCTTCAATTTTATGTTTCATGAATAAAATTGTAAAGGAGGATCAATAAAACGCCTAATCAGAAAAATAAATTAATGCCACATGTGAACATAGCTAAATATGGGCTATTTACATAAGCACACTTAGGTGTGAAAGAGATTGGAGCACTTGACCAAGTCAACCATGACCAAATCAACAACGCTATCTAGATATAGTGAATCTCCTTGAGGCATAGCGCAATTTTAGTTCAAGGCTACTCATGTGAATAGAGCTAAATCATTGACATGGTTTAGGGTTTGAAAAGACTTTAATCCTATAAAAGGAAGAGGAGAACAACAGAATAAGTTTGTTGATTGAATATATTGTCTGTTTATACATATATCATCCTCTATTGTTTAGCTGAGGATAGTGTTGTTTAGCACTAGGGTGTTCCTATTCGGGAATCCCACCTCTTCCATTGAGTAGCTTTTGGAAGAGTCTTGCTGATCTCATCCAATATCAGGCATTTGGAAAAGCTCATCTTCCAACTACAATGCATATCCTGTCAAGGGCTTGGTTGTCCTTGTAAGCTGCAGCAAGTGGAGACTAGATCTGTTCAGATCTAGGCCATTCTAGGGCCTCTTTTCACTGGGAAAGTCTTTTATCCCATTGGAAAGAGAGTTCTGAACCTTTGGAACTGCATTTTCAGATCTTGGCATCAAGCCAATCCAATGCTAGATCCTACAACATAGTTTTCCTTCCAAGACTGCGTTATTTACAAGAAGGAATTTGTAGGGTGTTTTGACACACATTTGGAGGAGAGATCTCTGGTGTTGGGGTTCTGCCGTTCACTATGGTGATCCATGGATTAGAATTCTGATCCATGTTCTGTACATATTTGATCTACGTATATTGTATTCATCTTCTGAAATTTCTAAATACTACTACATATCTGCTACTTTAGATCTCAAATCTACTCTCTGTGTTTCATGTTTTGGTCAAAACCCCATGGGGAATTTGTAAAGGAGCTCTTCTAGTGTACAGATCTGAAATGGATCTATTCTTTTGTACACAGACCTGATCTAGATCTGGAGTGTAATATAAAACTACTATAGCTCTTAAAAATAATGTTGTCAAGCTATTTTTCAGTCAATACATGTGTTGTATCCCCTCTATTTGAGAAATTTCATCCATTCTTGTCTTCTACATTTTTTCATACATTGTATGGGCCTAATTATGGATATGATTTATTGCTGTATATATGAATTTTGAGCCTTCTTATTGGTCTCCCGCTTTTTCTCTAAAAAAATGTGTTATTTTCCTGCAATATTGTTGCATATTGCTGTAGCCCCATTCTTGAGTGTTTTTCAGCCATACTAGGTGTGGGAGGTTTATTTACCTCACCTAGTTTGATTTGTTTTCGCTCTCATTTTGGATTTAGATACTAGATCTCTAGATATAAGGGATCCAAGGGATGCAAACTCATTTCAGTGCACATACTTTTGAAAAATGAATTATTCCAGCAGGTATTTCCGAATCTTCCCTTTTGGGGATATTACATTTTGAGTCGCCCCAAAACCCCAAACCTCTGCGCAATAGATTTATCTTCACTCAAATGTGAATTATTCTTACTCAAAATGGAAATTCTTTGAATCAAAATTGGACCAAGTTGGGCCATGCCCAACAAGACCCCAACAAGACCCAACACTCACATGTGAATCATCCCGAGTCACTCAGTTGGTGCGCCCCGAACATTCTCTGCAATGCTTTTGTATGTTGTATTCAATGGTTGTATCATCACCTCAAAATTATTTTTTTCTTGGTGCACTTCCTCTAATAACTTATCAATCGTTATCTCGATGATATTGTAAAGCACATATTTCTGGCACTATCGCATCTCTTTAGGATTTCTGTCCATTGTCTGAGACAATTGGACGACCTATTCTTTCCATTGTTGAGTTTGCATGGTGATCAAATTATCTTTCCTTCACAGATCCTCGATCTGTATATCCATATTTTTTCCTTCAGTGATCCTTGCGAGCATCTGTGGAGGTGCTAAATTCCTCATAATTACCCAGATCTCGTCCTACTACTTCTGTTTTTCCTATAATTCATTTTCGATCTTCTAAATGTTTGGATCCTCCTACAACAAGGTCCAAATATTCATTGTATCATCTAAAAAAATTCCACAGTCCTTTACTATGGTGGAGATACCTTCCAAGGTAGTCTTAATGTCCACTTCCCTCTACTCTCATACCTCCGACGGTGTGGTTGGCTGTAGCCTTGTTTGCAGCTCAGTGATCTACGTCTGATATTCAAACTTCATCTTCTCCATGTTGTTCTTGGAATCATTGATAGTGAGTGAAAGCATCACAACCTTCTCTGTTGGGGCTTCCTCTGCGAGGACCTTGATGTCTGGAATATCACTGCAAGTCTTTCCTATGGCATCCTCCAACTGCTTATGTTGCTGTCACTCCTCATCCCTCTCCTTGCTTATTCGATCCATTTCCTTCATGATATGTTTTTTGTCCTGTCTGACTTTGACATTGGCATACAACATGCATTTCCCCTTCAATTCTTCGATGATCTCTTGATGAAATTCATGTAGTTTTTGGGTTGGGAGCATGAAAAAGTTCATGATGATGCTTCCCAAACCTTTTACATTTTTTCTGTCTTCAGTTGTGTTGAACTGGATTGCTCCTCTAGGTACTTGCAAAAATTGAACACTCAAATTTTCCAATAGGCGCTATGGTTGCGCCTGCTAGATCACTTGTGCCTATTGAATGGCTAGTTTTTCATGTGGTCTTTCTTGTGCCAACACCTTAAGCTCATGTATTACCCATTGTACCTCTATCATTATTACTTTGTATATATCTTCAATCTCGTTCCATATGTCTTTTGTGATATGCACCACCTTATCACCAATTTCATCAATGTCTCCTTCAGTGAGGGTCATTGAATCTGCTTGCATGCATTTACCTGCCTTATGACTATTTTGTGGAGCTGGAATAGATGTTGTAGGGACCCTTATATTAAAAATAAATGGGGACTACTCATGTTCTCTGTCGCTTGAAGGGTCCTAGCCACGCTTCATTATGCCTCCACGTGCTTTGCCATCATATTTTGTTTATTTCTCCACATCTTTTCCTGCTTGTGTACCTTTTCGACTGGTTCCTGCATGTTTTGTCTCAGTGCCTCCAGTGGGTGGAGCCAACCAGTCTATTTTCCAATTCTTGGTTATCTGCATAATTTCAATTTCAGTAACCAAGTATGTCAAAGGGTACCATATTTCATCGAGATCCTTTCATGCCTTGATATACACTCTATGAAAATCAGATTTGAAGCCTACAACTCCTTGGTAATTTTCAAAAAAAGCAGGTGACAACCTAGGACGTTGGCTCACCAATGTGTGCAGATCCATCTCCATTATCTCCTAGGAATTTTTGTTCTTCATGGCGTGCTTTGGTTCATTAGTAAACCAGAGTGAGGCATACCTCATAGCTTCACATACATCTAGGTCCAGAGTAGGTAATTGTGACTCTTTTGGTTCCTTCCAAGACATCATTTCAATGATCAATAACAACCATGCATCATGGAATGTCTTTGACTCCTTTTCTGCCTCGCGACAGTCATCTAAAAATTTTCTGCATAAGTAGACAACCTAGTTATATTGGGATCATTTACTGCACTGCATAACCAAATAAACAATGACTGCTGCCACTTCATTTGCACAACATTTGTGCATGATCTTTATTGTGAGGATGTGCACGATGAAGCACATTACTGGATCATTGATGGAGCTAATTTCATATCCCCTTGAATTCTTTACCAGGTTATACTTCTTCTTCATTTTTTTGGTGAAAACCTTGTGCTAAATTTTCCCTACGAACTCCTCAAAGGGGTTATTTCCCCAATATGATAGTGCATTTATTGTCCTGATAAGCATCTCATCTATTGGGATCCTCTCTCCTATCAAGAGGTATCCAGCATGCACTAAAGAAAGTAGCTTGCGAACACAAATGGTGTTGATATTACTTCACCCAAAGTGGGGAACGTTTAGCATATTTAACAACCTTTCCTATTGTATTCTTGCAGCCCACCTATGTGGCTCCAATATGGTGGCATCATTCTCTAGGTAGTGAACCTATTTTATGTCTCTACTAGGCTCAAATTGCGGATATTTTCTTCGATCATTAAAATATCAGTCCTCCATCTTCAGGTGTGGTACCTTCCCCAATGAATCACCTTCAAAGGGTACTTTGTCATGCAGAAATGCTGTAAATAGACCAAACTTTGTAGTATCTAGATATTTTACTAGTTTAGAACCCAAATTCTGTGGCAGTATATATGGTGGTAGCCTAGAGATAAGCTCTACATCTTCTGCCGCAATATCCTCTGGAATCTCTATTTCAACTTCTTTGTCACTCTCTTGGATTTCCATGGGTTTCTTATTATTTTATTTCCACTGCTTACTCCATTGTTCCATGGTAATTTTTTTCCTTGGGTACTTTCTCACTCTAGGGGATGTAGCCGGTCTCTTGACCTATTTTTTCTACGGTTGCACTTCTTCTACAGTTGGTTACTTGCATGGAAACCTCTGGCCTATAAAAATTGGTGTTGTGGTTTTCATGGTTCCTTGTAGTACCCTTCTTACCAATTCTCTGGAAAGTTCTTCCCAACTCTTCACAGACATACAACAAATCACTATGTTCTCACTTAGGTGGAAATTCACAATTCAAATGCTTAGGAAGAAAAGTTTCAAAATGTGGAGTAGGACCTTTCTTTTATAACAAATTTGAATTTCAAACCACATGATTTTCTTCATATTTGGGCCATATAATCTAGATATGGTGCTAGATTCGACCATCTGTGCTAAATAAATTCACTTCCCTAGCTCATTTTAACAAAAGCTTCCCTTTCACATAAACGTTTACCCTCCAACGGTCATATTTCTGGTGAACTTTGACGAACCTCCCTTTTGCACTAGCAATTCCTCCCTCATCGCAGTAACTTCGGACTTCGACATACCCCTGAGTATCATGCAATGATATTCCTTCGAAGAAGCTCTTCCGATCTTAGCCATACTCCTGACAATCATGCAATACTCTTCTTTCAGCAAAACCCCTTTCTGCAGAGTAATTTATAGTCCAATTCCCACTTTCAACTACAGGTGGAACTAAGAATTTTCAATTTTCATTATTTAGTGCAAGGTTCCAAGGACAGAGTCTTCCCTATATATCTTCAGTCTACTACCATTCACTCATCTTGGCATCAAATTACCATCCAACTTCGTGAGTTGGTTGTGCTTCCATCAGAGATGTGCATGATGATATATGGTCCTAACCAATGTGTTTAAAACTTTCCTGGAAACTTCTTAAGCTTGCTATCATACAATAGTACAAGGTATCACTCCTTGAATGTCCTCTGCTTGATGTGTTTTTCATGCCAAGATTTCTCCCTTTCTTTTCTCACTTGTTGATGATAGCCTACAATAAACCTCTACTCTTCAAGAGAAATCAATTTCTCCATCCTTTCCTCCATTGTGTCTTAGTCTGTCATGTCTATGAATGATTCAATTCTCAAACTAGGCACAATGTACTACATAGGCATCACTGCCACTTTTCCATAAACCAACCTAAAAGGTGTCTTTCCTGTCAATTTCTTGCATGTTCTACTATATGACCATAATACTGCTGGAATTATCAAATCCAAATAATTTATGTTCACATTGCATAATTTTGTGACTGTATTATCGAAAATATTACTGGAAGCTTCGACTGTCCCATTCACTTGAGGGTGATATGGTGTAATTTTCTAAAGGTACACTTGAAATTCTTCAGTCAGTGACTTAATAGTCTTATGCAATAAATGTGAACCCCTGTCACTCATCAAGATCTTTGGACACCCAAATTTGGATAGAATAAACTCAAATATTAACTTCACAGTCGTATCTTTGCTGCAATACTTTATTGGCTTTGCCTCATCCCACCTCGTCAAATAATCTGTTGCAATGATTATATACCTTGCGTCAGTATTCTTTCGTGGTGGGTTATTAGGTTCAACAAAGACAATATCCCACTTATCAAATGCTTGCAATGTCACCTACAAGTTTAATGGGATTTCATCTCTCCAAGGGAGTCTTCATGTTCTTTGATGTGGATCAAAAAATATACAAAACTCCTTTGCATCCTTATGTACTCTGGGCCACCATAACCCAGATCTCAAAAAATTATGCGTAATGGCCTTTCCTGCATAATGTCCTCCTACAACTCCTCCATGATATTCTCTGAAAATATTTTGCCTTTCGTGCTCAGAGACATATCTACGTAGTATTTCATCGGGTCCCATCTTCTACAACTATCCCGTAATCGATGAAAAATTAATTTCCTTGACTACCAACTCCTTCTTTTGCTACGTAGTGTACTTCATGTGTGCCATCAATGTGGTCAAAAATTGAATAATATCCACGAAGTGATCATCTGAAACCCTAACTGCGAATAACTACGCATCGGGAAAATTCTCCTCAATTCTTGTGGGTTATTCCCATGTCTCTATCTTGGAAAAATGATCAGGTCCAACATTCAATCCTCCTAGCTTGACTATAATGTCAAAGTTGTACTCCTCAAAAAACAACAACTATCGACAAATATTTCCTCCTAAAACATGCTTATTCACCAAACACTTCAATGCGGAGTAATTAGTGAACATCTTGCCTGAAAAAATAATGCGTGAACTTCTCTAATGCATAGACCATAGCCAACCCTTCTCTTTTTTTCTTGGAATATTTTTTCTCCACCTTAGATAGTTTTATGCTTTAAAAATCTATGGGGTGATCAATGTCTCCTTCTCATGGTTGTGCCAATATCTTACTCAAATTTATGCACGAGGCATCCACATGTACATGAAATTCCTTATTATAGTCCAGGAAAACTAGAATAGGCGTAGTCACCATATTTTCATTTAGTATGTCTAGGATCTTTTGGAATTCTTCAACCCAACAAAAAGTAACATCTTTCTTCAGTAGCTTCTCCATTTGTACAGTTATCTGCGCATATGCCTTTATAAACTTCCTATAGTAGCCAGTGTTTCCAATTTTCATCTGCAGTTGCTTCACTCTCTTAGGTGGCTCCAGGTTAAAAATAGTAGCTATCCTCACAGGATCTACCATCAATCCCTACTTACAAACAACATGTCCCAATAGTATACTTGAAGGTACACAAAATATGCACTTCTTAAAATTCAGCAATATTTAATATTTTCTACAAGTATCAAACATCAATCTCAAGCTTGAAACATGCTTCTTCAGCAACCCAAATACTATCAAATCATAAAAGTGAACATCCAATTTTTTTTTTTTATATTCCTTGAAAGCTGCAATAGAAACTCTAGAAAATATGGCAAGAGCATTCTTGAAGTGAAAAGGCATCACATTGTACTCGTAACAACCCCACTCTGTGGAAAAAGTTGTCTTATGTCTATCTTCTGGTGCAATTCTGACCTGATGGTAACCTAAAAAGCCATCTGTGAAAAAATAAGCCTCCTGTCCAACTAAATTGTGCAACACTTCATTGGTCATTGGTGTGGGAAAGGACTCATGCACACATGCATCATTGCATTTCCTCAGGTCCACACATACTCTAATCTCCCCCTTTATATTATTTTCCTAAAATACCATAGGACTTACCCATCTAGATTCTTTGACCAGATCAATGATCCCTACCTTGATCATGTTTTCAAAATATGCCTTCACTTTTTCCTTATATTTTAGATTCAACATATAAGGTATTTTCTTTACTAGCTTCGCATCAAGTTTCAGAGTGATCCTCATAACTTCGAGGTCTCCGACTATACCTTTAAATTCAGAAAAATTCATGGGGAAGAGCTCTTGATACTCATGCAACATATCTACAATTTTTTTAACTGTGTCTTCATTCCAACAATCTCCAATAAATGAAAATTTTGGTTCTTCTTCTGACCAAATATTCACCTTCTTTTTCTTCACGGGCTGCATTATGTCAAGGATCTCAAGCTCTGGTCCAAAAACATTGCGATGTCCTTCTAACTTTGGGATATCAATTTTACACAGATCATCATCATCATATTCTGCACTGCATGGCCCATTTGGTCAGCGTCCAAGTTAGTGAAGTTGTAATCTTAAAACTTCCTGATCTAACATCCTAAAGGGCTTCATCAATGCATGGATAGTCATCCTCCAAAATAAATTCCAGGAGGAATCCTTGAACTAAATCTGTCTAGTTCGTTGTTCCATGTCGCAACTTTGTCTCAAGATACCAATTCATAGGTATCAGTTCCAATGTGTGAAAGAACAATTGTACCCATTCTAGCTCTGGATCTTCTCCCCAAATCAAAGTCCAATAAGCCATATTCTCCCGGGGGTCATCTTTGCCATCATAGTTTACTTTTATTCTCATATTTACTTGGCCAAACCTTATCTTCATCAATCTGCGATACTCTTTTCAGCTTCCAATATTTTCTTTATGAGTACCCCTTCATCTAGCAAGTGTAGATATCAGGGATAAATCCAATGCTTCAAACCTTTGCTCCTCTGGAACTTATTTTTAAAATTCATCAAGAAAAACACTAACATATCCTATCCTATCATTATGAGGAAAATTACATACCTTTAAAGTTATTTTTGAGTTCTTTGTCAGAGTCTAAAATACATGAATTATCTTCTTCCCAGCTTAGCCTTCCATCTGCAGTGGGATTAATCGAATATTTATCCTTAGCTATTATCTTGTATATATTGGCAATTTCTACATTGTATACTCATCAAAAACATGATCTGTATAGCGCACTCCTTCTAATGAGTCCAAAGGAGCAATAACCCTCGGATCGCCTTTTTCAGACACCGAGTTTGTCTCCTTTTTTATTGATTATTGCATCAGTATCAAAAGCCAAATCCAATCCAAGCAGTTAAGAACATGGATTTATATCATCTACAATTTCAATTAGTTCAAAATATGAAACATCGTGCACTCCTTCAATATCTACTATAACTCTAGATAGTCAACCCATAAGGATTATCTTCTGCTAGTTGGCCATTCTCAACTGGATCGACAAACATTGCAACTTCACTTTTTCCATTCGCTCCCAAGTTTTCTTAAGTAACACATTGGCATAAGATCCTAACTCTAGGATTACCTGATCCATATCATATTCTCCTATCTGCATAGTTATCCTCATCTCCCTTCCTATTCTATTATTATGTCGATTCAACTTGTTAACTACACACGACTCACATCATGGTTCTTCTTTACCAATGTAGGATTCTATTAGCTCCTGGAGTCCTTGAACAATATTCTGATCCCTAAAAAGTATCATAAAGTTTTGAAAAAATGATCTTAATATAGTTGGATCAAATTATTTCAGATGAGTAGTTACTTCAGCGATGTCCTTCTTCAATATCAACTTTTTTTGTGGCTTCATGCTAGATGTCAAAACTCCTAGATCCATGAAAATTCTCTTCACCTCCCGGAACACTTCTTTTTCCACCTGAATACTAAAACCAAGGGCTCCTTTTGCAGCCCTCCTAACCCATGTGTCTTCCATCAACCTCTTATCTTTGACTATATCATCTCTTGTCACTGCGCCACTTCGTGTTACTATATTAATGCATGAGTCATCTTCCCTTGGCTTAGCAGTCATCATCTGCAAATTCTGCGTAGGATGTTGGTTTCTTTTATCCTACATATTTTTCATAAGGACCAGAAATTCTTATATTACATTATCAAAATATTTATATTACTTACAGACGGAGGTAGGATTATGAAAATGCAACACGAAGTGTCTTGATTCGTCACAGTTGTAACAAATGAGATGGCCACATCCTCGACCAGTGTGTCTTCCTCATCCTTGTCCTTATCTTTAGAATCCTTCTCGATTGCCATGATAACCTTGATCCTCATGTGCACATCCATCGGCTTGCTATCTATAACCATCTACACTTTATTCTATCACCAAGTCATAACTGCGACAATTCTTCTCATCATGCCCCACTGAGCTGCAAAAGTTACAAAATAGTCATTTTAGGATCTGCACGTACTTCTGTGACAAATAACATTCTTCCATGTGACGTCAAACTGCAACTTTACATATGTCACCCATGTGTTTCTCATTGGTACAACATATTAGGACCCCCACTATTGGTGCATTCTTTGAACATAGGGCATTGATTGTTATAATGGCCTTCTCCCTTACACTTTATGCACCATAATTATGATCAAATTTCTGACCTAACTTCCTCACACTTTTTTAGATCTAGAAATTCCAAATGCATTGCTTCTAGTTGGCTCTGAATTTGCTCTACTCTTGTCTGAGTATCTCCCACTAGCGAAGCTTCTAGTTTCACCGTAAGCTCCAGATCTTCAACATGTTTTGGTATCTTCTATTGTGTCAAAGTAAGCCTGATATTTGGCAATAGCACAACTATAAACCACACCTTATTTTTTTCCCAAGGAATTATAAAAATTACCTATCCCATTAACACATTGAACCTTTGATATAATTCCCAAACAAACTCAGTTATTGACTGCTTAATCTCCTTTAGTCCCGTAATACACTACGACTGCGATTTTGGCTTCTTGAATTCTCTAGTCGGTGCTTTCTTTGTACCATGCAACAAAGTGGCCTGATTAGTCATAGAATTCTTTCTGTACCATGTTAGTGTTTTTTCTTGCAACGCGGTGACAATCTATGATTATTTATATCTTCACCGGTGATTTTTCTTGATTTCTATACAACTTCAAATACAAACCAAAAATTTCTCAAGATCCTCTGATCCAAGTACTCTAAATATCGGTAGCTTGATATCATTGGCCATGTTTTTGGGCGGGGGGTTGGAGGTAGAGGTGGAGGTGAAGGGAAATTATAGGGAGGGGGATGGGGGGTGAGGGGAGTAGCGGGATGGTGGTAGAGGGGAGTAGCGAGATGGTGGTTGAGGGGAGTAGTGGGATGGGGAATCCCAGAGGTGCCCTGATTATTCTCAACTCCTAACTTCGACGCACCACTATGGGTTGTGGGTTACTTCTTTCTCTTTCACTTTCAGATTCACTAAAAAACAAACTGTAATCAGTATCGATGTAATTTTCACGATCTAATTTGTAAGTTTTTCCACTTCGTGTAGATCTGCCTCCAGACTTAATTCCAAAAATTAATCTAACTACATTCGTAGTATGCCCTTTTGACATAAAAGAATCTTAATCCACAAGTTCAAAGAATTTAGATACTTACCTCGTGCAGCCTTGAAAAATATTCACTCAACCTGATTATAAGATACATATGTGTCTATGGTGAACTCAGTAATAAATCCTCCTAGGATACTGCCGATCCATAAATCAACAACTCTTGATATTTTCATATCAGTCTCCTTGAGTCGCTGTAAAAATTAGGGGCTCTAGGTAGTAGGCTCATCATTCTTAAAACATGTATTGTTCTTAGTAAGCCTCGATAAACATTCATGAAGTTCATTCTCAAACATCGTGAAGAAAATCTCATGTTGTTCTGTGAAAAGATACCTCTACAACCAAGCTTTAGTCAAAAGTTGCAGATTTCTATTTTCTTGGAATGCGAACTCCCATTCTTTCTAATCTACCCAATCTTGTATTTCCTCCCTTGTCATATGCCACATCCACATAACCCTTAATCATATCCCGGTCCTGGAAACAGAACCATTTGTGGGCTCAAAGGGATCTCAACCCATGTTTAGAGCTAGGTGCACACTAACAAAACCCTTTATTACCAACCATTTTGACAACGATCTATATCATAGATAAAAGTCTCACCCGAGGAAATATTGAGGGGTGTTAAAGCTAGGTTTCTTCATCCAGAGGGACAATGGCGTGAGTATCTACTACTACACTTCTACTTATGATTATCAGGAATTGGACAGATGCATCTATCTACTTTAACTACTTATAATTCATTCATCAATAAATACTTATGAGAGCTGCACCTTTAGAATTAAAACACAACATAAAGCATAGAAATAACTTCACAATACAGATAAGAAGCAAATACACAGATAAAAACAGTGATGGTTCCAAAAATATTCTTCTTTTATTATGATAAAGCTACTTAGTACATACACTTCTTTGACCTGTGCACACAACTATAGGTGCTCTGTATACAAAGAAAAAAACTCTTCAAGGCCTTCGCGCACATAGTTTCGGAGCCTTCCCTTGGCCCAAAACACAGAAAGATGGATATTAAATAGTTCATGCTCATCAAAAAATCATGGATTACCATTTTTTGACTCAATATTACATTTTTTTATATAGCCTTAACATACGTACAATACCATGGTCCACATACCATGGGAAAAAAAAACCTAACAAATAAACACAAACCCTTTATAAAAAGAGGGGCTTCGAGCCACCCTGAAGTACAAAATATCCACGTGGTATATTTATTGTCGCTGGACCGTGCACTCTGCTTCCTCAAAACGTGGAGTCTTTCACTCAAATTTGGACCAAGTTGGGCGATTCCCAACATGCCCCTATCCCACAAAGGCCTCCTGATCTAGCTCCTAGTAGCTCACAATCCTTGACATCAAGGGCTCACCAACCCTCATTAATGGGTTCTACTAGAAATTATGAACCCCATACTGTGTGAGAAGCCCTATGACTTCTGTGTTCTATAAGAGCATTATATCACTCACAAATCTTATGTAAAATTATGTATAATACCTCCTTTATATGGAAATGGAGGAGGCCTAGTGTGAGATAAGGATAACTACAGCAAATGGGTAGACGCAAATGCGTGTGTGAGCTTAAAACTCACCGTACTTATCTCATAGGGAAATAAAGCATTGGAAAAACCAACTCTATCACCCCCCCTTAAGCGAAACATAGGGAGTAGAAAAAATAAGAAATAAAAGAATGAATGGGTCTCATAAACTAAGCCTGATTAGGTACCCATGTACAAACTCTCATAAGCAGAGAAAGGGAGAAAAACCCATTGGAAAAAGCTCCCCCCCAAAAGAGATAAATATGCCAATGCTCAAATTATTGTGGAGATGAAATTGTAGATCCCATAACGATCCACTGAATGGAAGGAACATAAGCCTACTCCAATGAAGAAATTGTAATATTCCAAAATTAGCATGCAGCTAATTTGAATATTGATTTTTATCTTTTATAGCTTGGAGATTGAATAAATGGGTAAGGAGGCCCATGAACAATAAAATATGAATAAAATCCCTCATAATATGAAAAGGGATTATCATTGGTGTTGGATTTCACACCCTCATGTGTGAAAAGGGATCTTTGCATGTGGACAAGGTCCAGTTTGACCAAGTCAACATCGGTGGGATAAGAGGTGGAGATCACTTGGAGAGACAACGCAGTATGAATGGGAGGAAGTTTCTTTGGTGAAGGAAACCCTAATGAGTGGGACCCATGATGAGGGGGTTTTAACTTGTTTAAAAGGAGGGCAAGGCAACCATTGTTATTCTATTATGGATTATTGATTTCATTGTTTTTTTAGACTTTGTGCATTCTCCTGTTGTTTAGCAGAGTTGCAGTGTTGCTTAGCACAAGGAATTCTTGTTTAGGAATTCCTTCTCCTTTCAAGAGAGGCCTCTTGAAGGAGCTTACTCTTCATTTCTCCACACTCAAGCTTGAAGCCAAGAATCCTCCTTCAGCTACATCGCCATTTCTGTTTAGAGCTGGGTTGTGTTGCAGGGTGTTGGAGTGGAGGTTACTGAACACCACTTCCTATGCTTATTTTTGAGAGGAGGAAGTCTTATTTCCTTTGGAGGATCAGTGAGGGAGAATTTGAGCTGATTCCCATAATATTTGGCATCAGACAAACCATTATCCATAATCTACAGTGCATTCCCTCTCATTGACTGCGTTATTTTTAGTGTATATCTCTAGTGAGGGTTGCAGTGTTTGTTTGGAGGGAAAGGTATTCAGTGTTAGGATCAGCCTTTCACTTGGAAGATCCATTGGAGGATTTTGATTCAACTTGTGCATCATATACATCCATATCCATCCAATTCCTGAGTTGCAGCTGCTACTCCGCCCTGCTACTCTGACATTTTTGCCATTTTGTATATTTCAGCCAATCCTTCTAGGATTGACTTGAGATTGTTTCCAGGGATTTAGAGCTTTTCTCCCCCACTTATTTGAGCTATACATTTCCATATCCATGTGTTGACATTATTTCTGTAGAAGTATCTCCTATAAACTGCGTAGTCACAGCCTTGGGCTTTCTATATGCAGCAGTGTTCTTCATTCTCTTGTACATGTTCTATTGAGGCTTGCATTGCCTAGCTTGAGTGATCATTACCTCAAGAATTTGTATAAATTTGCTTCTATAAGATCAATTTGATGGCTATTTGAATCTTCTCATGTTTTAGCTATTGATATAACACTGCTACTCCAATATGTGTTCTTACATTGCTACATCTCCAACTTTGGAACATCTTAAGGTGTTCTTATTGTTGTAGAGATTCCCTATTTTGGGATATTACAGTGGTATCAAAGCATCATCTTGGCTCAGCCCGTGAGTTTCAGCCAAAGAAGATAGAAGAAGATCAGAAGGATGAGATTACTCTTATCACTTTTCAGACTTAAAAAGAACCTCTCCAAGGAGGATGAGAAAATAGAGAAGGAAGGACCATGCACTTCCTATTCTCATCAAGAAGAAGTCAATGAACATAGAAGATACTTGGATCATATGATTCTAATTAAGTACCTTGTTGAGTAGAAATCTCAACCTAGAGCCTTCAAGGAGACTCTAGCTCTTCTGAAGTTCATTTATTTGAAGGAAGAGAGGAGGTCCTGCAACAAAAGAGAAATCAAAGGTAATAGGTTCCTATTTCCTACATATGATGGATCATCAACAAAAAGAGCTTGGGAAAAAAATCTTGAGGCATTCTTCCTACTACATCCAGTGGTAGAGAGGCCCGAGGCAATTGAAGTTGCAGCACTGCACTTGGAGGGTGAACCCAATGTTTGGGGGTTCAGCCACTTAAGCCATGCAAAGGTGAATACTTTTGCAAAGTTCACCCAGAGGTTGATTAGAACCTTTGATAGAGAAATATTAGAGGAGAGAAAGCCCACACAACCATTAGAGGAGACTTGTACCATCACTATCATAGCCTTGGAAGAGAAGCCTTCTACATCTACAAATAGGGCAGCCATTTCATTGGAAGAAAGAACTATTGCAGCCACACAAGGAGCCCCCAAGTTCCATCAAGGTATGAACGAAGTTCCACTTTCTGTTTCAGCAAATATTTTGGAGGATTGTGGAAATTCATATTTATGTGTCCAAGAATCAACATACATTGCTAATATAGAGTAGCAAGATTGCACTACGCTGTGCAACATTGAAACATTCAAGGAAGAAATAAACCATCATCCTCATGAGCCATTTTTTGAGTGCATACCACACTTGAGGTTGGGGTTTGAAGACTTGAAGGAAAGGATGATAGATAGTAGACATATTGAGATGAGAAAAAATTTCTCCTTTCCATATGACACTTTCTCAATGAGCACCTCTCAGCTCAAAGAGAAACTTCTACTTATAGAAGATCCAAGACCTCATTGGTTTTGGAGGACTATTGATGAGAGGGAGATCTCATGGAGAGATCCCATTAGAGGTGCACTTCAACATGTCATGGAGTGCAAGGTTCATCAACACATGGAGGATGGTAGCCCTCATTGGAGGAGTACCAAGATTGAGGATGGTAGGATACATCCATAAGTGGTCGAGTGAATGTGGATGAGGAGAAAGAGGCTGGTAAAAAACTTGCAAATATATGACACCAGGCAGTAGGAGGCTTGGCTGCGCTGGCTACTCTTGAAGGAGTTTGGCCATCACTTGGCATATCCTCTTTCTAAGGGTATGGGAATGGAGAAAAGGTGGCCAGATGCTTGCATCATTAAGCAGCAAAGGGTATGTATGCATGGTGTTGATGTGACATTTATATCATTCATTATGTCTTCATAACATGCGTGGTATGATGATAGCATGAGGAGGCAACAAAAAATTTTGTTGCTTTGGAGGCTTTTGGGAGAGCAAGGGCAGATTTTTTCTCACACTTCGCATGATGTTGCAGGAGTAGGAGATAGCATTATCATGGTGCAAAGGGGCTAATCCTTAGCCTTGGATGATATGGAAGTATTTCCTCTTGGGAAGAAACTTCTTGTATGTAGCAGCATTATGGGAGATTTCTTTGACAATGAACATGTCAAAGAATGGAGCTATGTATTGGAAAAAGCCCATTTTCATAGGCCAAAAGCGTTGTCACTTTGGAGCTTGGACTTATTGATGGAGTGTCCCCAGGATCAATTCAATTTTGATGCACTTGATGGACAAGGAGGGGATTAGAGAGATGGAGTAGTGGATGGAAACATCTATTACATTGATATGATCTTCTTAACATGGATTTCCAAGCATAAGAAGGGTGATCTTCCAACAGCATATGATTCATTCCTCTTCATGGGAGGCTTATTTATGGATCCCATCATCATATTACTTTGAATACATGGTGAGAATATTTATTTTGCATTTATTGATTGTCTAAAACAGTATTTGCATACTCTTACCATTTGTATTCAGTGAATTTCTCCACAAGAGGGCAAGATTTTCATTGAGCTCCATGGTCAACATTGGGCCAAATTGCATGATGAAGACAACCATCTATTATATGGTCTTGGGAAAGTGTTTTATTTCATGTATGTTCAATTGATGTAGCCAACCATTTTCTATTTATCAGTAGATATCATTACATACATAATTATCCATGTAACAAAAAACAACTTGCCATGTAATTTTCTGAAGCAACAGTTTGGGAAACTGCGCTGTCACTATTGGGAAAATTGTTGGTACATTCTTGCATCACATGAAAACTTCAGCATTTTTCTCATTTTGATGTTGATCATGATTTCATTTTCTGATATTGATATTATTTGTATGGGAATCATGATTTGGGGAGAGACACATGAGTTGGATGTGTCCTTTGGGAGAGAGGATTCCCACAATTTTTGCATTGCATGTTCTAATGGGAGCATGAGAGGAGATATGGCCACCACAGCCAAAAAAATGTTTCCTTCTGTGGAGTTGGGCCATGTGATTGATGGGATTCTATATGGTGATGATTTCTTATCCATCACATATGGGATGCTTTGGGCTAGCTTGATTCACAGCGTTGGAGAGGAGATCTTTGGAGATCTAGTCTTCATCTTGCAACTTGAGGGAAATTGTTTTGCAGCCTAGGATCATCATATGCTCTAAACTTATCATAAGTGGAGAGGAGGATAGCACAGGGTAGGCTCTTGTGTCTGCCATGTTAAGATTTTTAGCCCACCTACATTGCATGAGCTCAAGGTGGAGGAGCATTTTCAGGAGTTGCCATGTTGGGAGGTGACTCATTTTGTATGGATGATTGCTTAGGGATGGAGGATCCACATGGGAAGGATGTTTCCCAATAAATTTTAGACTCCATGCCTTGAGAGGACCTTTAGGCAACACCTTATTTCCTCCTTGAGTACTTTACTTATTCACGATGATAGCCATTTGGCTAGCTTACATGCTTGGGAGGGGCAATTTGGAGATTCATTGATGAGACAACATCTCATTCCTTGGAGGAGTACACCATATGTGGATGCTACAGTAGGAGGAAGGGAGACTTCTCAATTCTATCCTTTCAGTTTCTTGAGGACAAGCAACATTTGGGAGGGGAGGACTGTAATATTCCAAAATTAGCATGAAACTAACTAGAATATTGACTTTTATCTTTTACACCTAACAGATTGAATAAATGGGTAAGGAGTCCCATGAACAATAAAATATGAATAAAATCCCTCATAGTATGAAAAGGGATCATCATTGGAGCTAGATTTCACACCCTCATGTGTGAAAAGGGATCTTTGCATGTGGACAAGATCAAATTTGACCAAGTCAACAATGCTGGGATAAGAGGTGGAGATCACTTGGAGAGAAAGCGCAGCATGAATAGGAGGAGGTTTATTTGGTGAAGGAAACCCTAATTAGTGGGACCCATGATGAGAGGGCTTTCACTTGTTGAAAAGGAGGGCAAGGAAACCATTGTTATTCATGTTATGGATTATTAATCTCATTTTTTGTTTAGACTTTGCGCATTCTCCTGTTGTGTAGCAGAGTTGCAGTGCTGCTTAGCACAAGGCATTCCTCTTTACGAATTGCTTCTCCTTTCAAGGGAGGCCTCTTGAAGGAGCTTGATCTTCATTTCTCCACACCCAGGCTTTAGGCCAAGCATCCTCCTTCAGCTATAGTGCAGTTTCTGTTTAGAGCTGGGTTGTGTTGCAAGGTGTTGCATTGGAGGTTACTGAACACCACTTCCTGTGCTTATTTTTGTGTTGTAGGGTGTTGCATTGGAGGTTACTAAACACCACTTCCTATGCTTATTTTTCAGAGGATGAAGTCTTCTTTCCTTTGGAGGATCATTGAGGGAGAATTTTAGCTGATTCCCATCTTCTTTGGCATCAGGAAAACCATTGTCCATCATCTATAGCACAGTCCCTCTCATTGACTGCGTTATTTTTAGTGTATATCTGCAGTGAGGGTTGCAGTGTTTATTTGTAGGGAGAGGTATTTAGTGTTAGTATCAGCCTTTCACTTGGAAGATCCATTGGAGGAGGTTGATTCAGCTTGTGCATCATCTAAAACCATCTCCATCCAGTTCTTGAGTTGCAGCTGCTACTTAACCCTGCTGCTCCAGCATTTTTTCCATTTTGTATATTTCAGCCAATCCTTCTAAGATTGACTTGAGATTGTTTCCAGGGGTTTAGAGCTTTGCTCCCCCACTTATTTGAGCTATAAATTTCCATATCCATGTATTGAAATTATTTCTGTAGCAGTGTCTCCTATAAACTGCGCAGTCATAGCCTTGGGATTTCTATATGTAGCAGTGTTCTTCATTCTTTTGTACATATTCTATAGAGGCTTGCATTGCCTAGCTTGAGTGATAATTACCTCAAGAATTTGTATACATTTGCTACTATAAGATCAATTTGATGGCTATTTGATTCTTCTCATGTTTTAGATATTGATATAACACTACTACTCCAATATGTGTTCTTACATTGCTGCATCTCCAACATTGGAACATCTTAAGGTGTTCTTATTGTTGTAGAGATTCCCTATTTTGGGATATTACAGAAGTATGGAATGATGAAATACAAAAAATATGAAGATGAGAGTTGTGAAAACTCAATGAGGTCATTAAATCTCTGAAGTAGGAATGTTGCACAGGAACATGGGTGAAAAACATTATCAACTTCTCCCAAAAATCTTCAGATAAAAGAGGCGTTGATAAAGAACTAGGAAAAGGCTTCAAATAGAAGTAATACCATCAACTAAAAAAAAACAAGGAGGCCTATCAAGTATAAAAAACTCAACTCAAATTTCATACCACAGCACTGCTCGATTTGTTTGAATATCGTCACCATCACACTAATCAAACAGAAAAAATAAAAACAATATTTTTCAACATCTAATTAGCCCCCCTTTAAAAAAAACTACAGAAGGAACGAGAATTACTAGTCTCCATTGTCAGCAAATTTCCCTCCCTGAAACACAATTGAGGGAACAATGTAAATTAACAATGAGAAACTGATGTAACATGACGATATGAAGTATTCAAGAATTGGTTCAATTGACACCATGACCATCCATCAATCCATCCATAAAAAATCTTGATGGTTGGCAGTGGTCCATGATTCATTCTCTCACATCTCTTCTCTAACGATATGAATGTTGGATTACTAGTTGAAAATTAATGTTTATGATTGTGTAATTTCTTCGGATGAGGATATGCACATGGCTCATTATTTCCTTCTATATAATCAAACTTGAGTGCAACAATACTATCATTTTGAATGACATCGACAACAACCATCTCTTCAATATGTTTATCACACTGAACATAAGATTTTTCTTCAAGCACCTCACAGTTGGGTGTAGGTGATGAGGTAGTAGCAGGATCATATCCAAGACCTACTCTTGATGTCTAAACTAGAGGGTTAATACAAAAAACAATCCCATATTCATTCTTCCATAGTCCTCCTCCGGTGTATCCCATCTTTATCAACAATTGAGACCTAATACTAGTCGTATATTTTTCAAAATTAGGTGTGACAAAGGCATGTGATGCATCATGATCATCAGCTTTAGTGTTCTGACAAACAACATCATCAAGTGTGGAAGAAAAAGAGCTTGTCTCATCAACTATATCCATCTCAAATTTCTGAATATGACTAACTTTCAATTCAAGTTGTTGCTTAGAATCTTGTAGATTTTGAATGAACTCATCTTTCTCCATCAACTTTTGTGACTAAATTTGATTATGTTCTAACATTGTTTATTTTAAGAAATCAATATCCATAATGGGTTGATTATTTTTCTCTTCTAGTTGCTTCTTCAAATTTTTTGTTTTTGAGTCAGAAAAAGACTCAAATTCCTCCTCCAAGTCATGAAGGAGATAAATCTTTTGATTGAAATTCATCTGCAAGAATTTGGAGATATTTTCCCATGGTTGATTCCAATTGTTCAACCTTCTGGAATTTCTCAGCTATTGATACAATGTAATGTTATTATATCACTCACAAAAATTATGCAAAAGTACAGAGAAGGCCTTCATTATGTAGCAATGGAGGAGGCCCAATGTCAGATAAGAATAAATGAAAAAAATGGGTAGATGCAAGTCTCTATGTGAGCTTACAACTCACCATACTTAGCTCCTAGGGAAATGAAGCGTTGGAAAAAGTAACTCTAATGCATTCCCCTGAATCTCAACACAAAGATTCTCCAAATATCGTTATCACCATTCTACCTTTATAACTTCCATACCTGCAACATACCATTATGTTTTTCCAGTTTAGATTCAAAGGCATACACTTCTGGTTCTTGAATTTAGCTCAATAAATATCATAATTCCTACTTTTCTTCTCAACCTAGAATGCAATTTTTGTGCCCAAAACTGTGTTGGACGGACTTGTTGGCCTATTTTCTATGTTCTAGAATGCACAACATGGTTCCAAAAGAGAATTGTGACTGTGAGGATAAGAAAGGGTTTCCCACAGTGGACTGCAACCCTAATATGAAAGTATAATATACTAAAATTGATGAGTAAGGTTAAGACACCTACCTCCAACTTGCAGATCCCAATTCTGATGGTTGGTTTGTTCACTATGATCTCCACACAACTTAGGGACTTGTCCTCCTCTCCAAATACTCCAACAACTCATTATGAAAACGAATTGGATTTGGGGGAAAGAAGCCCTTTTATAGGAAAACCCCTAGTTTTTTTTGTCTCCCATTATGACCAAACCATACCTCGGTTTGATGAACCATTAGCACCATTGGAAATCTATCACCAAGTTTTATAATGGGTCTCCCCTTTTTTTTTTTGGTAATTTGACCCTTCACCTCGATGTCATCTTTTCCATGAGGTTTCACTTTGTTGTGAATTAAAACCACATTTCTTCATATAAGTCACTTGTACTTTGGTACCGATTTTCCTTTTCACTTGTCGATTCATGTCTCAATTTTTGTCATGAGTAACCATTATTTACTCATGTGTTTGTGGTCCCCTTTGGGACTCTACCATGTGGCAGCTAATGGGCCTCCAAATTAGACATAAATTAAGGCCCAGTTGACCATTGTTCAACAAATTAAACTTGTCTTTTGCACTAGATGGCATATTTTTAGCTTTAATATATTCATTAGAAAGGTTTAGAAATAATTTCATATTCGTGCCTAATATTATTTATTTTTGAAGAATATTGTGATAATATTGGGAAAATTATGAAGATTTAGAGGAGGAGATAATTTAGGGACTTTATCCCTACTACAAGAGGATGGATATTGGATAATAAATGAACATATTATGATGAAATTATTAAGAAATTCTCGAGTTCCAATGATTGAGAAAATATAGGAATGTGTTCCCTGTCATTTAATACAGATTCCAAGTGTCAGGAACCAGATCCATTATTTGAAGAATTTTGGAATGGAAAGCTTACTCATTTCAGGGAGAATGATTCCCCATAAATTCTATAGTACCAATTCGAATTTTCCTCTAGGGGCATGCATTTCTTACTCTTATGGTGGATACAACTTTTATTTTTGCAGCGCCACTTTCATTTGTAGCAGGGATATACTTTGGATTGATTCAAATAATGAAGTTTGGTGCCCTTTTTAGCTTATAAATATGGGTTTATTCGATAGTAATCTAAGTCTCCTTGGGCTTGGCCATCCCAGGATCCACAGAGCCCTCTTGCACAATTTATTTATGTCCTTCCACTATATTTTTCACTTACATCTCTTATTTATGCATTTACTGTTCATCGTTATTTTGTTGTACATTATATTTGTTAAATGGTTGAAGTGAGTTGTTTTTTATTCTATTTACAGAGTCAAAAACATTATTCATCCTTATAAAATCTTTTAAAATTCATCTTCATTATTGAGCTACTTGGATGGGTTGCTAGGTCACAAATCTACGATTTGTAGAAGTCCCTTTTAACAAAATAGTAGTAATTTTATGATATTTTTTAGAATGTGTTAATGAGATTATTTTTAGTTGATTACACTTGCATTATTTCATAAAAAAAAAAAAATTAATATCAAAATTTTCCCTGTTTCATTTTCACTTGATTAGGTTAGACATTTTATAGGTTAACTAGCTCACTAGTTCTTGAATTTCTAGTTTTTAAACTAGTGATTTTCTGCTATTTTTTAGCACATGTTAACAAGGATATTTTTGAGTTATTCCATTTGGAATTGAGTCCTAAGAAATCCTAATTAAAAAAAAAATTCCCATCCCTTTCTCATTTTATTTACTTTTTCATTCGGTGAGTTTTCTCCTCCTATAGAAAAACATGACTTCGTGTAGCAACTTCCTGTAGCACTCCTATAACATGTGTAAACTTGACCATAGTTTCTCCCAAAGCTTGATTATTGTATATTAGGCTTGAATAATGACCCCTACGATCTAAATCCATGATTTATGAAGAATAAACACCACTTACGACATGCATTTGTACAAATAATATTAGCCCTATTTATTTGAATTCATGCTCTTAAGATTTCAATCACAAATTGTTGATTAATTTCTTTTCAACGTAACATTTCCATTTCTGCAATTAGTTTAAGATTTGATTTCATGAAATTTTCTCCATTGCATTAGATCAACTAAATAAGGACACATTGTATGCTTCACATATAGTTCTGACACCTCTAATGTTTGTACGAACCCTAGTTTGATAATCAAAGTTGGTAGCCTTAGGAGTTGCAACATTCTTGTTGAAATACTAAGCCTCATCAACAACATCATTGACTCACCTTTCTTCATATCACCCAATTTGAGTCACCCTTTCATCTATGGAGTCTGTTATGAGTCCCATTGAGTCATGTTATTGTGTTCCATCAATATTTGTGTTGCATTAATCTCATTTGTATCATTTTGGCCTCCATCTATAGTGTTTTGGTAATGAAAAGACATTGTGTGAGTAACCGAACATCCCCTCTAGAATAGATTCAGTCACTTCCAGGTCAACCATGGATATTATGATCTGATAAGGGAAGTCATCGGTCCAGCACTCATCTTGTTTCCTTCCATCATCATCCCCAGTGGTAGTCCATTCGTCACTTTACTATGATCCCTCGTGCCTTTGTTGAGGACTCCTCATTGCCTCCACTCTCACGGGCCCTCTTCTGTCAACTTTGAAACATTTATTCCAGGAATGTAGTCTTGAGGGCAATATAGCTTGGTCACATATTTCATCATTTTTCGGTGCCTAATATCAAGAAAATGGAATCATCATTTCCCTTTCACTTGGTTTTTTATCACGTGCTTGACTCCAACTCATTATTGCACAATTAAGAATCATACACTTGGTAGTTTGGTGATCCAGCAGATTGTACCAGTATTTCCTAGATGTGTGTGATATTCTATATACCTCATGAGAGGGTGTCCCTTCAAGTAGTCTGCCACATTTCTGAATTTTATTTTATTATGATCCAGCCTCGGATGCAGTTCCACAGATTTTATGAGTTTGGTTTTAGTCATTTTCAGTGCCCACAACATGCATATGTCCTTCAGATGATCCATTCATATTTTCAGAGCCCTTTCATATCCATCATGGCTTCTTTGGTTGCAATTCCCCCTCACCATGTCAGCTCAAAGGGAAGCATTTCTCATGTACTTAGATGTTATTGTATTCAATCTTGACCTATGTTTTTCTAGGAACAATATGTATATGGGACTCATTGTATTATTGTATCACATTCTGGCCCATTGATGTCGGCATGTCATGTATCATGTACAATATAATTTATATCTCAGTCCCACGTTGTTGGGCTCACCATTAGTATTTGTACTCAGTTCTCTCGGTGGGTATGGGTATGCCTCCCCCACCTCATTTGAGATCATGTACTCTAAAATAAAAGAGAGACTTGTATCATATTAGTAGGTCTCACCCCCTCCATTCCTTTGTCCTTCCTTGCATTTCTTCAGTTGTACCTCTCTCTCTCTCTCTCTCTCTCTCTCTCTCTCTCTCTCATTTGGTGTCTCGAGGAAGTGTAACCTACAACATATTTCAGTAATACAATTTTCTCCTAACACTCATACATTGGGGGGAAGTATGTTATCACCAAAAAATGATCACCTAGACATTTCTAACTAGGTGGATCAAAATACACCATGTAGGATTAATTTTACCACAGTAAAATGACTTTCACTATGGGAAATAATTTAGTAAACTATTTTTGTTAAATTATTTCTAATTAAAATTAAAAAAACCCCATGAGAATAATTGAATAAATCATTGCTTATTTAATTTTCTCTATGAATAATTATTAAATAATTATTTGATACTTATTCCTTGTCATATTTGACTAAATCACCTAGGAATAATTAAATAAACCACTATTTATTTATTATTCCTTAATTATATTTTTGGAATAATTATTAAATCACTATTTAAATTTCACACCTTTCTTAATCCTCTTGAAATAATTAATACATCATTTTATTTGTTAATTATTTCTAAATAAATATATTTGATCATTTTGAATATATTTTCCCTCTCCAAAAAACATAATAAAGTATTCCTAATGGTTAGATCTTGCTTTTGGACAATAATATTTATTATTCACCATTTTCGAGATCAACCCAATACTTTGCTATAAATAAGAGGGTTTTCCATTAATTTTTCACCATGATCATTATCATTGTCACCACTATCGTCTTCTTGCATTCGAGCTCCCACTAGAGTTCTATTCACTGCTTTGGGTTTTCTACATATTGATAGAGGGAGTTGATCACTGAAGCATCAAAGACATCAAAAGGACCCGTCCTACAGAGGGATATTTGAAAGCCATGTTTATAGATTTCCTTCACCAGTTGTTATGAATAAACATTATTAGTCATTTAATTTTTTAATTCCATATTGGGTTATTACATTGGATATCTATTATTGTTTGTTTTTTTGGATTGCATAGATATTTTTACTGTAGGGTTTTCTCATTTTATTATTGCAGATTTGAGGCATAAATGATCACATATTTTTGTTAGGGTCACTTTTCACCAGTGGCTTAAGTGAAGTATTTTTTATACACATTTCAAGAAATTTCATACTAATAATACAGCGTATTCCTCCCCTTGTGTCCGAACAAAAAAGCGACACCCTCCTAAGAGAAATCAATGAAGATGAAATCAAATATATGGTCAAATCAATTCCAAAGAACAAAGCCTCAAGCTTAGAAGGGTTCACCTTGGACTTTTAATAGGAATACTAGTAAATAATAAGTGAGGACTTAAGGCAAACATTGGAATAATCACACATCCCCCTCCCTCCATTCTCCCAGCCTTTGGTGCCACTTTCATCATCTTGGTCCCAGAAAAGGATAATTTAGAGTATCTCAATGGTTTTAGACCCATAAATATCTGAAATTTTGAATAAAAGGTCATCACAAAGGTCATTGAAAATTATCTCAAACCAATACTTCCATACCTAATATGTTTTGAGTAGACTTATTATGTTGAATGACGTTAAATCCTTGATGGCATCATGGTAGAATATTAAGTCATACACTCCCTAAATTCCTTGAAAACCCCCTAAAATGATCCTTAAGATTGACCTCTCCAAATATTTTTATATGTTAAATTGGTGTGATCTCTTCCAAATACTCACTGATTTTGGTTTCACCTAGAAATGGTTCTCCTACCAAACCATTCTTCTCCTCTCCAAGTATCCTTTAGGGAGAAGCACTCTCGGCCCCTTTCCTCTTCATACTAGTTGTGGAAGGACTAGGATGAGCTGTAAAAACTAATATCTACCAAAATAGGATAAAACATATTGCAATTTTTGGGAAAAAAATCTCTATATCCCATAAAAAATTCATCATTTATACTCCGTGCATGGGTATTCTGGTGGTTCAAGAAGCCTGAAGTTTCCTTCAAATCCTGGAGGACTTCTCCCATGCATTATATATGGAAATAAATAATTCAAAATTTTGTTCTTTTTCTTTGACACACCTCTTACAGTGTAGAATCATCTTGCATGGATTCTTAGGTTTCAAAATAGCAATATTCCTTCCAAATACGTAGGAGCACATATTTTCAATATTTCTCTCAAATTTAATTTTTGGGATGACCTCTTAAGAAAATTCAACAAATCACCTGTTGGAACTTTCATTAACTTAACATAGAAATTTAGTTGGTTCTAATCAAACAAATCCTTCATTATTTTCCTTTCTATCTCCTTTTATCTCTCATGCTTCCCTCTTACATTCTCAATTCTATTCATAGTATACAATTCTCTTTTCTCTATGGAGTGGCTAAGATAATAGATAAATGTACCTTGGTCACTTAAGAAAAAATATTTAGACCAAAACACAAGGGAGGAATTGGTCTAAGGGACCGAGCTACACTAAATAATATTCTAGGAGTGATAGGCTTCCCAAACAGGTATAATTTAAGGCCCATATGACCATCCAGTAGCATGTTTAAATCTCTCATTATGCATTTTATAATGACTTTTACAAGCTATAATGTGTTCTTAGGGAGGTTAGGAGATATTTTCTATATCCTATGGATTAATACATTAAATGTGTTGGATATGGAGAATATTTGATGCATATTACATGAAATCAGCTAAGAGAAATATAAGCAATTTCCCCTGTGTTGAAGAAGGACCAAAAATTGGTTGGATGAAAGAAACTACTACTCCTCCCTGTAGCTACAAGATCACATGAAACAAGATCCTACTTTATAGGGATTTTGGAGGGAACCAATCCTATCTTAAAGGAGGTTCTGGCTCAAGAATTGTTCGTATAAGTAAGAGGCCATATTAGCCCATTAGATATTCAAACTTGTGGATATATCATCAAAAATATAGGAATTATTTTTTTCTTATGTTTTTTTAGTTATTCAACACTTCATATATTAGCACATATTTTGATTAATGAAAAAAAATTATTTTTCTTCCAAAGTTTTTTCTCTCTAAGGGACCAGAGTATCCTTAGGTTAGGGTCCAACCTAGGTGCTCAAGCCACCCTTCTTGCAACTTTAATTTCTAAGAATTTCATTTAGTCATGGATTTATGCAAATCTCATCTCTAAAAGAGTGATGTTTTTACATGGTGAATGAATAACATTTTCCCTGAGTTTTCTTATGTAATTTTCTCTGATGAAATTTGATCTAGGTGGATATCGGTGGCCACCCACCTATTCCATTTTGACTGGCACCATCAATTCTTGCAGCTTTTCACATTTAGCACAAATTAGTATTTTTAGCAGGTTTTCGAGTCCTGCACTCCCGAAGCCATTTTGGGGCCTTAATGATCCAGGTGGATATTGGTGGCCACCCAACTATTCCATTTGAACCCCCACCATTAGTTCGTTCAGTTTTTAAGTTGCAACACAACTTACTATTTTTAGAACTTTTTCGGGTCCTGAACTTTCGGAGCCGTTTTGAGGCCCTAAATGACGTTTTTTTGGGAAAATCAGGAGCAACATCAATCCATGAACTAATGTTTCTCACATTGAAAGTTTTACTCCTCAGATATATCTTTCTAACGAGCTATTGAGCGCATAAAATTGAGATCAGATGCCAAAGTTACACCAAATTTACCCAAATGGGACCCACAGTTTTGGCGCTTCATCTCCTAGGGTTAGGTTATTGGACGTTTCAGTTTTTCCATTATTTCTTGATAATAAATAGGCCCTTGAGCCTCATTTTAATACATTTCAGAGATCTGTAGCCACCACATCTCTTCACATAGATACGCTACCAACACCCTAACTATTTCTATTTCCACTATGTCTGTAAGCATATTTCAGTTCTTTGATATTAATGAAATGAAGTATTGTTTCTACTGCATATATGTGTTTATGTCTATTTATGTATTTTATTGCGTTCCTACATAAATCCGGATTAGTGGTATCAAAGCGGTCTGCTCTTTCTCTGTTTTTCTTTGCATGTCCCCAACGCGGTTAGGGTATAAGGAGTTAGGGCTCGATCTGGTTGAACCCTTGCAAGATCAACCTTGCAAACCCTGATGACCTTCCATGGAAGAATAAAATAAAGACGAGGGAGCAGGAGATCCTATCAAAATATTGCTCGAGGAGGCCCTTGAGAAACAAAGGAACACGATGATGGATAATTTTGCTCAGATCCTTCAACGACTGCCCACCTACGATGCATATGCATCCAACAGCCACTCAGGAGGCACCACTCCCTTAAAGGTAAAGGTAAATTTTGACATTCCTATATTTGAAGGACAGATAGATGTAGATGCCGTAGATAGATGGTTGAATTTTCTAGAAGGGTATTTCCGAGTCCATGATTTCTTTGATCAAGAAAAACTACTGTGAGCAAGAGGATGAAGGGGAACCCTCTCCATTCTCGGCCACCCCCACTTGGAATTCATTCTGAGACAACATCAAGGAATAATATTACCCTGTGGGGAGCTATGAGGACAAATACATCCAATGGACCATGCTGCGGCAAGAAAGGGATCAAGATGTGCACGAACTGATGAATTTGTTCCATACCCTACAAAAAATGTTGGGTATTAAAGATTTAGAGAGACATTTGGTGCTCAAGTACCGTGGCTATCTGCACAAAAAAATTCAGGAGGAGATGTAATTCCTCAACATTACATCGCTTGGCACAACATATCGCTATGCCACCAAGATCGAGTAGAAATTTAAGTAGAAGAAGCGAGACTTTGGATCTGCAAATTCAAAGCCAGGGAAAGGTGCCCACGAATCGCAGAACAAGGGGAAAGGCCAAAGGGGGGTGACTCAGAACAACACCACAAATCCAAAGAAGGACACGGGGAAGTGGTGTGAATTTCATAACATCCCCACTCATAGCACAAATGAGTATTGGGCCAAACAACCATTGGTGGCTAAACTAAAGACACCCGAATAAGATGCATTCTCTGATCCCAAGTTAGAACCAGAATAAGGCAATGAAAAAGGGAAGCAAATCATTGATGCAGATCCTAGTGCCATTGTTTCCACAACTAAGATCCAGAGGGAGGATCCCGAGGATCCAAAGGAGGGGGAGCGCCTCTTCCGTTCGCAGATGTGGGTGAAGGGTTCTCCACTACAATTCCTTGTCGATAGCGGAAGCCAAAAGAACCTCATTTCACTAGAGGTCGTGAAGCGGCTCAGCCTACCGACTATAGCACACTTGCAACAATATACCATCAGGTGGCTTCACCCAGGGAGAGATATCCGCATCTGCCAATAGTTTCGCCTTCCGTACAACATCAGGCCATTCATGGATGAGGTATTATGTGATGTTGCTCCTCTTGATGTAGCTAATGTATTATTGGGCCAACCATACTTATGGAGGAGACATGCTGCGTATGAGTCTAGGCCTTGTGCTATTATTATTACTTTGGGAAATAACTTGTGCAGGATAACGAAGGTAGTACCGCCTCCTGTCATCTCTTTGACTACTGCAAAACAATGCAGTAAGATTGTTTCGCAAACCAGGAAATTTATTTTCCTTACAACTCACTCACATGGAAAGAAGAATATTGTGTCCAGAACATCGAAACAGGGCTCCCTTGCATGGGTGCATCAGATGGACAAAGTCATGAAGGAATACGAGGACATTTTCTCCTCACTTACAGAGGTTCCTCTACACCATCAAGACAAGCACTCCATTGATCTAACCCCTCACGCACCACCGCCTAATGTTTCCATACCTCCTAAAAATACACATACAGAATCCCCACATGTACTGTCTAAGGGTGATAAAGAAACCAAATTACTAAACGCATCCAGCATGTCCACCCGCAGGTCCATGACATCTTCAACAAATCTAATGCCCAATTCAACAGAATTTGCCTCATCTCATGGAGGATCTCAACGCAATGGGGACCATTACTTCATAATGGGGGAGGAATGATCCAGGTGGATATCGATGGCCACCCACCTATTCCATTTGGACCGGCACCATCAATTCTTGCAGCTTTTCACATTCAGCACAACTTACTAATTTTAGCAGGTTTTCAGGTCCTATACTCCCGAAGCCATTTTAGGGCCTTAATGATCCAGGTGGATATTGGTGGCCACCCACCTATTCCATTTGAACCCCCACCATTATTTCATTTAATTTTTAAGTTGCAACAAAACTTACTATTTTTAGTAGTTTTTCAGGTCTTGGACTTCCGGAGCCGTTTTGAGGCCTTAAACGACGTTTGTTTGGGAAAAATAGGAGCAACATGGGAACACGGGTCCATGGACCCATGTTTCTCACATCTAAATTTGTACTCCTTGTATATATCTTTATAAAGAGCTATTGAGTGCATCAAACGGAGATCAGATGCCAAAGTTACGTCCTCGGGAAGTTGAAACACCAACTTAGCCAAACGAGACCCGCAGTTTTGGCGCTTCATCTCCTAGGGTTAGGTTTTTGGAAATTTAAGTTTTTACATTATTTCTCAATAATAGATAGGCCCTCGAGCCTCATTGTAACACAGTTCAGAGGTATGTGTCCACCACATCTCTTCTCAGAGATACGCTACTAGCACCCTAGCTATTTCTATTTCCATTATGTCTGTAAGAATATTTCACTTCTTTGACATTAATGAAATGAAGTATTGTTTCCACTGAATCTCTGTGTTTATGTCTATTTCTGTATTTTATTGTGTTCCTGCAAAAATCAGGATCAAATTTAGAATATTTTCACTCATATAGTGATCCTTTTCATTTAAATGTTCAACTCATCCTTTCTTGTTTTTTTATGTTCTGCAATTAGTATTTTATCAATCATTTACGCACTTTTTTATCAATCATTTATTCACTTTTTATTTCACTAGTTATCCATGCATTCTTCTTTTAGTTGAGTAGTGTTTGCTTGGAAAAGACCCATTTTTCCTTCCATAACCTTCAAACTCCTTTTCTATCCTCTCACTCACTCCTAAAATTCATAAAAATTCTCTCGAATGTTTCCTGTAGCAAAACAGGTCATCCTGTAGCAATCCTATCACAGTACACAAATTTCCTTAAATGGATTTTAAAATTGCATCCAAAGTTTTTCCTTCATTTTTCATCACTCGACAACATCATTTAAGCATTGTAGATGGATTTGAAAAGACCAAAGTGTTGGAAATATTGTTACTAATGGCAAAGGAGAAGAAAGGAGCAGCACAAGAATTATCATTAAGGACAAAGGAGTAGATCAGGATCAATTGAAGTATAAAAGAAATAAGGAAAATAAGGCAAAAGTACAGTGGAGGAGAAGAAAAGAGGCAAAGGAGCAACATTATGTAGAAAAGGAGAAACATTATGCAAAAAGGAGGCAAGGAGAAACATTAGAGACAAAGGAGCAACATTATAATCATTATCTAAGGCAAAAGAGTAGAAATGAGCAACAAAGATGCAAGGGGAAACATCAGAATGATCAGAGAAGATAAAGGAGAAAGTCAAGCTGAAATGCATTCAGAACAATGCAAGTCAGGTTGAGTAGTGTATTTTCACATTTAGAACAGTGCACATGCATTTTAGTGGGTCGAGCCAAGTAATTTCTAGAAGAAATGAGTGCAGAATAGTGTTCAACAGCTTAATCACATATCACAATCGCAAAGGGAAGGATGATCGCAAAAATAACAAAAACACAAAAATCATAGAAACTGCGAAGTGTGATATGGTGACATGGCTAGCTGACGTGGCAAGATGATGTGGTAGGTGACATGGCCCTGACCACATAGATCACAACAAAATTTTGATGATGTGGCAATGTGATGTGGCAAGGTGTTGTGGCATGACGACATGGCAGTGACGTGGCACCCCCGGTGGGACCCAAACCCTTTATCACATATCACAAGTCATAAAGATTAGAAGGTATAGTGCTTATGTACCATGTTGAAAGGTTGATATGTGAAATGTGAGACGGGCCCATACATGATACCTCTCAGAGTTTAATACTAAAGATTTTAAAGTCTCGCGATATAAGAATTTCCTTAAGAAATCGCATCGGGAGTATGAATGAGAAATGAATAAACAAATAACAAAGGAAGTTTCGAAAATGCAATAAGAGCCCAGATGCGATACCTCTCAGAGTTTAATACTAAATATTTTAAATTCTGATGTAGGACCCATTCACATATCGCAAATCACAAGATCGAAAGGGTGAAGATCATATGAATGAGTTTGAATCACCGAAATGTGAAATGCGATACAAGGACCGAACATGATGGAGTTTCAAAGCTGAAGTCCAAAGGTTTCCAAATCTGGAAGGAAGGAATTTTTGTTAAGAAATTGCATCGGAAGTGAGAAAGGCGAATATAACAAAGAACCACCAATGATCGTCGAAATGCGATAAAGTGACTGGACGCAAAAATTTTCAAAAGTTAATTGCAAAATATTTAAGTTCTAGGGTTTGTGTAGTTTGTGCCAATTTTATGAAGAAAATTTGAATGCGGAGTTGACTCAGGTAAGTAAAATAAAGGCCTGAATGCAAGGAAAGGCTTGAGTGGAGAAAAGACCCGACCCCGTGCTGAACAATGATCTATGATATTGCGCCTGTTAAAAGGAAAAGGTTGAGCGCGAGAGGAGAGACTCAGGAAAGTGACCCGACTATAGAATAAAGGTTATTGCGGCTATTATAATAACAGAAGTCTGAACATGGAAGATGGAATCGGGTAAATATACCCAACAACACGTGGAGAGGTTGAACGTTGCAGCTATGAGGAGCTAGGCACCATGGGTTGAGTCAGGTGTTGAGAGAAGGAGAAGGTTGAAATTTGTGGGCATGAGAATAGGCAAAGTCGGGAAAAAGACAGTTAGGGTGACACTGTTGGAAATGTGTCAGCTAGGTCAATTCAAGAAAAAAGGAATTTATGCAGAACTGTTAGAAGATAACAACAACAAAAAAGAAAAATACAAAACAAGCAAATAGATGAAAGGGTTGAGTAAAATATTATTGTAACTGTAAATGTATTAATTGTTTTTATTGTTTGTGATGCAAAGGCAAGTCTCCGTAGGCATAGGAAAAACTCCAATGGGTGTTGTAATGATTATTTCTAATGTAATAATCTAAACTTAAGTGTAAGGAATTGAATGGGTGGAAGGCATAGGGTCAGTACTGTTCACTTTGAATTCCCTATAGAATGAAAATAGTGATGTAGTTATCTGTATAAAACATGTAATATCAGTGTGAAAACAGAGGTTATAGAGCTTCTGAATGGAAGAAAGTTGAAGAATGTAAGAGAGTTGCAGAATGGGAGAGGGATGGAAAATGTGAGAGAGATGATAGAGATTCTATGCACATTTGGTGTTGATATGAAGCATATTTGAAAGCAGAGAGGGTAGAAGTAAAGGTGGAAGAAAACAGAGTTGATACCCAGGTAAATCAGCATTTTATTTTCATGTTGAGTGAGGGGATTGTAATCTCATTTCAAGTTGTAGCTTGATAATTTTCCAGTTGGATATGGGTGAGGTAGGAGCCTCCTATAGGTTGTAGCCTGCAAAAAATTTATGGGAGTTGGAGCTTCCTTGCATGTTGTAGCTTGCAGAAACTAAAGTAGTAGCCTCCTGTAGGTAGGTGCCTGTAGAAAATCCAATGTGAGTGGGAGTAGGAGCTTGCCTATGCATCACAACAATAATAAGATATGGTTTTATCCCTTATGGGTTTCCACTTATATCTAGTGTCCATGTGCATGATTATTATGTGTTGATGTGATGTGTTAATCTGCTTAATACTTGATGTTCACATATTTATTTTGTTGATCATTCTGTATTAATATGCTTATGAAATGAATTGTTAATGCGTTTAATGAAAATAATTTTAATTTCCATGAATGGACTAAACTGATTCAGCCCCCGCCCCCCCTCTTAGTTTAGTAAAGGGTTCAAAAATTGGTATCAGAGCTAGTTCCTTCTGTATCAGTTTAACCACTGGAAAGAGGTCCTTAGTCCACAAAATGGCCAGCCTAGAAGGAAGCTCTACAAATAAAGCCCCTCTATTTACTGTCACAAACTATGCTTTCTAGAAAATAAGAATGAGGACATACTTAATGTCTCTTAGAGTAGGAGTCTGGGTTGTCGTGGAAGAAAAATATGCACCAAAGGATACAGACACTGAGGAAGAAGCCAAATAAAATTTCATAGCTAATGCAAAAGCAATGAATGCACTCTTGAGCGGTTTAAGCGAGTCATAATTTATCAAATTGAAGTAGATTAATAATTCCAAAGAAATCTGTGAAACATTAGACAATACTCATGAGGGGGATACAAAGGTGAAGATGACCAAACTTCAAGCACATAGAACTTAGTTTGAAAACTTAAAAATGAATGAAGATGAAGATATAGTTGTATTATTCTTAAGAGTTGTAGAGGTTTTTAATATCATTATATGCCTAGGAGAAGAAATTAAAGAAATTGTTGTAGTGAAAAAAATTACTAAGATCATTACCACCCAGGTTTAATCCTAAGGTTTCTCCCATAGAAGAAACAACAACTGAGAAACCTTGACCAAGAACCAATTACTTGGCAACCTAATAGCATATGAAATGAGACTTTCTTAAGGGAAGTCAAACATGAGGGAGGTTTCCTTTAAAGAAGACAAGTGTATAGAAGAGAAGGAAGGTACATGGTCATGCTATGATGAAGAAGAAGCCAAATTTGTCAGAAGATTGGATAGAGGCAGAAGTAAGTACACAGGTAAACTTCCATTTAAGTGCTTTAATTGTGGAAGGGTGGGGAACTATGCTTAAAAATGTCCTCATAAGAAAATAGAGAATCATTCAAAATGGAAAAAGAAAATAAATTTCAGCAATAGGCAGAAAGGGAACAAATTTAATAGAAGAACATTCTACGCTCAGTAAGAAAACGGTGCATCTGAGAGCTAAGATGAATCCCCCAATGAAGAAGGAATATCAAAATTTATTTTGATGGCCAAGGAAGAGCTGCAGGAAAATTTCCTGGAATTTGAAGAAGAAGGTGAGGTAGATCTTAAGGGGGAGTTGGTGAGTGCTCTAAAGGAAATAGATAGACTCAAGCTCAATACTAGAAAAAAAAGGCAATCCTTCTAAAATATGTAAAGGAAGAACCAAAATCTGAAGATTTTATTAAGATGAAAATTGAACTAGAAGAAGAAAGGAAAGTAGAAGACATTATGTTGCAGCAAATAAGAGAGAAAATTCAGGAATGTGGAATATTGGAAGAAGAGGTGGTGAGTCCAAGGAATAAATTCGAGAAGGCTCAAACTGATTTAACAATGAACATTCAATAGTTAAAAGGCGATGAATAATTGGACAGGATATTAAATGCACAAATATATCCTCTTGTAAAGGTCGGGATAGGATATGAAGGAGAGTCCAGCAAGTCAAAGGCATAGGATAAGAAAGCTATCACTTTTGTAAAATATGTCATAGGAGACAATGATAATTCTCATGAAGCTGAGAACAAAAATCTGCGCAACACTTCAACATCAGATGAACAGCTGCAAATAAATACTATTGAGAAAAACCAAGAGACAAATGGAGTAAACAATCAAACAACAAAGAATCATAGATCGTATTGCTTCAGAAGACAAAATTTTCAAATATCTAGATGATTATATCCCCAAACATTACCCTCTACTAGATACAAATATGTATTCTACAGAAACTAATACTGCTGTAAGAAATTTAGACATAAAGCCATGTACTATAGAGATTGTGTAAAAATATTTTATTTTTGGAATTCAAAAAGATTTAAGGATAATAATGGATTCACACATGCATATAATCCTTTCAATAACTCTATCGGATGTTTTTATTGTCACAATATTGGACAAAGGTCATACGAATGTCATCTTTGGGACAATAAACCTTCATCTTAGAATAAATATAGAACAAATGGATGCATGCAATGGAGAAATAATATTAATAAGTTTGATCTAGTTCTATATGCTCAGGATAAAAACAATCAATGGTACATGGACAATGGCTACTCTAGACATATGACCAGAGACATAAGCAAGTTTGTAACCTTGGATGAAAAGGAATATGGTAATGTCACATTTGGTAATGATAAAGTAGGGAGAGTTAAAGGAAAAGGAACAGTTAGTATGAATAATGGAAGATGAAAGGCTCAAGATGTATCATCTGCAGATGGTCTAAAACACAATCTGCTAAGTGTAATTCAAATGTGTGACAAAGTTTGTGAGGTCCTCTTTCGAGCTCAATATTGTGAAGTCAAGTCAATCACTACAGGAAAATTTTTGGTTAAGGGGGTTCGAATAGAGAGTAATGTATATATCATGAAAGATGAGAGTGAAGGGTGCTACATCAGCAAACTTGATGAATCTTGGCTATGGCATAGAAGATTGGGACATCTCCATTTTGACCACATCATTAAACAGAGGAAAAAGAAAGTTGTCAAAGATTTTCCTACAATAAAGAAGCCACCAAATACCATATGTAAGTCCTGCCAATTAGGCAAACAAAATCACACATCATTCAAATCCAAAGACCAACTGTCTACTAGCAAAACTCTCCATCGTGTACACATGGACCTGTGCGGACCTTCGAGAACAAATGCACCAGGTGGATATAATCAATGATTTTTCCAAATTGACATGGGTGACATTTCTCATATACAAATCTGAAGCGTTTGATAAATTTAAGATATTCAAGGCATTGGTAGAAAATCAAACTGGATGTAAACTAAAATGCATCAAATCATACAGAGGAGGTGAATTCACAGGTGATGAGTTTGCAGACCTATGCAATGAATGTGGGATAAAGAAAAAATTTAATGTTGTAGATACACCTCAACAGAATGGAGTGGCAAAGAGGCAAAAAGGTCTATACATCATATTGCAAGAGCCAAGAAGCAAGAAAGAAACATTCCCCAAAAATACCGGGCAGAAGAAGTACACACAACTGTTCATATTCTCAACAAAGCTCATCTCATACAAAATTGTGAAAGATATACAATAGATGATTACACTGTGTGTCTCTCGGCAAGTGTTAATAATGTAAAAAAATTCTTTTAAGAAGGATGAATAAGAAAAATTGTATTATCATTATATCATTACAAATATTCATCAATTGGTATTTGGAGCAATCTTCCTATCAGTAGAATACCAAGTGTTATTTTTGGAGCAGTGTTATGGTATAGGTCCCCTGTATCAGAGTATTATAGCATACATCATGGTGTTGGTATGGTAGAAATACACCAAGGAGAATGTTGAGTTGCGTTATCAAATCATGGAAAGGTTATTAAAAGTTCCAAAAGATCATTATCAAGTTTGCATTTGAATTATTATATTAAACAATGAAGAAAAATTTATTCTTGGATAGAATTGCACTCTTCCGCAAGTCAGTATTGATATATCTTCAAGGTATCTTTCTTAAGATCATTCATAAAGTTGTAGTATGATGTGCTAGTTGTGCTAATATTACTATTGAAGTTCAAGAGTCTATTATTGATTCATCTGAAGCTTACTTCAACATAAAGGAATTGTTGATATTTCACCAATGCACAAAGTGTCATCAAGGAGGAAGGGACAAAAGAACAGAACATTATATGGTGACATGCCTTCCAACATTCTCATGAGTTGTGATAGCATCTGTTTGTTGTGTATATTCATGCAATCTCAATGATTTTCAAAGTGTTACCCCAACAATGCTCATATATCATATGAACTCTGCAATGCATTCTCAATGATCTTGTAATTTTGAAGTACATATAAAGTTATGCTTATGTGTAACATAAAGAAACAGTCACAGTTTATACAGAACAATCAGGAAGAAGTAATACAATGGTGGATTAGGTGTATCCATTCAAATAAAAAAGGATTCATCAAGTGAGTAATGAATAGATGGAGTGTGTATATTAATTTAATAACAAAAGAACAACATGAAAGATGCTTATACTAAACTCAAAGAGGAGCAATGCAATGATGGAATCTAAACAGAAAACATTTTATAACCCCTTTCCATTGATTTCAAAGGGGGAGGAAAAGAAAGTAGAGGAAGATAGACACTTCTCAGAATGAAAAGGGGAGGAAGTGTTTCCATCAATGCGAAAGGGGGAGACTATTGGAAATATTTTCATTGACGGAAAAGAAGTAGAAAGGAGCAACAACCGAATTATCATTAAGGACAAAGGATTAGATCAAGATCAGTTGGAGTATAAAGGAGAAATAAGGAAAATAAGGAAAAAGTACAGTGGAGGAGCAGAAAAGAGGCAAAGGAGCAACATTGTGCAAAAAAGAGAAAAGCAACAGCATTATGCAGAAAAGAGAAAAGGAGAAATATTATGCAGAAAAGAGGCAAAGGAGAAACATTATGTAGAACAGAGGAAAGGAGCAACATTAGAGGCAAAGGATAAAGGAAAAGGAGCATCATTAGAATCATTATCTAAGGCAAAGGAGCAGAAAGGAACAACAAAGAGGCAAGGAGCAACATCCAAATGATTAGAGAAGAAAAAGGAGAAATTCAAGCTGAAATGTGTTCATAATAGTCCAAGTCGGGTCGAGTAGTGTATTTTCACATTCATAACAATGCACGTGCAGTTCAGTGGGCCGAGTCGGGTAATTTCTAGAATAAATGCATGTAGAACAGTGTTCGACGACTTAATCGCATATCACAATTGCAAGTGGAAGGACGATTGCAAAAGCCGCAGAAACACAGAAATTAGAGAAACTACAAAGTGTGATATGCTGACATGATAGATGATGTGGCAGTGACATAGGCAGTGACGTGGCACACTGACGTGGTAGGTGATGTGACCTCAACCCCACAGATCGCAACAAAATTTTGATGATGTGGCAAGGTGAGATGGCATGATGACGTGGCAGTGACTCGAACCCTTTATCGCATATCGCAAGCCACAAAGATTAGAATGGATAGTGCTTATGTACCATGTTGAAATGTTGATATGCAAAATTAGAGATGGGCTTGGACGCGATACCTCTTAGAGTTTAATACTAATGATTTTAAAGTCCAACGGTAAAATAATTTCCTTAAGAAATCACATCAAGATGATGGCTGAACAATGAATAAACAAATAATAAAGGAAGTTTCCAAAATGCAATAAGAGCCCGGGTGCGATACCTCTCAGAGTTTAATACTAGAGATTTTAAATTCCAACATGGGACCCATTCACATATCGCAAATCGCAAGACTGGAAGGGTGAATATCATAAGAACAGTGTTGAATTATTGAAATGCAAAATGAAATACGAGGATCGGACATGATGGAGTGTCAAATCTGAAGTCCAAAGGTTTTTAAATCTGGAAGGAAGGCCTTTTTTTTAATAAATCACATCAGAAGTGAGAAATGCGAATATAACGAAGAAACACCATTGATCGGTGAAATGCGATAAAGTGACCAGACACAAAGCTTTTCAAAATTTAATCACAAAATATTTAAGGTCCAAGTTTAGTGTAGTTTGCATCAATTTTATGAAGAAAAGATGAACACTGAGTTAACTCAGGTAAGTAATAGAAAGGCTTGAACACAAGGAAAGGCTCGGGTGGAGAAAAGACCCAACCCCGTGCAGAAAGTTATCTATGATATTGCACCTGTTAAAAAGAAAAGGTTGAATGCAAGAGGAGAGATCTTGGCAAGTGATGTGACTATAGAATAAAGGTTATTGTGGCTAGTATAATGAAAAAAGTATGAACGTGACAAATGTTATGAAACCAACTCCAAAAATGGAAGAAAACAGAGATCAAATCCTTAGAAATAAGCCACTTCGAGGGGGCAGCCTCCTTTACATTACATAAATGAAAAATTCTTGGATGATACAAATGAAAAATCCTCCTTCTATATATAGGAGTCGACGGGGTCACAATATAATCCTAGCTGACCTAACAATAATAATGTAAAGGCATAATAATAACAATATTTGGGTTACAAGGGTACAACAATAACAATAAGGGGTTACACTAACAACAATATGGGACTACACTAGTAACATAGGGACCTAACATGCCCCTCTCCTTAAAAAGAATTTTTTCTCCTCAACGCTTGAGTAGCTTTGGGTGCTTCTGTATAAAATTCTAATCATCCTCCCATGTAGAATATTCAGTGGGTAAGTTCTTCCACTTGATGAGATACTCTAAAATTGATCGATTTCGTAGCTTTCGAGTTATTTTTTCCGTGATTGCTTCAGGTTCCAATATGATTTTTCCTTCCTCATCAATTTCTGGAAATATTGTTTGAAATGGAAGTTTTTCACCTACAACCTTCTTTAAGCACGACACTTGGAAAACTGGATGCACTCACGAAGAAGCAAGAAGCTCCAATTTGTAAGCAATAGTACCAATCTTTTGCAGCACCTTGTAAGGACCATATTACTTTGGCAATAATTTATGATCCTTATTAGCTTTCTTGAGGAACATTTGTTTGTATGGTTGTAGCCGTAAAAATACCGATTCTCCTACATCAAAACTTCTCTCACTGCGATGTTGATCTTGCTGTTGTTTCATTCGATTTTGTGCCAAATTTAGGTTATCCTTTAAGAGTTGGAGAACTTATTGTTGATTCTCAATGCGATCTTCCACTGCTTGAACCTTATCATTTTCTATTAACTATGTTGTGATGAACGGTGGAAGATATCCATAAAGTGCCATAAATGGGGTAATTTTTGCTGCAGTATGGAAGGAAGTGTTATACCACCATTTAGCGAGAGGTAACCACTTGACCCATTGTGTTTTTTTATCAAATACAAAATAACAAAGATATCCTTCCAAACATTTATTCACTATCTCAGTTTAACCATCAAATTGAGGATGATAAGATGAGCTATGAGCTAGTTGAGTACCCAAACAAGAAAATAATTCGGTCCAAAAATTTCTAGTAAAAATGGGATCTCTGTTGCTTACAATAATATTTGGGTTTCCATGTAGCTTTTGAATTGTTTCCATAAATGCAGTAGAAACTATACTTTCTTTAAATGGATGAGATAATGCACAAAAGTGTGCATACTTGGTAAGTCTATCAACTACCACCATGATGACACTCTTTTCGTCAGAATTAGGTAAACCTGTGATGAAATCCATTGAAATCCATTGAAATCTCCTCCCAACGTTGACTTGGAATGGATAAAGGTTGTAGAAAACCCGAGGTCTTAATTGTCTCAACTTCATTTTGCTGGAAAACCAAACATTCCACCACAAACTTTTGAATATCATATTTAAGGCCATCCCAATTTTTATTTTTTTTCACCCTGTGGTAAGTTTTTAAAAATCCCGAGTGTCATCCTCAAAGAGAAGTGTGCAATTCCAAAATAATATTTTTTTTTAGGTGGGAATTCTTACAAATATATAAGCGATATTTGTACCATAAGGAATGATTTTTCCAACTAAATGTATCAGATGTACTAAGATCTTGCTACAATTTTTGAATGAGTGTCGACACTTCTTTGTCCTTATTTCATTCATCCCTTGCTTTAGTTATCCAATTTGGTTGGATAATAGAAATGGCACAAAGCAATGCTTCCACCTCTTCATTCTTTCTTGAGAGTGCATCTGCAACAAAATTTAACTTCCCTTTTTTGTAGATGATTTCAAAGTCATAACCCAACATATTTGTGACCCATTTTTGTTGCCCTTTTGAAGATAATATTTTTTATAAAAAGTGTTTAAGGCTATCATGATCAGTTTTTACATTGAAGTGTCTACCCATTAGGTAAGGTTGTCATTTCTTTAGTGCATGTAGTATTGCTAACATTTCATTCTCATAAATATCTTTCTTTGAATACTTTCTTTTGATTGGGCGACTTTCAAAAGAAGCGGTCCTTCCTTGTTTCATTAAAATAGAACCAATTCCATTTCTGGAGGCATCACATTCCACAATAAAGGTTTTAGTGAAGTTTGGTGTAGCTAAGACCGGTGCTAGGAACACTTCCTCTTTAAGATGTTCAAAGGCCTTAGTTGCTTCAGGAGTCCATGAAAATGCATCTTTCTTCAATAATTTTGTTATAGGTGCTACTATTCTCCCATAATTCTTAACAAAATTTTGATAATACCCTGTTAACCCGATAAATCCCCGCATTTGCTTTATGGTTGTGGGGACCTTCCATTCCTTAAAGGCTTTAATTTTGTTAGGGCCTATATTAACACCCTCATGAGATAAAATACGACCCAGATATTCTACCTCTTGTACTCTAAAGAAACATTTTGATGTTTTTTCATATAATTGTTTCTCCTCCAATAGTTTGAGCACCCTGTCAACATGTTGAACATGATCCTTCCAAGACCTATTGTAGATTAGTATATCATCAAAAAATACTAGAAAAAAAAATTCTAAGGAAGGGTTTAAAAATGGAATTCATCAACCCTTGAAATGTAGAAGATGCATTGGGAAGGCCAAAAGGCATGACCAAAAATTCATAACGAAATTCATGAGTTTGAAATTCTATTTTTGGAATATCTTGAGTCTTCATTCTAATTTGATAATATCCTGAACAAAGAACCAACTTGGTAAAATAAATTTCTCCATGTAATTCATCCAATGATTCATCGATCATAGGAATGGAAAATTTATCTTTAATAGTGAGCTTATTGAAATCCCTATAATCCAGACACATGTGCCATGATCCATCCTTCTTGTGAACCAATACTACTGGAGCAGAGAAAGAACTTTGACTAGGTTGAATTATACCAGCCTCTAACATTTCTCCAATCATATGTTCAATTTCGCTCTTTTGGACATTAGGATATCTATAAGGCCTGGTGTTTGGAGGAAAAATTCCTAGAATAAAATGAATAGCATGATCATGATCATGAACAAGTGGGAGTACTTAGGGAGTTTCAAACACCTTGGAATGATTGTCCAATAATCTTTGGAGATATGGAGAAGTAGATGATTTTGATGTTGGAACTTCTAATGAGCGTAATTGTGCAAATATGCCTTGTTGTTCTTTCTTTAGAAGGTTTTTCATGACATTATAGCTTATTATATTTCCTAATTTCCCCGCAATACCCCGTAATTTGACTTACTTTCCTTCCGAAAAAAATTTCAAGAGAAGTTCTTGAAAATTAAAAGCTACCGTCCCCAAATATTGTAACAATTTTACTCCTAGTACAACTTCAACACCTCCCATTGGAATGGAATACATTGGACTATTCAATACATATTCCCCCATGGTTAGCTTGATATTATAGCATTTTCTAGAGCAATTTATAGTTCCTCCATTTTCAACCATCACTTGACATTCTGGTGCTGGGTATAGGAAACAATTCAATTCCTTGGCTACCTTACAATGAATAAAATTATGGGTACTAACTAAATCAATCAACACTATTACCTTTCTCTTCTTGATATGTCCTTCTATATTGAGAATTTCAGGAGTGGTAATTCCTGCCAATGCATTGCATGATATGATCAGAATCATTTCTTATTCTTCTAGGGTTGGTTCCTGGTGTATATCGTCTTCTTTTGAAGTTTATTGTTCATTTTCTTCCTCCTCTTCACAATCTATGTAAAATAATTTCTTCTTAGCACACTTATGAACTTTAGTGTATTTGCTACCACAACTGTAGCAAATCCCTTTTTCTCTTTTTTCTTCCAATTTTTTTGGTGTCAACCTTGTAGGTTGTGTAAGTCTAGGAGTAGCAACACTTCCATCTTTATATATGTGAGTGGTAAGCTTCCTTGTTGCCATAATTTTACATTCAATTTTTATTGCCAACCTTAATGCCTTCTCTAATGAATCAGGTTCCTAAACAAGAACCTCATGTTGGATGTTATCTTTAAAGTCCCTATGAAGACGTCAATCCTGTGTTCCTCGAGAATATTAGCTACCCTTATATTCAATTTTTGGAATTCCTCAATGTGCTCCACCACTGAGCCTTTTTGCTTGAGATTTATCAATTGGCTAAAAAAGGTGTTTCTCTTTGTATCATCATAATGTGCTATCATTTCCTTCATAAAAATTGACCACGTGAAATTTTTTTTATGGGAGAAAAGCCATCGATACCATACGAATGCATTTTGTTCTAAATATAAAGTTACAATGTGTACCTTTTATGTGTTTTGCACATTATTGAGATCAAAATATTTGTAGTATCCATTTTACGAGGTCCTTGCCATCAAACTTCCTCATATCGATCTTTGTAATATGGTAGGTATTCCATCCAACATTAGAGTTTATGAAATCATGATTAAAATTTATTTTTTTCTCATTATGATTTTCCTATACTATCTAGGAATAATTTCTTCTATCAACTTTGTCAAACCTTCCATGTCTGCTTTTATATCATTCTTCATGTTTTCCATTTTTTCTTCCATGTCTTCCATGCCATTCTTCAAACCATCCATCTTAGATTCCACAAATTTCTTCAAACCATCCATATTATCTTCCATTCCCTTCTTCAAACCATCCATCTTAGCTTCCATGCCTTTCTTCAAGACATCCATTTCATTTTTTTTTTCTCTTTGCGAAAGAAAAATTTGGTGCACTTGCTCCTATATTTTTGATATATCATGTTGCACTTATTCATCTTCATGTGTCATGGTAGAGTATTCTAAGGGATTAATGGGTGTTGAATTCATTTTAGGGGGCATTTTAGAACCCATTACTAATATATATGCTTCAATATTCTCTTGGAATCACTTCAAACTGATTTTTCAAACAAGACTTGTGCAATTTGAAAATAAATGCACACCTTTTTCTTTCTTTTGAGGAGCTCGATAGTGAATCTGAATTATCTCTGTGATTTCGAATCTTCAATATCTGAAATTAATTCATTTAGTATCTCTCTGAATATTATTTCCAATGCCATAGGTTTGATCTGATTCAGATTCTTCAAGACAAATCTATGCACAATCTCCCACAATGCGCTAATTCTGGACTAGTTCAGTAGAGAGAAATTGTATGGAGTTCCATGTGTCACTGTTTCTTCCTTCGGCTCTGAAATTGATACATAGAAAAAAAAGTACGTGTACTTGTGATTACATTTTATAGAATTAAAATTTGATGTCCAGATAGAGAGTTATGATGATTTCCCATAGTCACCTCTTTTCGATAAAATTTAGGAGCCTGTAAAAGCCCTAACTTCCATAGATCATATCTCCAAAAATATTTTGAACCAAGACCTCAAATGTTTATAGTAAATTCCTTAGGACTTTGGCTTCGCGCGATAAATATTTCATCTTCTGAACCTTCGTAGAAAACAATTTATAGCAAAAATTCAGCAATGACCTATTTGGAGTAGCAAAACCCTAAAATCCGAAGCTCTGATACCAAATGTTATGAAACCAAATCCGAAAATGGAAGAAAAGAGAGATAAAATCCTCATAAATAAGCCACTTAGAGGGGGAAACCTCTTTTACATTACATAAATGAAAAATTATTGGATGATACAAATTAAAAAACCTCCTTCTATATATAGGAGTCCATGGGGTCACAATATAATCCTAGTCAACCTAACAATAATATTGTAATAGCGCAATAATAACAATATTGGGGTTACAGGGGTACAAAAATAACAATAAGTGGCCTACACTAACAAAAATAATGGACTACACTAGTAATATAGGGACCTAAGAACAGATGGACTCGAGTAAAGAGACCCGATAGTATGTGCAAGGGTTGAAAGCTACGACTATGAGGAGCTAGGAACCATGGGAAGCATCGAGTGTTGAGACAAGGAGAAGGCTAAAATTTGCGGGAATGAAAATAGGCGAAGTCAGGAAAAAGACAGTTAGGGTGACACTGTTGGAAACGTTCCAGCTAGGTCAATTCAGGAAAAAAGGTGTTTATGCAGAATTGTTAAAATTTAACAACAACAGAAAAGAAAAATACACAAAAAGAAAAGAGTTGAAAGGGATGAGTGAAATATTTTTGTAACTGTAAATGTATTAATTATTTTTATTGTTTTTGATGAAAAGGCAAGTCTCTTTAGGCATAGGAAAAACTCGAAGGAGTGTCGTAATGATTATTTCTGATGTAATAACCTGAACTGAGGTGTAAGGAATCGAATGGGTGGAAGGAATAGGGTGAAGCCTATTCACTTCGAATTCCCTGTTGAATGCAAACAGTGATGTAGTTATCTATATAAAACATGTAATATCAGTGTGCAAATAGAGGTTAGAGAGCTGTATAATCTAAGAGAGCTGAAGAATGTAAGAGAGTTACAGAATGGGAGAGAGATGGAGAATGTGAGAGAGCTGATAGAGATGCTATGCACATCTAGAGTAGATATGAAGCAATTTTGAAGGAAGAGAGGGCAGAAGTGAAGGTGGAATAAAATAGAGCTGATATCGAGATAAATCAAAATTTTATTTTCATGTTGAATGAGGGGATTGTAGTCTCCTTTCAAGTTGTAGCTTCATAAATTTCTAGTTGGAGCTAGGTGAGGTAGGAGCCTCCTGTAGGTTGTAACCTGCAGAAATTTATGAGAGTTGGAGCTTCCCTACAAGTTGTAGCTTACAGAAACTAAGGTAGTAGCCTCCTGTAGGTAGGTGCATGCAAAAAATCATTTGTGAGAGGGAGTAGGAGCTTTCCATTGCTTCAAAAAAATCATGAGATGTGGTTTTATCCCTTATGGGTTTCCACTTATATCTGGTGTCCATGTGCATGATTATTATGTGTTTATGTGATGTATTAATCTACTTATTACTTGTTGTTCACATATTCAGTCCACTAATAATTATGTATTAAGCTGCTTGTGAAATGACTTGTTAATGAGTTTAATGAAAATAATTTTAATGTCCATGAATGGAATAAACTAATTCACCGCACCCCCCCACCCCCCCCCCCCCCTCTTAGTTTATTAAAGGGTTCATCACAAAGACCCTATAGGCACCTTCATATTAGTAGTTTCATTTCTGCAACTAGGTTATATTGTTTTTGTTATTTTTTTGTAGGATGAGATTGACTTACCTTCAACATTCTTAAGAATTTGATTTATCTTTTTGAAAGTAGAATATAATTTAATTCAGTCATTTGTTTTCTTGCAATAGTATAGGTTTATTTCTTGCAAAATATAATAGGATTTCATTTTTTCATTTACTTTCAATAAAATATATTAGGGCTAATTTTCTTTCATTTAATTCATCAAATCATATTAGGGTTTCATTTACGTCATTTAATTCTTTGCAATAGAATATGTTATATTTAGTTATTTATTTTCTTGCAAACTTAAGATATACTTATTTTCCATTTATTGAATCTTTCAAGTATTTTCCATATAGCATAATGGTCTATTTAAATATTCTCTCACTAAATTGAATCATATTAGTGAAAGAAGGACATGTTGCATGTTGCACACATAGTGCCGACACCTCTTAATTTTGTACCAACCCCAGGTTGATAATTAAAGTTGATCACCTTAGGAGTTGGCTCATTAGTGAGCTCCAATTTGGTGGAAATTCCTACAAAGTAGAAAGGATCTTTGGAAGCTCATTTAGAATAAAAAATACACCAGGTATCTCCCTTTTTGACAACTTATCATAACCTCTTTCAATCAAGAGTGATATTATATTTGGAATCTAGCTAAAAGGGGCATGCACATAGTACAACAACATTGTTTTTGGGAAGTTTAATATGGAAAATCAAAATTATTTTGGGAGGATTAATGGAAACAATTTCCAAAAGGTGCAAGGTTGGCAAGAGATAAAGGACCTGAAAAACCATACGAATTCTCTTGGTTGCATTAAATTATGGACTATTAGAGTGAAATTTGCAAAAATAATCAACAGAAACAATGGCTACCATTAGAATAATGGATTTTCAAGACAAATGGAAAGGCCTGATATTAATTTGGAAAGATATTAAGGAGCATTATATTATAGTCTCTAATCATCCAGATAAAATTTTATGGGGACACATACCTAAGGGCACCTTTTTTATGTAGGAATTCCATGGACTAGCCACAGGATTTCATGGGAATCATAAAAAACCATATAGAAAGTGAGTTGGAAATGGAGCTTGTGGCAAAAAGTATTTATTTTTTAATGGAGTTTAGTTCAAGGAATAACTCTGGCATAATATAACCTTCAAATATTAAATGACTCCAACCCCTTCGTTTTTTATCTATGCCATTTGAAAGACAAGGAGTATGATCACCTATTTAACTGTTGCATCTACACCAACAATATTTGAATCACCTTCAAAAGATGCATGCACCATTAAGATAAGTATCCCACCAATATCCCCCTCACCATTGAACTTTGAATAATCCAACTCTTTCAAGGTCTTATCTTAAATAGAATTTGGTCCCTCTTTCCAAGACTTCTATTATGGACTATTTGGAAAGGAAAAAACTATAAAATATTTTTAAATAAATCTCTCCCTCATGATGTCAAGTGGATTCTTATAAGAAATAATATTTAGGGAAATATTACATCTCATAGTTGGGCCTTGTAGGTGTAGAAATTTCATATGGATGGAATTTCTATCTTTCACGATTGACATATGTATTTAAAGTAACCCTCTTCCTTCGCCCTTCCTCCATTCCTGCCTCTAGTTCCTCGTTGTGTCATACTAGCCCTAAATATTTCCTCATATTGAATTTAAATGGAGCATTAAGAGGAAATATAGGATCTTTAGGATATTTCAGAGTCTTCAATGTTCATGATAGCACACTTCTCTACATCTACTCTTGTCCATTGGGACATAAAGAAAACAAGGCAACTAAACTAAAAGGTTTAGAAGGACTTTGATTTTTGTAATTCCTTGGCTTTTGAAAAACTTCTAGTTGAGTGGGATCCTAAAATGATGATAAACATGATCTTTAAAATCCTTAATGGCATAAATTCCCCTAAGTAAAGTCTCACATAGTTGGAACCTTGAAATCAAACTGGATAGAGTTGTCACTTGCCTTCATACCATCATAAGGTGATTACTCCTTCTCATGTTTTCCAATCTCGTAATATGATTACATATCTTCAACCAAACGAGCGATTTAAAACACAAGGAACCTTGATTTATTCCTCTTGAAAATCCCTCCTTGACTCACATATAAAACAAGATTGTCTAAAAATAGCTCAGAGAGACTCCTTATCCTCAGACGAGGTGTTTGAAAAGGGATAGGTGGGGGTTTCATTGTCACCATATCACTAGATAGTAAGGAGGGTGGGTGTGGAAATGTGTACTCCCAAGGAAATAATGCTCCTTAACTCTACTATATGACACTCTATGGAACTTAATTAATCTTTTATTATGATGGATTATAGTTCCACGAATGGCTTAGTGCTTGATCATAAATGGAGAATTACTCAGGCCTCATGAGGAAATGCATTATATTCCTCAACTACAACATGATTCAATATGGAAAAAATTATTCATTTTTATTGGTCATTTTGAGAGGTCGGGGGATCTCATTTCACATAGTTCCACCACCCAACACATGAGGATAATGGACTAAAACTTGTAGGAGGAATCATTTCGAGATTTATGGACATTCATGGCAAATATTTACTCTATCATACTTTATACATAGAGTTGGGTTTTAATTATATCTCTTGGTATTAAATGTTTTTTGGTCCAAAATTGTCTATGCTCTAAGGCAGGGTTGTCAGCTTATCATTTCCATTTCACTATTATTCTGGATTTTCTAGCTAGTTTAGGTTTTTTCCATTCGTTATCCTTCTTCCTCAATTGCACCCTTGTAGTAATTTCTATCTTCGGATGCTCAAGCAACCTGGACTCCCACAAAGTCATAGCCTTCCTCAATGCCCTCCCCCACTGTTTCTTCCTTGGAATTTCTCATCCAATTTAATGAGGTGTGTGTTTTCATTGCTTAGGAAATCATGCCTTATCAATGGGCTCGAGTTAGATGCGATATAGTGTATTATCAAGAGTAGGGAAGCTCTTGTTCCTAACATCAGACAGAGTACTCTCTGACACATTATAAAGAACATATCCCTTAGCATGTCCAGGAGGATATAGCATAGGTGAAGCAAGAAATTGTTGACGAGCGTCGTTTTCTAATTGATATAGAAGTATTGAATAATGTGATAGAATGGGTCTCATATACAATCCACACTAAGGATCACAAAAACCAATATGTGTACACTATCAATATATATCAAGGAATTTGAAATGACTGTTTAGACAAGTATTTGTTACACATGAATGAAGGCAAGGAGAGATTTTATTAATGTTGAACAAGACACAACTAAACTTAAGTTCTATGGATTGTAGGCTTGCACAAATATAGACTCATTTGGATATCCCCCTTGACCTAAGTTACTCTATAGGCAACAACAAAAATCTCATTCTTGTGGAAGCCTTTGATTTGGTAAGTCTTGATGATAGTTTCTATGTCGTTATCTTTTTTTATTTTTGTTTCTATGTTTTAAAGCATTTTCATATTGTAAATACTAAAATTGAAGTTCTCTTGATTTCCTTAGTAATATAATAGGACAAACTTCAGTCTAATTTGATATATATTCTTGAATACTAAAAATAATATATATTTAAAAAATTACAATATTTATTTATTTCACTAAAAATGATAATAATTTTTTTTTTTCTTACATTAAAAATTTATTAATACTTAAATAAAACATTTTAATAATAAAAATGAACTTGAAAAAAAAGATAAGGAAAAACTATAAATGAGACCACTATAAGCATTGAATTGTAATTTTTAGCACTTAATGAAATTTAGTTGGAGATAAAAGTATGGTTATAGAAAAAATATTAATTAATATTATTTATAATATTTATAAAAAAATAAATAATTTAAATTATTTTAAATTTATCTAACTTTAATAAAATAATTATGTCCTAAGGTATTTTACTTTGAGAATAACTCCTCCAGTTTCCACTTTGCACTTTTTTGTGCAATCAAATTCATTGTTATATGATTGCGACTTCTTCCACCCTTGGATCTCACATTTTTAACTGTCAACCAAATATTGATTTTTGTAACCGTTCAACTTATTGATCTTTAAAATAATAATTGCAATCCATGAACATCTCTCCCTCCAATATAGATGTTTAAAATAATAATTATAATCCATGAACATCTCGCCCTTCATGACGGGTTGAGGCAAATAAGTTTCGGAAAATAAAGGGAACAGCAGGGAAATACATATGTTCTTATAAGCACGCATGAATGGCGAACGAAGAAGAATCATATTCTAGAGAGCAAGTTATAGTTCATATTCAGGACGTAGTTTCTATTTAGAAATAAGTACAAATATCCTGATCCCGGATATATATGAAATTTTGTTCGATATAGTTAAATGATCATTTCAAAATCCTAACCTTCAAATATTTTTGGAGATAGGATGCGTTATATAATATTTGTTACTCGAGTTTGAATACCATTAACTACGAGTGTATTTGGACAACGAACTTGCGATATTAGGGCCTTTGCTGATTACTGGACTATGGTTCTGTTGTTTATCTTGAGCAATCTCATGTTTGCTTACAATGCCAAGCCGTGAACGATCACGAAATTTCGGGGGAGTTTTAATTTTTTTTCAAACTTCAGATTTTTGTGATTTGCATTGAGTTTATTTTCTTTCAGAATGTATCACTTGAAAAAATGCAATACTTAAAATGGCTTTCAATGCCAAGTTACTCAATGATCTAGACATTAAGTTTTAAAGTTTTTCAAAATTAAATTTTTGTAATTTGAATTGAGTTGATCTTTTTTTTTCCAGATTCATATCATTTATTAAAAAATAAAATAATTTTTTTTAACATTACTTCACATTTTATTATGCAATAGCTTGATAATGAAATATTATAAATCATCAAATTCTAATTTTAAGCCTCGCCTTCATTAAAAACATTACTTCTCATTTTTTTATTTTTTAATAAAACAAAATGAAAATAAATTTATATTGTTATAATTAACATTAACTTGATCAAATTCTCAATCCCTATGCCTTCAACAGATATGAAATTTCTCAATAGGCACCATTCGAGGCCAGCAGGGAAAATAATTCTCTAATACTATATTAATAGTTTAGTATACTTCTTTGGAACCACACTAATAAGAAACATGATCTCGTGCTAATACTGCCATGTGCCCCCAATAGGTCAGGATGACATTCGGTGTTAAATTTGGCAAGGTAAGTGCTACTTAGGGTTCTTAAAAATAAGAATATCCATAAAGTTGGTAGGAAGGTCAATCGATATATTTTCAATGAGAAAATACAAAGAATCAAAAATTAACCAAAATAGATACAAATTTTGACTTAACTTCAAATTTAATAATATTTATAAATAATAATCATATTTAAATTATCTAATTAAATGTATTTAAATTGTGTTCTAACTTAATAATAATAATAATTTTTTGATAAAAAAATAAATGAAAATTTTCCTTCATGAGGAAAAATATGAAATATACATATTTCCAAATTTAACGACACTTAATAACTTTTTTTTCATAAATAAAAAATATTAGTCAAAATTCAATCTCAAACCTCTTTAGAAACCTCTTCACAATTTGCGTGCAATGCCAGGCCCCCAAACGATCATGGAATTTTAGGTGAGTTTTAAAGTTTTTCAGAAATGAGATTTATGTTATTTCAATTGAGTTGATTTTTGTTTCATAATGTATCACATTGTTGCAAAAAAATAATTGGGGGGAGGGGGGCTACATGAATTAGTTTTTAAAACTGACACATATTTTTAGTTTTCTTTGTTGAATTCTATACTCAACTCTAACTAAGCCAACTAGCATATGTATGTGACTTTCATTTAGGAAACTAGCTTATGCCCATAGAATTTATAATTCAGATAAATATTCAGTAAATTTACTTAGACCGGTGCATTAATGATTCATCAGAAATTTAGTAAGAATTAAACATTTGCAATAAGAATATAATAAATTATCACACATAAGAAACAAACATGAACACCAGGATTTAAGGTGGAAACCTAATGTGGGAGAAAACCACCACTGCTATCATCTCTATCTTGAATATTTATTATATAGAAAACTTCTTACAATATTGTATTGACGCAAACTCATACTAGAACGTAGGCAGCCACCTGTAGAAGGGTTATACCTCCACTCGTTCTCCAGTTGATACTATAAGGGAGCTCCAACCCCATGATCTCATTTACCAGCCATCACTGTAAGGGAGGTTTGACCCCCTGCTCTCATTTACCAACCACTACTCGAAGGGAGCTACAACCCTCTAATTTGATCACCAAATCCTACTGGAAGGAAGTTTTGACTTCCTCACTAAAGGCTCCAACCCTTAAAACCACCGCGGACCACGTTTCATAAATTTTCACACTGGATCCACTGTCTTCAATACATCACAACCTGTAGGCATATTTTCATCAAATTTTTATATTGGGCCCACTACACTTATTTAATCCCAATACCATACATAAAAATGAAACATATAAGCATACAAAATAATTCATCGAATCATCAATAAACCAATCAATCACTTATCTTTAATCACAATCAACTAGCAGCATAATCAATACTCAAACAACCCATATCAATATGAAGACATTATTGACATAAATCATATATACAAAAAAAATATTCAGAAATTTTCTTCAGTGTTCTGCAGCAAAACCCTGGCTTCCATACGTTCCTTTCAATAGACTTATTCGTGTATGTACGTGCTTATCCTGAAACTAACTTGTGTATAGATCTCAACATATTACTGAACATATATGCTACTCTGCAAAACCAAACTCGCGTGTATACATGAATTCCTCCTGTCAAACCCGTGTATATATTTGTAAATAATTCAAGACTATGCAATACTTCAAAACTTCAAACTTACTCAGATCATACCCTTCACTACATCAAACATCCGCCAGACCACAAATGTAAACAACTCATAGCAATATCATGCAAATACATAGTCATTTTAGGTCTAAAGATCCTGATCCATAATTGTATTCATGAGTGCATATTTATTTTAGATATATCAATCAACTATAGTCCATACCATACAAATATACTTCAGATTGAAGTATTCATTCATTATCCTTCCTCATGCACACTTAGCACTTTGAACTTCACCTCCTTATATAGTTTGAGCCTTAATTAATACCATGAGCCAAAACCACACAAGTGTTGATGGTATTCTTGGACAAGGCCATATAAACCTTAGCACTCTCAATATTGTTGGCTAATACCATGGTAAGGACCCTTAGTATTATTAAATTAGTGCACGAACACATACATAAGTTTTTTTCTTCGTACCTGCATGTATACCTTACTTTTCCTTGACTAACTCGCGTATAGATCTTCAAATCTTACTTTCATGGTTCTTCTGACCTGAAACCTCTGTCTCATCATTATGTCATTATGTTCCATCAATTTGTCACTTCTGAACTAATTTGTGCACTCTGTTACAAGTGGGTTTCCATCAAGGACAACACATGCATCATAATGCCAACAACACCCCCCTTTGAACTTTATGGCAACCATGTTGGTGTTTGATCACCAAAACTTGTAGATACTTGTTCGACACATCAGTATAAGCATTATTCAAACACCAAGTTACTCTCCCCCTTTGAAATCAAGGGAAAAGGAAGGAGCAATGATGAAACAAGGTTTCTCTTTCCTTGTAGATATAAGAGCTCTGTAGATCTGATCTGCACTATACTGACCATGCTCCCAGTGAGCACATGGTGAATCTTAAAAAAAAGTTCAATGAATTACAAGACTCTATAGCTCATTAGAGTATGACCTTTTCTATCACCAAGGACTCATACTTACATTAATCACCCAACCAAGTAGGTTGACATATTCAAAAAAGTCCATACATGAATGAATATGACAATATTTACATCATAGGTCTCAATGTTACACCAATTTTTGGTCATCTAACCTATTACTATTAGATGGACCAAAGTACACCATTTACCCTCGTAAAATTGCTTTCACTATGAAAAATAACTTAGTAATCCATAATTTATTAAGTTGTTTATGGTCTAAACAAGAAACCCCATGAGGAATAATTGAATAAGTCCTTATTTGTTTGATTTTACTCAAGGGATAATTAATTAAACCACGTACTAATTAATATTCCTAGTCATATCTAACCCAAAACAGGAAAATTAATTAGATAAATCATTATTTATCTTATTATTTTCTACGAATAATTATTTAAAACATTTTTTAAATAATATTCCTTGTTAAATTTGACTAAATAATTTATAAATAATTCAATAAATCATTATTTATTTAATTATCACTCAACCACATTCTTAAAATAATAAATAAATCATTTATTTATTTATTGTTTACAAATAAAAGGATTTGACCAAATCCAAATTCCTTTTCCCTCCAACAAAAATAATAAAATATTCCATAAAAGTTGGATCTAGATTTGGTTAATAATATTTTAATTATGCACAAATATCTAGACTAACTCAATATTTTGTTATAAATAGAAGTTTTTTTCCATTCTTTCACTACCTTTCGTTACCTAAAGATTTCTCTAGATCTATACTTTTAGTTTGACTTTGATCCTCCATCGTTGTCATATTTTTATACCTTTCTCTTGTGAGCTCCCCTTGAGCTCCATTTTTGTCGGGGTTTTCTACACCATCAAGAGAGAGAGATCTTAGATATGAAGTGTTGAGGACATACAAGAACCCATCCCATTAAGGGGGACTGGTAACATCTTTCTATGTTCCCTTCTCAGGTGTCATATTAAAAAAATTCTTTAAAAAAATTCTTGTCTTGTTCATTGGATGAATAGAGAAACTCTTTCTTTTATTTGATGTTTAATGTATTTAACTTCATAGATATGGATTTCTGTAGCATTTATTCCGATCACTAACTACAGATCTAAGGAAATTTACAACCATATTTGATGTTAGGGCTATTTTTTATGCACAACTAAAGTGAGTTTTTTTTGTACACTTGCGATTAGAATTCACACTAACAATTGGCGACACCACAAAGGTTTATAATTACGACCATTGTCATTTTTCAGATCCCTGCATGACCAGTTGTTTCAACCCCTAGGGTTTTCTTCAGCTTATTATTTTGCATTTCTTGATGTTTTTTTAACCTTTAAAACCCTAAAATAGTAAAAATTCTTACTTCTGTGTGTTTTTGGGCCTATTGCCCAGGTAACAAGTATCAACCGCAACAAGGATGGAAAATTTTTCTGAAATGTGCTCCCAAGACAGTTGGAAGTGCAAGTCGCTCTTTTTTGGCCAAAACCTATGACCTCAACCTTCAGGACACAAAATACATCCTCAAACCTGTGACCTCGGTCGAAAACTAGAACTTGCGACCTGTACTTTTTGCGAGAATGTTTTTGTGATTTTTCTGGGTTTTTCTAGGCTACCGTTCAGGGTTGTTTGACCTCCCTCTCCACCCACCTTGGACCTGTACTTGCTTATTTTAACTTGTCGATGTAGGAACCAATCCCCTTAGGGCTTCAGTACGCTTCCATAATTTTAGCAGGAGATTAGCTGAAGTAGGTCTTCTGAGATTTCAATGTGTTCATCCATTTTTTAGATTTGAACCTATACTTTCAGATCCTTTCTAGATCGGTTATTAGCCCATACAAAATACATATTTTTCAATTTTTTTGGGTCCTCCTTTAGGGTCCCCTCCATTTCCCTTCAGGTTGTAGCCTTTTGCCACCCTTTTTTGCAGCACTTTTCCCTCTGGTTTTTTGTTGTTTTCAGCACTTATTTCTAGCAGATCTAACATTTAGATCCCTGCCCCACTATAATTTAGATCCATTGGCCATTTTGTATGTTTTGACCAGATCTCACCCACCCATAGACTAGTTGCTAGGACGCCCTCCTCCTTGGGTTTATCTTGATGCATCTTTAGCTGTTAATTTTATGTCGTATTCAATTTCCTTTACTGTCATTTTCAGATTTATTTACAATTATACATCTTTTTTCTTTTTATCTACACATGTCTGGGCTTAATTAAAATTAAAAAAGTTATCACATACATGCACACCCTAAGTGAAGAGCATATGTTTACACCACCAGACCAAGCCTAAAACATTGTAATCAATTGATTCTACACGTCCCTACCCTTGTTTCGACATTGTAATCATTTGATCTTACACCTCCATGCCCTTGTTGGTCTCTCTTCCTCCTATGATCCGTGTTTGTTTTCCAACATTGGGCCACCAAGGCATTTATCCTGGAGACTCCTAGGCCTTCATCCTCAGTTTTCGTTAGGAAGACTTACTCCTCCATGTGGGGTTCGATTTCTTCCTCCACTGAGTCCCCATTTTGACTATGCTTCTGTTTCGTCGGGTTCCCCTTATGGTTCTATCCCTGTCTCTCCTCCACCTTTCACCTTCACCATGTATGGTTCAGGACCTAACTCTGATGGAAGCCCTAACCCTAATGCTGGGAATGCTAGTAGTGGTGACACAACAAGAACTATCCCGATTTCTCCCTTGCTTCCTTATATGGCATGCCTCCATCTTCCCAATTTTAGCCAGTTGATTAATGACCCCATACACCATGATATTGGCTGGCCTTCTATGCCAATCAATCTCCCTTCAAAGATACCCAAGTTTGAAGGAATTGCTGGAGAGGATCCTACCAACCATTTTCGTTCTTTCCACATGTGGTGTTCGTCGAACTCCATCACTGATGACTTTGTCCATCTTCGATTATTCCAACGTACGCTTATAGGAGAAGCTACCAAGTGGTATGTAGACCAAGCCTCTTCCTCTCATATTAATTTTTCAACTCTTGCTAAGGTTTTTCTATCCTATTTCCAACTTCCCCTTCCCTATGACACTGGTATTGAACTCTTGACCTCTTTCCATCAATCTTCTGCGACCCGCCTATTTGATCATGTCCAAGAATGGTGGAGAAGAAATATCCTATGTCGAGCCCCTACCTTCGAAGACTGTGTCTACATGGAATGGATTCTTAGATCCATTTTTCCTCCTATTGGCAAATATTTCACATCTCACTTTCCTCAGACCGAGGAAGCTACCCTCTACATTGCATTAAAATATGACTTGATATATGCATAGTCTGGTTATGTTCATACTGTCTTACCTACTCTCCATAGACCCAGTGGTGCCAACACACTGGGCGCATTCCATGCCACCGACGACATCATTGGAGCCCTTTCCCATCCATACACTCATCCTCCCATGGGTTATGGTTTCCCTCAGGGAGGGCGTAGCTCCTCCACCACCTTTCCCCCTCTCGGTAGCATGTATCCAAGATACAACATGCCTCCTCCTTTTTCCCAACTTATTTGCCCCAATTTTTCCCAACCTCCTTATTATCCGTATCAACAGCCAGGTGCTCCAACTCCTCTAGCATTAGCACCTTAGCCTCCCTTTCCTTCTCAAGCTCAACAACAACAACCACCACCCCCTCAGGGTCAGGTGTATGTATAACAGGGTGCGACTAATCCTCCTACTTCCAAAAAGAAGAGGAAAGGCAACCAAAACCAATATGCCCTAGGTAATCTAGGAAAAAATCCCTAAGGGAATGCACCTAACACTGCAACCCAGCAACAGGGCACTCAGCCCAAGCAAGACAGGCCCATTCACATGAATAAACCTTTTTCTTGTTGCGGTGTCGATCGTAACTATACCCATGAATATCCTCGTTTACCTCAGATGTGTTAGATGTGGGAAGCTTAAGTAGCATCCCAAGGACAACAAGCCTCCCCTTCGGTTTCTCCTAATGTTGCCCCTATCCAACTGACCGTGTTTGCCAATACTTTCCCCCAGCAAGGATTTGTGGTTTTCCAACCCCCTGAAAGTCAGGCGGCCACTCAGCCTCCTCCATCTGGTACCTCTGATTACCAGATCCTCATGATGAACTCTGACCAACCCACTACCATTGACCTCAACCTTCAGACTTGGTCTCATTAGTACACCCAACCCCCCGTTCATTCTACCACTAAGCCCCCTTCTTCAGGTCCCACAAAGCCTCTTTTGACACCCAATGGTCCTTTAGTGATCCCTCAACCTAAGGAAGAGGTTCATACGAAGGTCCTCAAGGGACCATTATGTCGAAACGCTGCTTGAGGTAAAGCTGCCCACTCCTATAGTATAGTAGATGACTTGGCGCAATCCCCTACTTCCATGTGAACGCTGGAAGTCCTCCAGTCGTGCCCCTTACAAAGAAAAGCTCTACTAACTGCCAAGGCACTATGGATCCTTCAGATGATCGCTTGATTGTCTTCGATGTTGACCGGTGAGAAAATCCCCCCCTTCCTACTTTCGTCACCTTCCAAATCCCTGTCAAGATCTAGAATGCCAACGTCTCTTGTTGTATCATTGAAGAGGGGGAATCCACCTATGTGATGTCAGCTTCAGTTTGGAAGCAACTAGGATGTCCGGAGTTAGCCCCTTCAACTATCACCCTCCAAGCATGGGATGGCCACTCTTCCCAGCCCCTTGGAATGTTCCGCAATTTTCCTTTTACTCTTACCGGCAAGACTGCTTGTGTTGATGTACAAGTCATTGATGCCCCCTTAGACTACAACATTATATTAGGTCGTAGCTACACTTATGAAATGTCTGCTATCCAATATATAGTTCACCATAGGATGTGCTTTCCTCACAACAGAAATATCGTCACCATCAACCAGTTGACATATTACGAACCAAAGTCTTAGACCTCCCTTGAGTCCATTATCTCTTGGGTGGCTAATAAACAAATAGTCAAACCTCCAACCAGTGTCTCGCATGGAGTCTATAAATATTCCTCTTTGCTTGGTTCCTTCCCTGGTGTCCCTCCTCCTATCTATGGCCCTAGCTTGTCGAATGTTTTCATGATACAATCATCTCGATTCGACCTCAAATGGACAGGTTCGACTAGTCAGCAGCCCCATCGTCCGCAACCTACTCCTAGCACCTCAACTCCACCTCAAGACCCCCTCCTCTAGGACTCTCATCTGTAGCTGGTGTCCATGATCCTATCTACCCTTGTGGAATGGTTCCCCCTAGCCTTAACCATCTCAGAGCTCTCCCGCCTGGCCATTACCCCTCTGGTCAGATACCGTTTCTAGCTCCTCCTCCTGGACTATTTTCGGCACCTATTATGGCCGCCTTAACCCTTCCTAACATGACCCTGGGGATCCCAGTATGGTACATCGATCCCCCAGCCACTATCCCACTTGGTCAGCGCAAATCTTATACTTCTTTGACCCTCGTCCAACTTGTTTCCATGACCCCTCCCTTTGCTTCTATGCCTCAACCACCTCAATAGGAACCTACTGCTGTTGCAAAAGCATCAGGTGAGGTGGGCAAAGCCCGAAAGAAGGTACCTAAAGATAAGGATGCCCAGAAAACACTTGCTCCTCCTTAGCCTCCAAAGCATACCCCCCCCATGCGCTTTGTGTGATGTTGTCGGTCAAGCCACCCATAATTGTCCTGAATTTCCTTGTATCAAGCCCACGATTAATGTCGTGTTTCCAAAGTCTAAGGTCCCTAAATCCTCTGTTTCGTCCATGAATGCAACCAAGAACCCCAAGAATGTTCACAACAACTATCCCTATGCTTTTTGTGATCTCCATGGCCATTATACCCACCTTTGTCACTGCCTCAAGCATTACCACATCTCTTTGGAAGTAGTTCGGTAATACGAGACTAAACAGAACCAGTCTGCATCTCTTGTACTTGCACAGTATGCTTAAGCCAAAACTGAGGAAACATATGTTCCCATTGAAATTCCCCCTCCTGATGTCAAGATGACAGAATCTTCAGCCAATATCCTTTACCTATCGTCATCTATGAGATCCACGGTTGAAGACCCCTCTGGGACTTCCCCCTTTGTTTCGCTTGACCTCCCTTCAACGATCACCCTCGATGCAACATCGGTGGATCCCTTATCTCCTCATTCTTCCATCACCCCCCATAACGTTGTGAACCTTTCTTCCCATGATGATGAGTCAAGTAGCTTTGTCGTGTCATGTGGTTACCCTTCCACTAGTCACCCCATCTTCTACTGTGATGACAACATCATGGAAGCCTTTTCCACCCCTGACTTCATCTTTCTCACCCAGTAATGGCACCATATGTGTCTATGATAACTTTCATGACCTGAGCAGAAGCTTCCCCCAAGGAAACTTCCCCAAACCATCCATCTTTTCGTGTGCGGGTGGTAGAAATCCTACCTAGAGCACTCCCCCTAGCAGCGTTAGTTTTATTTCTACCTTGCGTTTGGTTTGCCAGCATTGTTCATCATCCTATCATTTTTTGTCTTGTGGCACCTTTAATATGGACCCTCATCCACACCATATATCAATTATGCCAATGGTGCAAGTCGCTACTCTCGGAATCTAGCCTTGGCATGCTGGGCAATTTTTACCCCCTTGCATTCGCTTCTCCTCTCTAACGGTGCATGCATTGGTACTGCCACCAACAACCAGGACGAATATGATGTAGTGAGAGGTTTATTAGCCGATTCCTTCTCCCGTTGCATCCTTCACCTTCATGTTCGATTAGATTCCTTGCTTCTTGTCATGCAATTGAATGCTGTCTATCGTGTGCATAACCCTGTCCTTTTTAGAATATATTTACGAGTGAAGCTTTTGATGCATGAATTTGAAATGATTACATTCATTCATATACCTATAGCACAAAATAACTATGTAGATAACATTGCAAAAAAATTCTATATTGGCATTTATCGCACGCATTTCATATAAGACAATAACAATACACTATAAAATGATGCATATCCATTATATATGTTGTTCAAAATGTTTTAGAGTCTATCAACTCTGATACATATGACATGCCCATAACATGTTAGAAAAATCAAAACTTGGGGAACCTCATGCCCTTACATCTAATCACTATTTGGAGTATCCCAAGCCAATGGACCAGCTCCGATAGCTCTTAGATCGCACATCCCATGTTCGGCCAGTGCCATGCACCGCATGACCCCTCGCCACTCTGAGGATAGACCAATACATGACACTACATACTGGTCATAAAGATCTTTCCAGCCGCACTCTGAAACACTGGTTAGTAGCCTCTCACATATACGATGGATGCCCTCTAGGAGGGCAACTTCATTATCATTTACTGGACCCCTCAACCCACTAGGTGTTGTAGCTCCTGATACTGTAGGCCACCCCATATACCCTGTTGGTTTCACCAGCGCTATATCTGCATACCAGAAGCGAATGAATAAATACCATATACAATATTCTGAAACTTTAAAATGCACATAAAAATATAAGCAACTTCTCACTTACCATCAGGCCCTCATGCTCAACCTAGCAACAGTGGTAAGTCCAGGTCCCCATGATAACTCATCCCACTATATGGATAGTCATCTATGTACAGTGGCATATGATCCCAATGAGCAAAAAACTCAGGTTAGAACACCCGTCTGACTTCCCCACCTCCCCCTCTTCATATTAGCTAGCCTCAGTGGCACATCTTGGGCTCTTGTGGGCCCTCATCTTGGATTTGTACGCGAGGCCGACGTGTCGAGATATTCTCAAATAAGAGCGAGAAAAGCACTGTGCCATATGCATAGTCGTGGTTCACCTACCACTTGCATATCGACAATTTTCATTTCAACGATGGTAGCATCATTTGGGCCCACCCATAGTAGGTCCCACTCAACACACTCTCAACAAGCATCATCTCACCCCGAGTCATGTGGTGGAGCGCCCGGCTGCCCAGGATCCACATCACTGCTTCAGCCACAACATGAGTCTCTAGCTGCTCTAAATCTCTGATCAGTATCTGCCCTTCACATGGAGATTTGGTCAAAAGTGGCACTCTAAAAACTCCATAATGTTCTGCCCTCGCAGTAACACTGGTTGTGTGTTTCTCACAATCCCAAGTGCTAGTAGACGAGTCAAGAAATATATATCCTAGAAAATGAGATTAATATGGTGCCCCTACACTATAAAAATCTCATGATATGGATCCCAATAGCTGACAATATGGGCCAACAAGGGCTCTCCTACTCTCATCAGAGGGTTCTCCACAAACTTTATGACCCCAAACCTGGCCAACACAACGCATACACCATGATCCTCTCAGATCTTAGACTGTAATGTGTCCAGGTCTCTCTCTCTCCAGTTGATCCTCAATGATGCCATATCTGCAAAAAAACATCATGTTTGTCAGTGTACAGAAAGGAAATACTGCATCACAACCATTGAATCCCAGCTCTTAGCCAAAACACAGCACTAAAACCCTCTCTTTGACAGGTAGCACTTTTTAGGCCTTTCCTGCGACAGGTTGTAGTTTTTTGCTCAAAAAATGTTACCCAGGTTGTATATAATGCCCCAAAAAGTGTGTCTCGTCCATGAATAAAAGCAGGGGTATGTTCCTGAGCTGTGGGTGCCTAAATTGAAATTTTCATCCATTAAATTGAAAGAGTAGGGTTAGGCCTCTTACATGCAACTGATGGATATTGATTCTGACAGTCGGTTTATCCGCTACAATTGTCACAAGATTTAGGGCCTTTTCTCCTCTCTACATTCACAACAGATACAATTGCAAATGAATCAAATTGGAGGGAAAATGCCTTATTAAAAGAGAAACCCAAGATTTTTCTTTCACCAGTTGTGACCACACCGTAGCTTGGTCTGACAAACCGTCAACACCGTTGGAAAGCTCTCACCGAGCTCTAAAATGGGTATCATTTCATTTTTTGTGATTTTATACTTCACTCGGACACATTTTTTCCAAGAAGGGTCAATTTACCACTCCTCAAAATCGAATTTATTCACTTGTGACACTTATACTTCGGGCACCACCTTGCCTTCATACTTGTGCATGCTCAGGTCAATTTTTGTCCTGAGTAACCATATTGTACTCATGATTTTATGGTCCCCATTGGGCCTGTTCTGTGTGGAAACATCATCGAGTCTCCCTTGTTTAGAGCATTTCAGTTGAGTAATAAACTCATCCATGGAGTCTGTCTCGAGTCCCATTATATCCCACTACAGTCCTCCATCGTTCATTTCTTTGTTCCTCTCTCGTGTCACACATTTTTTCCTTTAGTCATACTATCCCCTATGCCCTCTAGTGCCAAGTCAATAGCTACTAGGTCATCCATGCCCTTTATGCTCTAACAAGGGAAGTTGTCTACCCCCTACTGAGTACCCCCCATTCCACCATCATCCCCGGTGTCAGTCTATCAGTTTCTCTACTATTATTTCTTGTGCCTTAGTTGAGGATCCTTTATTTCCTCACCTATTGCAGACCTCCCTCTGTTGAAATTAGCTTATTCATTTTAGAAGACAGGTCTAAAGGGTGATGTACCTTGGTTCCAGCTTCCACTCTTGTTTGGTGCCTCAGATTAGGCTAAGGGACCCTTTATTGCCCTTTCACTTGATTTTTTCTCAGCTCCATCTACTCATGGCATGATCGAGATTCATATACTTGATGGTTCAGTGATGCAGTAGATTGTATCGATGATCCCCAGGTGTGTGTGAGATGTTTTAGACCTCATGAGGGGTTGGCCCTTCAGGTATCCCCCCACATGCCTAGATGACCTATCTACTACAGCCTTGGATGCAACTCAATAGATTTGATGGTTCCAGCCTCATCCGTCTGCAATGCCTTTTAGTTTGCATGTATCATTCATATTTTCAGATCCCTTTGTTGTTTTACATGGCCTCTTTGGTTGTACTTATATATCATGTACTCAGATCTTATTGTATAAGCCTTGGATGTTGTCCCAGGCACAGTATGTATATGGGGTCCATGATCATGATTTTATCTGGCCCCTATTTATGCGAGCATGTACTATATAGTTTAGTCACTTTTTTACTAGACACATCATTATTCTTTGTACTTTATTATCTCGACGGGCATAGGTATGCCTCACCCACCTCATGTAGAATAGGTACTCACTCATAAAAGCGACTTGTCACACCTGTAAGTCTCGCCTCCTCAGGGTCTTGTCCTCTTGTGCTTTATCCCACCTTATATTTCTCTCTCTCTGAATCCCCCTTCAGTGTCTAGTGATTGAGTTCTTACAACGTACTTCAGTCATATGATTAGCTCCTAATGCTCGCACACTGGGGAGCAATCTGTTACACCAATTTTTGGTCATTTAACCTGTTACTATTGGATGGACCAAAGCACACCATGTAAAACCAATTTTACCCTAGTAAAATTGCTTTCACTATGAAAAATAGCTTAGTAATCCATAAGTTATTAAGTTTTTTATGGTCTAAACAGGAAACCCCATGAGGAATAATTGAATAAGTCCTCATTTGTTTAATTTTCCTCAAGGGATAATTAATTAAACCACAAATTAATTAGTATTCCTAGTCATATTTAACCCAAAATAGGAAAATTAATTAGATAAATCATTATTTAGCTTATTATTTTCTAGGAATAATTATTTAAAACATTATTTAAATAATATTCCTTGTTAAATTTGACTAAATAATTTATAAATACTTGAATGAAACATTATTTATTTAATTATCACCCAACCATATTCTTAAAAAATTAAATAAATCATTTATTTATTTATTATTTACAAATAAAGGGATTTGACCAAATTCAAATTCCTTTTCCCTCCAACAAAAATAATAAAATATTTCAGAAAAGTTGGATCTAGATTTGGTTAATAATATTTTAATTATGCACCAATATCTAGACTAACTCAATATTTTGTTAGAAATAGAAGGGTTTTTCCATTCTTTGACTACCTTTTGTTACCTAAATATTTCTTTGGATCTATACTTTTGGTCTGACTTTGATCCTCCAACATTGTCATATTTTTCTACCTTTTTTCTTGTCAGCTCCCCTTGAGTTCCATTTTTGTCTAGGTTTTGTACACCATCAAGAGAGAGAGATCTTAGATCTGAAGCACTGAGGACGTATAAGAACCCATCCCATTGAGAGGGATTGGTAACATCTTTCTATGTTACCTTTCCAGGTGTCATAATACAAAAATTCTTTAAAAACATTTTTGTCTTATTCATTGGATGCATGGAGAAACTCTTGCTTTTATTTACTGTTTAATGTATTCAACTGCATAGATCTAAATTTCTATAGCATTTATTCTAATCACTAACTATAGATATAAAGAAATTGAGAGGCATATTTAATGTTAGGGTTTTTTGTTATGCACAACTAAAGTGAGCTTTTTTCGTATGCTTGCGATTAGAATTCACACTAACACTCAACATGACATTTACATCAAATTACAGATATTACCTTTATAACCAAGACCAAAGGACCTCAGTAGAGGTATATCATCGAACATAATTCAACAACCATTATAAACATAATTCCAACAATGCAATATACCCAGCAAGGCTAATGCTCGCCCAGAACCTGTGCTACCTATTCATTGTCAATTCTAACCACAACAACTCATTCATCAAAGCATATTCATATATAAAATAATAATAACTTAATACCATATCAACATACTGTAATCATCAACATCAAGCCAAGAAAACCAAACCATAACTGTCACCAACATGTTAGAATATGTTCTTGAGTCCGTCTCACTATTTTCCTATCAGAGAAAAACATATGCGACTGTCTACAAATGAGCTCGTGTAAATACATGACTTCATTTCATCAAATCCACGTATAGAATGTGAAGTACCAAAAATTTCATTGCCTCACCTCCGCCTGAGCTTGTACATTCTATACATGTCTTATGTTGTCACATCAGATGCACTGTCGTAAATATAAACAACCAAAATTACCAAACCAACCATGGGAATAACCATATATTTCTCCCCCTATGATGATACATTACTGATTCTGATAATGTATCTCACATCACTCTTGAAGTCACTAAGAGAATTAAGATTTAGAAATAGATGAATGTAGTAGGGTCAATTTTCCCTATGTTTTTTTTACCAATATTTCTTCTTTTTCCATCTTTTCTTGGAATTTCTTATTGTGTGTTAGAAATTATCCAAACACCTAGTTCTGTTCAACATACTTAACCTACAATTAGTGGCATTATACCCAAATGAGTTACAATAGAAAAAACATCCATGAAATCATCCTTTCTTCCTTGATCTATGAGATTCTTCAATAAAAGGATTCTTCTCTTTTAGGGCATTATCATCATTAATTGTAAATGCCATGAGTACTTTTAGTTCTTGATCAGACTCTCCCCCTTCTCTAATTGATAAACCATGTAATATTCCTAAATTATCACACAACTAATTGGAATATTAATTTTTTATTTTGCTTCTTAGTTAGAAGAATAACAGGGTATGGAGACCCATAAATATCCTTAGTAGAAATAAAAACACTCGTAATGTGAATGGAGGTCATCTAAATAGATTTATTTAAAACCCTTGTGTGTGAAAAGAGGCTGGAGCATTTAGAATGGGTCAAATTTGACCAAATCATCAATGCTGGTATGGAAGGAGTGACATTCATTGAAGGACAACACAGTTTTGGATGGAGACTCCATGCATGGAAGGAGTGGCTTTAATGAGTAGGGCCCAAGGTGAGGAAGCTCACAAAGCATATAAGGAAGGGGATGGAAGCCATTTTGAGCATGATTGGATTATTATTATTCTTATGGTCTGTATGACTTGTTGCCCTCTTCAGCTGTGTAGCTAAGATTGTAGTGCTGTTTAGAAAAAAGGTGTTCCTGAGCAGGAATCCCACCTTCATCCTCAGGGGACTTTGTGTGCCCACTTAGGAGAAGTATTTACACTAAATTTCCACATTCTTGCATAATTCCAAGCTCCAAATTTCTTCAACAACGCAGTTTCTGCTTAGAGTCACGCTGTTTTGCAGGTTATTGTAGTGGAGGGTTCCATTGGGCCATTTTTGAGCTTGTTTTCAGTGGAGGAAGGTTTCCTTCCATTGGGAGGCCAACAAGGAAGACCCTTGAGATTTAATGCTACATTTGGCACCAGGACAAGGTGATATTATCCCCTACAACATAGTTTCAGTATGGATCTACATTATTTTTGGGAGGAGTTGCAGGGGTGGTTGCAATGTATGATTTGGGAGGTGATATATTCAGTGAAGGGGACAACCTTTCATATGGATGATTTATTGGATAAGAGATACTTATTTCTAGATAAACTTCAGCCATATCTTCTCATTCATTTGGTTGCATCAAACCTTCAACCCTAGGGCTGCAACTCATATTTGTATTTTTGTACATTTTCCGGAAACCCTCTTGGGTTGTCTTGGAAGGATGATATAGAGCCTAGATCTGTATGTGTAGCATCTATTGAGACATATATCATTATTTTTATATCATTGTAGGATCTTCAGCTGTAGTTATGCTCAGTATGACTACGTTGTAGTAGCTCTCTGGCATTTTGTATTGTAGCAACATCTTACTTTTGACAGGGTTTATTCATTGGAGGCTTATGGGCTTATGTTGTATGATTTGTCCCTTATTATATTACACTACTTTGTTGCTGATATGATTAATAAAGTGGCTCCATATTGGTTTCATATGTTTATGCATTGATCTTCACTTCTACTTTCCATTTTTGTGTCTTATATTATTTCTTTCCACATTTGGGAATATTACAGTGGTATTAGAGCATAATCTTGGCTCCACCTGTGGATCTTAGCCATTATGATATCAGGAGATTAAGGAGAAGGAGAAAAATATTAGAAATGATGGAAAGGATGAGCTTTGTCTCATCACTTTTCAGATCTATGAAGGGCCTCTATAAGGAGGTCAAGAAAAGGAGAATGGAGAAAAGAAATGAAACCACAACAGGGTTTCAAGATGAGGAAGGTCCATGCACTTCCATTCAACAGAAGAGAAAACCGGTATTTCATAGAGCTCCAAAGGAATATTCTATTTCCACTTTATTTGAAGAGGAAGGTGAAAGACATGGAGATGGAGGGAACTTAGATAATGTTATTCTAAGTGAGTATCTTGTAGAATATAAGCCTCAGTCAAGATATTTCAAGGAGAATCTAACTCTCCAATAGTCTATTCAAATTAAAGATGAAAGGAGACCTTCCAAAAATAGAAGAAGAAAACACAATAGATTAATATTGTGTACTTTTGATGGGTCATGCACATGCACATCAAGGGTCTGGAGGATAAAGTTAGATGCATTCTTCCTTCTACATCCTATAGTAGAAAGAGAAGAAGTTGAGATTGCAACACTGCACCTTGAGGGTGAAACAAACATTTGGAGGTTCAGCCATTTGAGTCATGCCAGAGTGATCACTTATGTAGATTTTACTCAAACGTTGATCAAGAAGTTTGAAAAGTGGAAACTATAAGAAAATAAAATTCCACCACCATTTGCTGCAGGGATACTTACATCAGGAGAAGGAACACTTACACCCTTGCAAAGTGGTCTTGATATTTTGACATTTAGAGTCCCATGCATAATTTAGGATATGTATGAGGAGAAGGAGATTTATACCATCGCTGGTGCAGCCATAGTGGAGCAACCATCATCACTAGTAGTTGGGGAATTCATCACACTTGTGGGAGGAACCCTTGTAGCAGTACAAGATGTTCCCAAGAAAAACCAAGGTATGAAATTTTTTTCACTTTCTATTATTTTAGCACATCATATGGAATATTGCGAGGACATGCCATTGCATGACCTAGGGTAAAGATACACTGATGATTTGGAGAAACATACTTTCACTACGCAGAGGACCCTTGACAGGATCAAGGAGGAGATGTAAATTCATCCTATTATGTTATTGTTGAGATGCAGACAACTCTTGGGGTTGGAGTGTAGATTTTGGAGGATAGGATGAGTATTATCCTAAATAATCCAATGCAGAACTATATGTTCAGTATTGAGCATGATCATGGGACAACAGATGCAACATCATGGAGATCGACAGTGTTGTCATTGAGCAACAGTGATGAGTTGGGGGCCCAACCATTATTGGAGCATTACAATGACCATTCTACATGTGTAGCAAGGGATAGGCAGATGGTTGATGAGATACATCTTATCTCCCATTATTACGATGGATCCTTCTTGATGGCCACTTCACAACTTAATGATAAGTTTTTTCCTACAACATATTTTCATCCTTATGGGGTCAACTTGATCATTTATGAGTGGTCTTCATTTGGAGATCTCCAGGATGTTGTACTTCAACATCCCATGAAGTGCGAACGTAGTAATCTGATTTGGGAGGATGGTATTCTCCATTGCAGGGATACCAATTTTGAGCATGGTAGGATACAACCACATTTGGATGAATGGGTGTGGATGGTGAGTAAGAGGTTGGTAAGCCACTTGCAAATATATGACACAGGGAACTAGGAGCATGGTTGTGCTAGCTACTCTTGAAAGAGTTTGGCCGTCATATGGCATATCCTATTTCTAGAGGTATGTTATGGTTTGGGTCTTTGCATGGCACCCATATGTTAGGGCAGCAAAAGAATTGGTTGTTTGGGGCATTCTACAATTCAATCATCATGATGCTACTCCATGACTTGTATGATGATGAGATGAGGAGGCAACAATATTTTTTGTTTCTTTGGATACTTTTGGGAGACTATGGGATAATTTTCTCCCATACTTTGCATGATGTTGCAGGGGTAGATGGTGACACAATCATTGTGCAAAGGGGCTACTCCTTATCTTTGGAGGATCAGGAGGTACTTCCACTTTGGAAGGAGTCTCACATATGTAGCAGCATTATGGTATGTGAATTTGGCATTGGGTATGTCAAACATAGGAGTTATGAGATGATAGGAGCCTTATTGCAAAGGCCAACATTACTGTCACTTAGGAGCTTGGGTTGGTTGATGGAGTGTTCCCAATATCACTTCACATATGATCCAATTGATAAGAAAATAGGAGATGAGAGTTATGGAGCAAGAAATGGAGACATCTATTAATATGATATGATCTTCTTAGGCTTGGATTTCCAAGCATAAGAAGAAGGCTTTACATGCAGCACATGGTCCATTCCTTTCCATTCACCAAGGTCCCATGGAGACATATCAGACCACTATGGAGAGATCATTCATGGATCTCATTATCAGCTTACTCTCAGTACACGGTAAGAGTTTTCTTTCTGCACTTGTTGATCATATAACAAAGTATTTGCATTCTCTTTCCATATATATACAGTGCATTGCTCCACAAGAGGGAAATTTTATTGGGCTTCATGGTCTTTCTAAGACAAACATTTATGATGGAGATAGCCATTTCTTGTATGGATTTGGGCAAGTGTTGTGCTATTCTTGGTATTATCAACTGATATATAATGCAATTTACTACTTTCTAGTAGATGGGAAAACATGCACAACTAGCCATTTGTTGGGAGACAACTAGCCACATGATGTTCTGAAACAACAATTAGGAAAATTGCGATGTATCGACTGGAGAAGCCATTGTATCAACTGGAGAAACCATTAGTACCATCCAACATTACACATAACACTCAGTATATTTCCTATTTGGATGCCATATGGTGATGATGTGCTAATCACTTTGTACGGGATGGTTTGGGCAAGCAGGATTCATGAAACTAGAGAAGGGGTCTTTGGAGATCCAGTTATCCTTTGGTCCCTTGAGGGAAACATTATTGCAGCCCAATATCAACAAGAACTCTAAAATTTTCATAAGTGGAGAGAGAGACAATGTGGGGTATGCCATTTTTCCTATCATGTTCATTTATGTATCCCACATACATTACAGGAGCCAAAAGTGGAAGAAAGTTTTCATGAGTTACCATTTTGGAGGGTGACTCAGTTTGTGTGGATGATAGCTTGGGGTTTGGAGCTTCACATGGGAATGGAGGTTCCCAATAATGTTATGATTCCATGCATCAAGAAGGCCTCTAGACCACATATAGTTGCCTCCATGGATATCCCACCTTTTCATGATGAGAGCCAGTTGGATTTATCACCAAAGGCTTACTTATACAATTGGGAGGAGCAACTTGGGGACATATTGATGAGAGAGAATATTTCTCATTGGATGAAATTATTATATGAGGATGCTACAGGAGGAGGAGAGGATTTTATTCAATTCTATCCATGCAGTTGCTTGGGGACAAGAAATATTTGGAAGGGGAGTATTGTAATATTCCTAAATTAGCACACAACTAATTGGAATATTAATTTTTTATTTTTCTTCTTAGTTAGAAGAATAAGAGGGTATAGAGACCCATAAATCTCCTTAGTAGGAATAAAAACACTCCTAATGTGAATGGAGGTCATATAAATAGCTACATTGAAGACCCTTGTGTGTGTAAAGGGGCTGGAGCATGTAGACTAGGTCAACTTTGACCAAATCAACAATGGTGGTATGGAAGGAGTGGCACTCATTGAGGGACAAAAATGTTTTGGAGGGAGAATCCACACATCGAAGTAGTGGTTTTGATGAGTGGGGCCCAAGGTGAGGAAGCCCACCAAGCATGTAAGGAAGGGAATGGAAACCATTGTGGGCATGATTGGATTTTTTTTTTTTTTTTATGGTATGTATGACTTGTTGCTCTCTTCAGCTGTTTAGCACAAGGGTGTTCCCGCATGAGAATCTAACCTTCATATTTGGAGGACTTCGAGTTCCCACTCAGGATAAGTATTTGCACAAAATTTCCACTTTCCAGCATACAACCAAGCTTCAACTTTCTTCAACATCATATTTTCTGCTTAGAGTTGTGCTGTGTTAAAAGTTGCAGTAGTGGAGGGTTCCATTGGGCCATTTATGAGCTTGCTTTCAGTGGAGGAAGGTTTCCTTCCATTGGGATGCAAAAAAGGAATCCCCTTGAGCTTTATTGCTACATTTTGCACCAGGCCAAGGTAATATTATCCGCTACAGTGCAGTTTCAGTCTGGATCTACGTTATTTTAGGGAGGAGTTGTAGGGGTGGTTGCAATGTATGATTTGGGAGGTGATATCTTTAGTGAAGGGGACAACCTCTCATATAGAGGATCTATTAGAGAAGAGATACTTATTTATACATCAGTGTCCACCATATCTTCTTATTCATTTAGTTGTGCCAAACCTTCAGCCCTAGGGCTGCAACTCATATTTGTATTTTTGTACATTTTCTGGAAACCCTCTTGGGTTGTCTTCGAAGGATGATATCGAGCCTAGATCTATATGTGTAGCGTCCATTGAGGCATATATTATTATTTTTATATCATTGTATGATCTCCAGTTATAGCTATGCTCAGTATGACTATGTTGTAGCAGCTCTCTGACATTTTTTTATTGTAGCAACTTCTCAATTTTGAGAGGGTTTATTCGTTGGAGGCTTTTGGGCTTATGTTCTATGATTTATGCATCATTATATTACAATATTTTTATGCTTATATGATTAATAAAATGTCTCAAAATTTGTTTCATATGTTTATGCATTGATCTTTACTTCTACTTTCCATTTTTATGTCTTATATTACTTCTTTCCCCATTTGGGAATATTACAAACTATCACTATCTTCATTTGTATAAAATCTTCTCCTATTTTCAAACCATTTCCATTTGTCATGATTTTCTTTATAAGGACCCTTAGCATCATAATGACCAACTCTACAAAAATAAAAACACTTGAAGGGAAGTTTATCTCTGAACCTTCCAGTACCTGGTTGAAGTTTCCTCATCTTCTTATAATTTATAACTTGATTCCATGAGACGTTCCTTTTATTTTCCTTTTACACTGGCCTTAAATGTATCGTCTCTAATTTTTTACGGACCTCCTTTCCTCATTTCGAAATTAGTCAGGATCCCGTGAAGTTGAACAACAGTAAGAGTTTGTAGATCCTTCTATAGACACTTTTGAATCGAATTTTGGAGTTAGAGGTCTTGAGATTTTCTCTACTAAATTTTAATCTTTTATATCATCACGCATATTTCTCATAGATTTCACAATCTCATTTATTTGTGGAAATAAAATTTCAATACTTTCATCATCATGCATTCTGATATTTTCATATTAAATTCTAAGAGTTTGAAGTTTAGCACGTTTTACGTTGACATCACCTTCATAGATCTGAATGATTGTGTCCCATATTTCTTTTCCTGAATTTAGCTCCATGACTGAGACAAATTCTGATTCTATCAAACTTCCCAATAAGGCATTGAAATTTTTTGCATTGGTTTCATATCACTTCTTTTCTACTACATCTGTAGGAACGACTGCTAGATATTGATAACCTCCTTCCACAATTCCCCATACATCTGCTCAAATAATTTGTAGATAAGATCTTGTTTGTATCTTCAAGAAAAATAGATTGCTTCCATTGAAAGTGGTGGCCTGATAGAAAATACTCCTTCATGACTTCCCATTGCGATAGATCGCCTTCAAGCGATCAAGATTTTTCAAAAGGACCTACTTCGATTCAAATTGTTGCTAAAAAATACTAAGAGGGGGGGCAGTGGGTGAATCAGTATTTAAAACTCACAAAATTTTATTTTTCTTTACTAAATTATATACACAAATTTACTTAAGCCAACTAGCATATGTAAGCGAATTTCATTCTGAAAACTAGCATATCACCAAACAACTTATAATTAAAATAAATCTTTAGTAACTTTACTTATAACAATGCATTAATGATCCATCAAGAATCTAGTAATAAGTGAACATGTGCAGTAAGAACATAATAAATCATCACACATAAGCAACACACATGAACACAAGGATTTAAGGTGGAAACCTAATGTGGAAGAAAACCATTGTTGCTGTTATCTCTGTATTAAATATTTATTATATAGAAAACTACTTACAATATTGTATTGGCATAGACTCATACTAGCACACATGAACCCACCTGCAGAAGGCTTCTACCTTCACTCATTCTCCAGTTGCTACTAGAATGGAGCTCCAACCCCCTGGTCTCGTTTACCAGCAACCATTGGAAGGGAGATTAAACCCCCCTGCTCTCGTTTACCAACCACTACTAGAAGGGAGCTACAACCCTATCATTTGATCACTAGCTCCTAATAGTAGGAAGCTTCAACTTCCTCACTGAAGGCTCAAACCCTCAGCACCACCGTAGACCATGTTTCATAAATTTTCACACTAGATCCATTGGCTTCAATACATCACAACTTGTAGGCCTCTTTTCATCACATTTTGAGACTGGACCCACTACACTCATTTAAGCCCAATACAATACATCGACATAAAACATATAAGTATAACAAATCATTCGTTGAATCATCAATCAACCAACAAATCACTGATATTTAATCCCAATCAGCTAGCAGCATAATCAATACTCAAACAACCCAGATCTATATGAATACATCATTGATAGAAAGTATAAATACAACAAAACTGATCAAAGATTTTCTTCAACATTCTTTAACAAAACTCTAGCTTGCATACGCACCATTTAGTGGAAATTTTCGCATATTTATGCGCTGATCCTAAAATTAAGTCATGTATATATATCAACATATTACTGAGCATATATGCTACTCTGTAGAACCAAAATCATGTGTATGCATGCCTTCCTCATGTCAAATTTGTATATATATATTTAAATAATTCAGGACTGCGCTATACTTCAGAACTTAAAACGTACTCAGATCATACCCTTCATTACAAAAATATGCACCATACCACAGATCTAAACAACTCATAGCTAGATCATGCAAATACATAGTCATTTCAGGTCTAGAAATCCTAATCCGTCATTTTATTCATGAGTGTATCTTTATTTCAGATCTATCAATCAACTATAGCCCATACCATACAAATATACTTCATATTTAAGTATTCATTCATTATCCTTCCTAATGGACACTTAGCACTTTGACCTTCACCTCCTTATATATTTTGAGCCTTAGCTAATACCATGAGCCAAAACCGCACAAGTGCTGATGATATTCTTAAACGGGGTCAAATAAAAATTACTACGCTCAATATTATGGGTTAATACCATGGTAAATACCCCTGGTATTATTAAATTAGTGCGATATCACATACACGACTTTGTTTCTTCATACCCACGTGTTTATAAAACTTTTACTTGACTAACTCGCATATAGATATTCAAATCTTACCTTAATAATTCTTCTAACCTGAAGCCTCTGTCTCATCATTCTGTCATTCATTTTCATCACTCTCTCACATCTGAACTGATTTGTGGAGTCGGTTACAAGTTGGTTTCCATCAAGGAAACCACATGCATCATAATGCCAACACACATAAAAAAACTACAATAATTAAAAGGACTTCTAATTCCAAGTTGCTCAATGATCTAGACATTAAGTTTTAAAGTTTTTTCTCAATGAACTAGACATTAAGTTTTAAAATTTTTCAAAATTAAACTTCTATAATTTGAATTGAGTTGATATTTTTGTTATGAATTCATATCGTGTATTAACAAAAACATTTAACATTACTTCACATATAGAGAAACTCAAAGTTTTCTTATGGAGAAGCTCAATTGGAAATCACTTGATATTGAAGTATTATGTTTCATGAAATTCCAAATTTAAACTTCCCCTTCATTAAAAACATTAGTTTTCACTTTTAAATTTTTAATAGAACAAAATGAAAATGAATTTATATTGTTATAATTTATGTTAACTAAATAAAATTATCAATTCACATGACTTCAAAATATACAAAATCTCTCTATAGGTACCATTCCAGGAATAGTTTATTATAATTTTTTGGAACCACACTAATTAGAAATTTGATATCATGCTATTACTGCCATGTGCACCCAACAAGCTAGGTTGACATTTTTTGTTAAATTTGGCAAGGCAGGTTACTATGTGCTAAATTTGGGATTCCTATGAGGGTCCTTGAGTTAATGTTGGTTGTTAACTACAAAAAGGAAGGAACTCTTCATGACCTGAATAAGATGAAAATATATTAATATTTGTAGAGTTTCTATTTTTAATGCTTAAATATGGAGGCTTTTCACTTTGCAATAATTTCATCTTGACATAGGTTAGGTTTAAATCTTAATGTTTTATATTTTTTTTTAGAGTGTTGTTATTAATATTGAGAAATATATTCATATCAATTATTAAAAAAAAAAAAAAATAACATTACTTCACATTTTGCTTATGAATAAGCTCAATTGGAAATTATTTGATAACAAGTTATTATGTTTCATCAAATTCCAATTTTAAACCTCCACTTCATTAAAAACATTACTTATTACTTCTAATTTTTTAATCAGACAAAAAGTATCTCAATAGGCACCATTCCATGCCACCATCCTTTTTATATCTCTGATACTATATTAATAGTTTATTATATTTCTACGGAAGCACAATAATCAGAAATTTTATATCATGCTAATATTGCCATGTACACTCAAAATACCACGCTCACACTATACGTTAAAATTGACAAAGCAAGTGTAGCATAGGGTTCTTAAAAAAATAATATCCATAAAGTTAGTAGGAAGGTCAATTGATATATTTTCAATGAGCTAATACAAAGGATTCGAAAATTAACCAAAAATGTTAGAAATAGATACCATATTTGATTCAACTTCAAATTTAATAATAGCATTTATTACTAACAATAATATTTAAATTATTTAATTAAATATATTTAAATTTTGTTCTAAATTTATAATTCCACAATAATAATAAATTTTTAATAAAAAAGATAAATGAAAATTTTCACTTATTAGGGAAACACATGAAACATACATATTTCCAAATCAAAAGACATGTACTCACACTTATTTCATAAATCAACAAAATTGATAAAAATTCAATGGAAAACCTCTTCAACAAACTCCTCATGATTTTCCTACAATTCATAAATCAACAAAATTGATAAAAATTCAATGGAAAACCTCTTCAACAAACTCCTCATGATTTTCCTACAATCCTAGGTTGCCAAACCATCACCAAATTCCAGATAATTTGAGATTAGTTTTAAAGTAATATTTCTTTGATATGAATTGAGTTGATTTTTGTTTCAAAATGTATCATATTAAAAAAAATCGCAATAATTAAAATGGCTTCTAATGCCAAGTTGCTCAATGATCCCGGCATTAAGTTTTAAAGTTTTTCTAAATTAAACTTCTATAATTTGAATTGAGTTGATTTTTTTATTCTGTTTTCATATTATCTATTTAAAACAAAACAAATTTAACATTACTTCACAATTTTCTTATGGATAAGCTCAATTGGAAATCACTTGATAATGAATTATCATGTTTCATGAAATTCCAATTTCAAACCTCCCATTCATTGAAAACATTACTTATAACTTTTAAATTTTTAATATAAAAAATGAAAATGAATTTATATCATTATAATTTACATTAACTATATCAAATTATCAATCCTTGTGACTTCAAAAAATACAAAATCTCTCAATAGGCACCATTCCAAGCGAGTAGGGCTTTTATATTTCTGATGCTATATTAATAGTTTATTACAATTCTTCAAACCCACACGAATTAGAAATTTGATATCATGCTAATATTGGCATGTGCACCCAACATAACTAGGTTCACACCATGTGTTAAATTTGGCAACCCATATCCCCAGAAAGGAAGGAAATGTTCATGGGCTAAATAAGATGAAAATATATTAATATTGGTGGAGTCTTTGTTTTGGAAGCTTAAATATGCAACCTTTCTACTTTTCAATAATTTTAGTTTGACATAGATTGTCTTCTAGCTACCTAGACTTGTCATCTGAACATCACACCTTAGATATTGCAAATTGCATTGACACTAGTGCTTGTGTGGAAGAAAAAACTTCATTCAAAATAAGATATGGAAAAGCTAGAAAACCTAACTCCAAGTATTCTTGGGGAATATGAAAGACTTTGCAAGATATGTGGAAAGGAGAGAACTTCATATTGATTCCTCACTTGTCACAGACCATTTTAGAAATTAGCAAGATCCAATAGAAATTTCTCGATAGGTTCCTCATTTCAAATTATTTTCTCAAGCCTCGGACTATATCACAATTAATTGTCTAATCATCTCCCCATTTTTCTACGTACTATCTAATACTCTCCCCATTTCCTTAGATCATATGTCGATTCAAGTAAGAATTCACACCCAGTTTGTTTCAACCACTCTTGGTTTTATAAAGAGGATTTTAAAAAGATGGTTGAAGATGCATGGTCACACTTACATCGTACACTTATATTAATTAACTTATACATGTAATACAAAAATAAAAAACTTGAAGAAAATATAAGAAATAACTATGACTAAAATAGGAGTTAACGAAACTAATGAATAAAATGTTTTATTTTTAATTTTTAATTAGCTAACTAAATATGTATATATGCATGTGAATGACACATTCTAGCATGAATATTTTATATAAAAGTAAATTATAATTTTGCATGGGTGTGATGAATGACATGAATCACAAAGGCTATAAAACAATACATTTTTTTCATATATCCTAATGCTACGTGGATGTCATAATGACAAATGAATTTTGATTAATTTTTTTGAAAGTTGAGTTAATTGAGTATTATAGAGAAATGTGATATGATCAAGTTTAACATTCATAAATCATGGAGAAAAATTAGGATTGTGAATCTTATCTCAATTTCAATTGTGAAATAAAAAAGAGTAGTTGTGAAATAAAAATATAAATATACACCTAATGAGATATATAAATTAACTTATACATGTAACAAAGACATACGAAACTTTAAGAAAATATAAAAATATTTAAAAGTAAAAATAGGAGTTAAGGAAGCACATAAATAAAAAAATTTATTAAGAGAGAGCTAATTCTACAACCCAACTGTAGATGCCAAAAACTAAGGTCTAGAAACTCTTTTAATAATGATTTTTTAGAAATAAGCATTTAATGTGCATGTAAAGAAAAACAGGGTGTCATGTAATATATTGTTTTCTCTTATAAATGTAGCTTTCATTTATTAGCCTGCATTAATCGACTCACCATTCATAGACCATTCAGTAACATGTTTTCATTTTATAAATTTACAAAATTAAAATTAAAACGTCTCAACTTTCAAAAAGAAAAATAGAGTTATAAAATTATTAGTTTACACATTTAAAATTATATCATGACTACAATAAGCATAGTATCATAATAGATAATATCATCATATAATAATTTTTGGAATAATGAATTGAAACTATGAAAATGTCATTACTTAGAAGCTTTTATTCATGCACTATGAATGTATTACCATAGGAAAATACATTGAAACACAAACAATTGAATATAATTCATGATTTCCATAGGTTGAAGACAATGGGACACAACAAATAAATGTACCTGAAACTAAAGCTAACTTATCGTTAAGGTTTTTCCTCCATGTTGGAAGTCACTTGGAAGCTTACTTGAACTGGTGTGTTTGAATAACTTGACATTGAGATGTCGATATATGTTAACTAATCATTTGCATCAAATGGTTTCGTATGAAAATAGTCCCAGATGACAGATTGGACCCATGGTTTTTTAAAAGAATTCATTCATTGAGAAATTATGTTCCCTTTCCTTTTATATACCAAAGGAAAAGAGTGGGAATAAATGTTTTGATAAGATTTCTATTTTCATTGGCATTATTTTATTTTCAATATTTGTGCTTAAATGTGTTTCTTGGGATCCCAGTGTATAATCTACTTAATTGTCTAAATCACTTAATTTATCTCATGTATGGAATCCTCTTCAGTTTTTTGAAAGTCAACATATCCCCCCTTTTGATATTATAATGCCATATCCAAAATATACATTCCAACTATGGAATTTGGATATGTAGAGCATCACATGAGGATCTGAGATATTGAGAAAATCAATAACATGATAAATGTATGGAAAACTGAAATTGAAATAATGAACATATATGACTTGAGGCATTTGCAAGGAAATTATTCTATTATATTGGATTTTTCACAATGTATCATTATATTTATTTGACTCATAGAGGAGGCAGTATAGATTATAACACATTAGCATAACACATTTGCAAGGAAATTCTTGTAAGTGGATTTAGTAACAATCTATGATTATCTTTTATTTCATTGGCATATGAGTCAATATAGACTGCACTGCATTAACATAATGTGTTACTTCACTGTTATTGGATTCAAATGTGTCACTTTTTATAGAGTTTAAATACAAAATACATGAAATCTACATAACAACATAACATTTTTCCCCAGATTGTCTTCTAGAATGAATAGACTCGTCATTTCAACATCACACCTTAGATATTCCAAATATCATTGAAACTAAAATGAATGTGTGGAATCAAAAAATTCATTCAAAAACACATGTAAAGGATATCAAACGTAACTCCAAGTATTCTTGGGGAAAAATGAAACACTTTGTAGGAAATGCAGAAAAGAGAGGACTTGTAATCGAGAAAAAATTATTCTGCTATCCTTGAAGAAGAGGTTTCCTAGCTTGCCACATACCACTTTGGAAATCAAAAATATCCAATTGAAATTCCTCAATAGGATCCTCATTTCAATTGATGTTCTCAACCCTCATACTATATCACAACATATTATCTAATCATCTCCCCATTTTTATTTGATCATCTGTTGATTCAAATAAGAATTCACACCCACTTTGTTTCAACCAATCTTGGTTTTCTAAATAGGATGTTCAAGGACACATGGTAAAACTTACATCCCTCATGCTTGAACTTTGATATGGATTAATTCGCAAAAAATATTTCCAAAATAAAACATGTTTGTTATACAGTATTTTGTCACACTCCACTTTGTGTTGTCATACCACCATTGTTGCAAAATATGTTCTCCATGAAACATGTATAAAACATCCCTGAAGAAGTGAAAGAATATTTGTCTTGAAAATACTCTGAAAATCTTGTCAAGAAACTTGTTTTACAAGAACTTATGTCTAGCGCTGGTATACTGACTTTTTTCAGGAACATATGCATTGGACCTCTTCAAGTAGTTCTTCCAAAAATGGAGGAGAAGCTTCTCTTACTAGAAGGCTCTAGAATGGCGACTTGCTTTTAGCTAATTGATGATAGGAAAAAGACCTCCCATTCATGTCCATGGATCCTCCTTCCATGAATCTCTCCTTGATATCTAAAACTCCTCCCACCTTTTATGGATCCTCAACTCCCTCTCCTTCCCTATAAATGAAGCCCCTAGCATCCACTAATGGTAGGTTTCCATCCTATGAGCAAAATCATTCCCAATTGCTGCCCATTTACAAAGGAGGAAGCTATTTGAAGGTAGAGGCTAAGACTTGGAGTCTCACCTGAAGGAGGCTTCAGCCATCAAGGCTTATGTTTATATTGCACCCTTTGTCATTCTATTAATAATAAATTATGTTTTTCCTTTCCATAAATATGTCAATTATTGTCTATTTATTGTAGTGTTCCTTGATCTGTTACATAACTTGTACTAGAAACTATTATGATTTGTATACATTTGTTGTCTCCACTTTTCTTTCCTTACAGACACTCATCTACACCAATGGAGAGGAGATTGTGATCTTGGAAGCAAGAGAATCAAGATTGACACCAAAGACACTAGCATCAGTGAGAGGTCAGAAATCTACCCCCCTTCATGTTTTCATGTATAAGTTAGGAAAGGTTGCATATATTTGTCTCGTTCGTTGTTAGATCCTCCCACAAGACTAGAGGGATCGTTTTGTCTACAGAAATGATTTCCTGCACAACAAGGTCGTGAAAGTATGGTCTCAACATCATAAATAAAATTAATCAGCCTATTTAAATTAAGTTGAACATAACATAAAACCCTTGTATATTAATTCCAATGGATTTTGTGGAAGGATGTACTAACCACTCTTAGAAACTGGAACAAGAGAGATATTATCTTCCTAATAAAGAAGATAATGAATGAAACCTTAAAAGTAGATATATGTGGATTAGTGAGGGTGACACAAATAATAATATTTTCTATCGCATAGAACAAGGTATTCTTTATGAAAAAAATATGACAAAAAGGTAGTTTAAAATTGAAGGGTTGTGAATGTTACATAGATGATAATATTCCCCATTAGCATAAAATAATTTAGAAAATTGTCGGAAATAGGAGAACTTTTTGTTAGAAAGAAACAAAATTTTCATAAAAGTTGTCATAAATTCAAAACCAATGAGAGTTGATCATATAATAAAATAAATAAAACAAACCCTATGTTAAAATAAAAAAAATTATGCTATTTTTTATCATTTTTTGTTCAATAGGTTAGTAAATTTGAAATAAAATAGAGATAAAAATCATCTTAGGTTAAATTTTTATTTTTTTTTACATTATTATTAATTTTTAATTAAATTTTGTTGGGTAGTTTTGAGTTGGTCAAGTTATAGGTGGTTGGTGTTTTATTGGATTGTGTGAATAATAAATGTATTCAACCATGTAGAGGGTTCTTCACCATGTAACCTATTACAATGGTCTGTTACAATTATCAATATAAATTGATGATATATACAAGAAGTTATAATACATATTAGAAGTTTGGTCACGAAGAGATATAAACCTTGCATTGTTGAGAGGGTGATGCAAAATACTAAAATAGTTTGTTGTTAGTTTCTGTGCAATTCAAAATATTTGTTTACTATTTTAGAGATGATGTTCTGAGAGGAAACATTGGAGATATTGAACATCATAAACTACATTGCACTAGAGTTTCCCATGAAAGTTACAGAAATTACACCAAAAGTTATGAATAATTGGGAGCTGATGTATGGCTCATTTTCATCTAATAAGTGGTGTTATCTGAAACTTGTGAGGTTGCGATGCGAATTTAGATTTGGAAAGATAAGCATCATATTGTACATTAAATAATATTATTTTATTTACTACATGTATTTTTTGAAAATATGTCAAATATTTTCTATTGGAACTTGAAATAATATATTTGAAGATTGAGAGGCAATCTATATTGGAAGGGTTATAGAATCTATCGTTTTGGCATAATGTAAGTGATTTATCTTTACCTTCTAGATTTGAAGGAAATTTTGTTTACTAATTTTTACCTTCAATCATTTTTTATATGGCACGATTCTTCTGGAATTTATTCCTTACGACGTTTCCTTTGCAATATTTGGTGCAATTGTTAGTTATATTTATATAAATAAGTATGTGTTATAGTGGTCATTATGCTTTAATTAATTGGAAAATTGGCCTATTTTCAAATATGGGATCTCACCATTATCCTTCAGATAATTGGTCTACTTTTAGCTAGGCCACCTACACCACTTTTCAGAAGTTTGAAGATATAGTCAACCAATATCATGATGATCTTCAAAGAATTTTCATTGTTTAAGGTTAAAATAGTTGAGAAAATAGAAACTTGGTATGCAATTTTCATGATGGGATTTTAATTTTATGTTTTAATGAAAAAAAATTAAGGAAAACTTGCTGATAGAGAATCCACTATTTATTTGTATTTTCACACTTGCATGTTTGTGTACCTCTTATCATAAAAAAATGATCACCTAGCCATTTATAGCTAGGTGGATCGAAATAAACCATGTAAGACCAATTTTACCATAGTAAAATTTCTTTCACTTAAGGAACTAATTTGATAAACCCTAATTTATTAAATTATTTCTAATTAAAACAAGAAACCCAATAAGGAATAATTAAATAAATCATTATTTATTTTATTATCCTCTAGGAATAGTTAATTGAATCATTATTTAGTTAATAATCCTTGTCACATTTGACCCAATCATGAGAAATAATTAAATAAATCTTTATTTATTTGTATTTCTTTAGGAATAATTAATTAAATTATTATTTAGTTAATATTCCTTGTCAAATTTGATTAAATCGCTCAAGAATTATTAAACAAATCATTATTTGTTTATTATTACTTAACCACATCATTGAAATAATAAATAAGTCATTTATTTATTTATTATTTCTAAATAAATGTATTTAACCAATTTAAATATCTTTTCCCTCCAAAAAATATAATAAAATATTCCAAGTGGTTAGATCTAGATTATGGTTAGTAATATTTTATTATTTCCCATTTTTTAGAATAACCCAGTATTTTGTTATAAATAAGAGGGGTTGCCATCCATTTCTCACCATGATCATTGTCATCATCGTTATTATCTTCCTTTTTCAATTGAGCTCCCATCTGAGTTCAACACATACTTTTTGGTTTCACACATCAAAGAGAGAGAGTGAGATCCATAAAACTAAAGCACATAAGATAGCCAAAGGAACCATCACATTTGAGGGGTACCTGTAAGCATCATATCAGTCTCCTTCACGAGGTGTAACATAGTAATATAATATTATTCATTGTTTCAAATTTATTTGTCCATGGTTTTAGGTCTTACCTTAGTTAATATTTTTGTTGTTTATTATCTCTATTGCGCATATCTATTATTTTTGAAGGTTTTTTCTAACTTTATCTTGCAAATCTAAAGAATTAGACGACCATATCTATTGTTAGGGCCATCAATCACTCATGGCTTAATTAAAGCCTTTTTTGTACATGTTCCAAAATATTTTATGCTAACAATATGGTATAAAAATAAAGTTAGAGTGCACAAAATAAATATTAAAAAATTGAAGCCTTTGGTAATTTTTTCACTAATTATGTGTGACATTCTACTAATTATTTGTTGGAATTGCATCGAATAAAGCAACGCATAAAATAGAAATTAGGAAGACACAACTTTCTCCAAAAATATATTTTTATTATAAGTTTTTCCAAATTAAATTGAAAAAAAGGATTTGGTAAGCGATACACACACACACACACACACACACATTCCGTTATGATGAAACATCACAATCCTAGTGACACTGTAAGGGGTAAGACCAAAACACAGAAAGTATTCATGTATTTGTTCTTAAAGGAACATTCTTTTCTCAACAAACGCATGCACACTATACTCATTACTAATTTCTTGTGTTCTATTTTTTTGGGATTTTTTGGTTGGATTTCGTGATTTTTTTTTAATCAAATTTTGTTTTTCTGTTCTTTAAAATTATTTTTTGATTGTATATATAGATTCAACACCCTGAACAATTCCTAGGAAATCATATTATGAAAAGTTTACAATTCAAATTGCTGATTGCAATCAATTGTTACCAAATTCGGATTCGGAAAATATGCCAAAAAACTTCTAAAACATAGAACAACCTAATTTATTTGTTTAAGAAAAAATATTTTTTTTAAATAAAATTTTAGGTATAAATATCAATATTTTTTTTCTATATTTCAAAATGGTATTGGTGTACATTTATTGATTTTAATTGTAGTCATTGATTTAAATCAATGCATATAAAAACAATTATTCATAATCATTCTTTACAAAAAAAAATTGGAACTTTCTAATTATTTAAATTACTTCATTAATTGTATCTTAATAAAGACGTGCTACATTAAAAAAAAATATATTCCTTTCACAATGTTAAATAGGATTCCATAAAGTCAATTTTTTATAAATATATTAAAATTGGTATGACAATATAATAGAATATAGGTAGTAATAGAATATTAAAACCGTTTCATCTATGTGCTCCTTTTCCTAAATTACAATTAACATATTCCACATCATTTTGTTTTTATTTATGTTGTCTTTATATGAGCATCAATATCCATACTAATAATGAGTTTCTATATCTAATAAAAACCTTGCAAATACCTATAACTATACATCAAAAAATCGCATGCATTAATATGTGTAAAGTACCACTTTATGTGACCATTTTTAAAAATATATGTATTAGTCAAATAAAAAATGAATAACAAAAATATTAACAAGAGATACTTTAGATCTGTTTTGAAACGACCTAATATATTTGAATATACCTAGAATCTTGCATCTTGTCATTTGAAAAAGCAATCTAAAATATACTCACCAGAATTTTGGGTAGAATTTTTTTGAATAACTCACCAACAACTGTGTTATGCTCTTGATATAGGTTGGAGAAAGTCAAATCTAGGAATTCCTCTTGAACCTTTTTGATACGTTGCATCCTGTTTAAGAGCTTGTTGTGTTTGAAAGTTGATCGACCTAGAACCCAACCTATAATCACCTTGGACTCTTTCTACACCACTAATTTGTTGATGGAGAGCCATTTTCATAGAACAATACCCCCCATAGAGAAAACATGCATGTTAGTATCATGTCCAAAATTCCACATAAAATGATAATAATTCTCTACATTGTTAATAATATAGACTATGCACCTATAGTTCGCACTATTTCCCGCTCCATCAAAAAGACCTAAAGGGAACCTGTCCCATTAATGAGATGTATGCATCTCCCATATTTTTGATTAGCCATTGATCCATACTCAGTAAGTATTCAACAATGAACTAAAAACACTTCTTGATATCCAAAGTGAATCCCTAGAAAAAACTTACATTCGTATTGCACAAAATATTCAAAAATTGAATAAAGGAAGGGAACACCACTCCTTGCATTCCACGACCCAATACTATAGGAAGGAAAAAATAGAAAAAAATTTCCATGTTTCCTTCAACTTAAGTATATCTAGAACTCCCCATCATATGGAAATTGCAAGTGGGCATTGTAAAAAGAGATGTACTGCATCATCACCTGTTGAGGCACACATGACACAACTCCGATGCCCACATAAATTTTTGTGTGTCATATTATTATTCCACCATAAAAACCAACAAAAACACTTGAGTTTTAAAGGAAAATTCCATTTCCAAATTTTCCTTATAACCTTGGTGTTCTGACACTTGTGGTGAGCAAAAGTGATGTAGTCATACGCCTCTTATACCGTAATCTACCAATTTGTAGTAAGACCATCCCATTGAAGAGGTTCCTCCTTGTCATATATGTCTACCCCCACCAAATACAAGTTTTGAATATAAGAATCCCATTACACAAACAACATATGATAAAGAAAAAGTTTTCTGTAGTTGCATCATGTAGGATATGAAGAGAGAGATCATGTATTTAGAAGGATATGATTTAAATAATATGTCCCCATGTTGTGTATATGTTGAATAAGGTGAACCGGCATAATTTGGTCCCCCTAGAAACCTCTAATGGGATCCAAGCCTATTTCCACCTTATTTTTTGCCCCAACCATCCATATAATATTTTCAATCAACCAATTTTTTATTTTCATCATACTAAAACAAATGTATGAGGGAAGCTTTGTTACCACAACCCAAATCTCAATCCATTCTCGCAAAGAATTTTATTTTTAAAGATTTTATAAATATAATTCTCAACCATATCACACACCTGTTGAGAGCATGCAATATACTCTTCATAAATAATTCCCAACCAAAATACTCCATATTTAAACTGCCCTAACCGCCATCCTCCTCCTTCCTCGAGATGCTTTCCAAATGATCAAGACGAAATTTTGGTGATCCCCTAGAACCAACCTAGATAAAATTTGAAATAAACAAATTAATCCTGTAAATAAAATCCTTTGAAAGAAGGTAGAGGTGCATATAGTAAAAAAAAAAAACATAGGAATGATTGGACAAGAGTTAGCCTACCCCCTAGATAAGCCATTTATGCAACCACAAAGATAATCTTCTCTCCATTTTTCAATAACCAATTCCAATCCTTAATCCCATATTTATTAGGATTCAATATAAAGCCAAAATACTTGACGATTTTTTCTAAGGTCACAACATTGATCCCAAAGATGTTAGAAATATGGATGATGGATGGATCATTTGGTGAGGTAGCAATTAAAATGGCTTTTTTTTTATTCATGAAATGACCTAATACCCTACTAAAAGAGGAAATTATATTATAAAAATAAGTCCACTATAGTACATAGATCACCCCGATAAAGAGTACATCATCAACAAATATAAGTTGTATTATATATATATTACAAGCAATCGAAAAATTGGCAAAGAAACCCAATGAATGAGCCTCATAAATTCTTCTTCTTAAACTATCAATGACTAGTAAAAATAGAAGTGGGGATAGAGAACACCCCTGACAAAGGCCACGAGTTGCATTGAAGAATTTAGATGGAGAACCATTAATAAGGATCACTTGCTTAACCTAAGTAATGCAATCCATGATCCAATGAATATTCACCATAGACATATTGACTTTATGTTAGGCCAATCTCAAGAAATCCCAATCCACATAATCATATGCCTTGATCAGATCCAATTTCATTAACATGTCACGTTTTTTCTCTCCCTCAATGGAATGGATTCATTCATTCACAAACACTATGACATTTTGAATCAGTTGATTCTCCAGGAATCTACATGTTGAAAAATGACAGTAAGAAAATATCGATTTTATTTTCGTTTGCATTAAATTAGGAGAAAATCAAAATTTGAGATCACAAGACAACTTAAGTGAGTTAACTAAGTTGTTATCACTCAATTAGCTTATTTAATTTGTTTTGACGGCTTAACATGAGTTGTGTACAATGATTCATAAATTTTAGGATACTAGGTTGAGTTTAATTTCAGTTGTAGCAATTTAATTAGGTTAAATTGAGTTAAGTTAAGTTAAACTAGTTCCAATTGTTGGAGGAACTAGTAGGAGGTCTAGCAGTGGGGTGAAACTTCAACGTTTAACCCATTAAATAATAAATTCGATAATATTTAACTCATTCAGGCATGAAAATTGAGTTACCCAGTTGAGATTGGAGTTGAAGGGTAGTGTACTATCAATTTTATAATTATCCAAGATGTACAGGTGGTTCATGCAGTCATAGGACCTATAGGTATTGCACAGTTTAGGATTAGTATTTCCATAATTAGTAGGGAAATCATTCCTTGAGAAAAAATTCAAGGATATAGATGCTTGGTAGGTAGGAAAATTGGCTAATTGTTAGCCATAGTCAGCTTGTGAGGCAGTGAGATAGAGTATACTTGTGGAGAGGTTCCTCAAGCTTGAGAAAGCATTATATTTCTTATCTATTTTCTGACTAATGAAATACAGATAGGAAAGGATTTTGAGAAGTTTATTTCCCCTATATATATCCTTGTGTATGTGTGTGACATCATGATGTATTTTTTTTATATAGCTTCTCAATCATGAATTTATTTTGTAGATGAGTAGACTCGTAGATTTGAGTCTTATGTCTAGAACATTACATGAGAAATATTGAATCTACGATTAATTTCTACATGTTATTAGAGCTAGATTCATAGTAGAGAAGATAATTTTAAGTTTTCTTTGCAAGAGGCTCGAATCACAAGATTAGTGTTGCAGGAATTCTCTGGGACTGAGAAGACAACTTCCACTAGACTGAGGCTCGAGTATGCTTTGGAAGGAACCAAAAATTTTGTGGCATGAAAGATCCACATGGAGGAAATATTAGAGGATAATGGGCTACTATATTACATCAAGAAAAATTTAATAAAACCCCTAGGATCTTTCTTAGTGGAAGAAGGATGTGGCTAAAGCAAGGAGGATCATATTGGAGAGAGTTCAATAACATTTTGTCTCGAATCTCCATGAGAAATAAATTCCATTCATGATGTGGAAAACATTGATAGATTTGTTTGAGAACAATAGTGCCCACATGAATTCGACATTGAAGGACGATATTTAGGGTATCAAGATGAAAAATAATGACACAATTCTGTAGTACCTGAGTAATGTTACACAGTGTCATGACAATCTTGGTGGGGTCAGATTTACTATTCAAGAAGAAAATTTAGTATATCTAGCTATGTTGGGTCTTTCCAAGAGTTGGCATAGTTATCAAGATTCCGTGAATGGTAGAGACAAACTACTATGTTGGTAGCAGTTATGGTCTGATATAATGCAGGGATAGTTAAGGAGGGACAATAGAGATAGGACTGCATCCAAAGAAGAGGAAGAGGAACTTGCATTAGTCAAAAAAGAAAAGAAAGCCAAGGGAAATAATTACTAAGGCAATGATGGCAAGAATAATGAATTTTCCAATATCAAGTGCTTTCACTATCATAAATTCGGGCACTATTGCGCAAAATGTCCACAGAAGAAGGAAAGAAAGGAGCCTACAGTAGTAGTAGTAGGTGAAGATCTAGCTTCATAATTTGAGCTTGATTTTACTCTATTTGTATGCATGGAAAGCACAATAATGGAAATCATGTGGTATCTTGACAGTAGTGCCTTGTTCTACATGATGGGGAATAGATATTTCTTCAATGACTTGGAGGAGAAAGACCTCAAGAAGAACGTTGAGTTTGGAGATGATGGGAGTTATAGCATGACCGATATCGGTAAAATTACTTTTTATAGGTAGTCTTGAACCCCTCTTAGGCTCAAGGATGTGATGTTTGTACTAGGTCTAAATAATAATTTTGTTTCCATCATGGTATTGGAATATTGTGGGTACGATGTGATATTTATCAATGGGAAGGTTTTCCTTAGACACATTGCCACAAGATAGGTGAAACATATCAGTGTGTGAGTCAAGAAAATGTATGAACTTGAGGTAGAAAATGAATGCAAAGCCTTGAGGAGAAAGGAATATCTTAGAGACTTGGTGGTTGAGAGGGAGCATGATTTACCTCTCATAATGGAGCCTCAGAAGCAAACTTAGAAAGTTGTGGAGTAGCCAAAATTGGAGAAGGAGAGAGGAGATGGAGTGGAAACATCCATTTAAGTAGAGACCTCTAGTAGGGAGAGATTTGGAGCCAAGTGGGTAGAGAGAGCACATGCATCCATACCTCCAGGTGTGAGTTGGGGCTATGTGAAGAAATAGTCCCTAGAGTGCATAAATTTGGGAAAAATTCATTAAGGTGTTTTTTGACTAATGAATCATATAGTATTCAATAGCATGAGGAACAATTTCAATCAGATACTGAGGAGTTCAGAGTAGTGTCGATAGCAGAGCAGGAGGCTTAGTAGTAAAGTCAACAACAACACAATTTTCCCAGTAGACAATTGAAGATTTATTCCGTGATTAATTTTTGTTTTTTTATATATGATTTTCAGTTACATATGCTGCAGTAGCAACAACAAGAGTGAGAAGTGTTGCATGTAGTAAATTCCAATTAATACGGGGATAATTCCTTGAGAAACAACACAAGGAAATAGGAGCTTGGCAGACATGAAAATTGGCTAAGTGTTGGCCAAAGTTAGTTTGTGAGGCAATGGCATAGATTATACTTATGAAAAGTTTGCTTAGATTTGAGAAATAATTATATTTATTTTATATTTTCTAACTAATGCAATACATATAGGAAGGGGTTTTGAGAAATTGCTTTCCCCTAGATATATCCTCGTGTATGTGTATTAAATCATGATTCATGTTTTCTATATAATTTTTCAATCGAAAATTTCTTTCCGACGATGAGTAGAGTATATTTGAGTCTTATGTTTTAGAAAATAACATGAGAATTATTAAATCTACAAAGAATTTCTACACTAAATTGCGCAAAATAATGTATGAGGATAATGTTTCCTTTATGTGTAGAGCAATAATCTTGGAAAATTCAAAAATGATTTTGTCCCAAAAATTTTGGGGATCAATGCATTGAAAGTGGAAATTATAGCCCCAAAAATATTTGTATTCTGAGACTCCTCCACAAAATAAAGTAGATCATAACCCGTGATGTGAAAAAAAGGTAAAAAATATTCCACCGGCCAATTGTGCGGTCTGAAAATATTATCCTTTGAAAAATATTTTAAAATTGCATCCACTTCCTCAATATATATAAGAATACCACTATGATTCAATTATCCACAAATATGAACACATTTGGATATATATGGGTATTATCCAGTTGATTAGTTGATCCAGGTGGATCTTTAGATAATAGTGGTTTAGAAAAAGGCTTAAAATTCAAACTGACAGGGAGGTGAGAAACTAAGCTTCAAATTGAAGAGCTCGTCGCTCTAATCGCAACGATGTGAATGGTGCATCAATATGAGCTCGTACGAGGGAGTTATAGCAGTTTGAAATTTTGTGAAGGCAAGGGAAGTGGGGCCCTCAACATGCCACATGGCATCCCAGTGAGCACGTGGGACCCACATAGTAGCGTACTAGGCCTTGACACATGATGCTCCTCCATTGGCCCTCAACCTGCAGAAAAGACAAAAACCGAATATTAAAACAACCACATAAAAGACAAAACCATTAAAACTATATATTAAAATGTGGTTATGAATATCATTAAAAATACCATATCATTAAAAAAACATTTAATATGGAATATTAAGACAAATATTACAAAACCAACAAAATTTTTGGAGGGCGGTTTTATATTGTTGTGGTAAGTGTTATATATATATATATATATATATATATATATATATATATATATATATATATATATATATATATATATATATATATATATATATGTATATATATATATCGTTACCTTATTAAATACCCAACGTAACCATACAACCATATTTTAATCATAGCATATGTTATATGTTATATATAACATCACCATTAAATATATGGCGGAGTTGGTTGGGTGGGATGCCTAATGGGGACCCAACCCATAACAAATTTAAAATTCAACGCGCCCATAAAAATCATGTATGAGGAACTTTAGGGAGGCGGGATTTGATCCCCCAACCTCCCTTAACTAATTTCCTAAATTGCCAATGCGCCCAACGTCTCATGTTGGGAACTCCGCCCATGATTTGATTTAAACCCATCTTTTTCAGATGCACCGAGGGCAGACCTGAGCATGGATTTTGAGGTAGAGGAGGCGGGTTGGAGCATGTAGTTCGAGACAAATTCATGTTTGATGCCAAGGGAATCTTTTGATCCCAAGGAGGAAAATTTTTTAGAATGTATTAAACTTTATATGCATTTTAACCAAAATTTTGTAGGGAACATGATGGTATGCCTAGATTTTCCATTGCAGTAGCAGTTTTGCAGATTCCATATGGAGGAGAATGTTTAGGAATCTTGAGGGAATCTTTCAGATTCCTTGGAGGCCGAAATTCAATGGTGTCAAAATGAGGTCAATATTATACTCATTCTTCTTGAAATTTCGCAAGGATCTTAATGGTGAGATCAGATTCCTGTTTTGAGTTGTAGATTTATAGATTCCTGGTGTAGAAACATCTTTGAGGAATTTAGGGGGAATCTAAAAGATTCCCTAAGGCCCAGATTTTCTCTTTGTCATAATTCAGCAAATTGGCAGTCGGTCTTACAGCACTTGGAAACATGAGTTCAACAGTGCAGTCAGATTTTCCATCTAAGCCTTATGTTTTTCAGCCAATTTTCAAAGTGGAGTTGTAGGTGTCAGCATTCAATGTGTGAGTAGTCATTTTCAAGATATTCGACACCACGAGATTGATGGTACAACCAAATCTAGTAGTTCATCATCCTTTTCTTCCTATAGCTCTAGGATGTGAGGTATATGCAGTATGTTCATCTACCTCTTTGTCTCTTTTCTATGAGATGCATTGTGTTGTATAGATCCATGTTGATGTTTGATGTGGTATCTCATTATTGTTGTTGATGTGAGATGTAATTTCTATCATGGATTTATATTATGTTTAAGATCGCTTTGCTGCCATGTTGGCAGGATACTCATTGTCACATGTATGATTGTTTGAGATCCCTTTGTTGCCATGTTGGTGGGATACTCATAGTTATTATATGTGAGTTATTGTCATACTGATAGGAGTATTTTTTGTGAATGAGAGTTCCTATAGAGGAACATCTCGAGAAGAGTTCCAACTACTCCTACGTGAGGGAATTTTCCTTGCATGACGGAGAAAACACCATCCATGTACATCTTCACTCCTTACATTACTTAATGTAGCGGCCTCCACCATCTTGACACTAAGGCCCGGAGACATAGTCCTCCTAGACAAACTCTGTTATCAATCTCTTATGTTGCTAATGCTTGTTATGTTCCTCTTCTTTAGAGCATGAAAATGTTGATTTATGTTCATTAACGCTTTTGACTAAATGAAATTCTAACACATAAACCAAAGTAAAAGGTCTTGGTTAAAAGGGTATCAGGAATTTACCCGGATCAAGTGGTATTAGAGTGGTCTTCTTGCTTATTTGGCTTGCAAGCATGCACCATTGAACATTTTTGAGTTGATAAATGGAGTATGTTAAAGACATGTATGAGACCATGCTCAGGGTTTCCGAGAAAGCAGACATGTTGTATGAATATTATGAGAAACAAATAGTAGAAAACGTTGAATTGAAGGCACTCCTATAGGAAGATAAGGAGGAAAAACATCAATTACAACTTCAATTGCAAGAGATGATAGAGGCGTTGGAAGAATTGAAGTGAAACAATGAAATCCTTGAAGAAGATCATGAGGCATAGAAGACACTCCTACACGAAGAGAAGGAGGAGAAAAAGTGATTGGAACTTCCACTAGAACCTGTGACAGACGCCTTGCAGGAAGTGAAGTGCAACAAAGGCTCAGAGAAGCCCTCTTCAAATGTTTCAAAATCAACAGCTAAGGTAAACAATGTTGATTTCTCTTCAGTTTCTTCACATGATATAATTTATGTTGGAAGTGTGGAGATTCCCATTACAAGAACTAACATGATACTCCTTACCAAAATGAGGTACAAAGGAGGAGGAATTGGCATTCATGGCCAAGGCATAACTCAACCATTGGAGGTTGTGCAGAGAGCTCGCTATGCAGGTTTGGGATACACTGAAGAAGGATGTTCGAAGGACATCAAAAGAAAATAGACATTGTTGAACTTACGAGGGAAGAGGAATGATGGGAACACTTCACCATCATTCCATGGTAATGCATGTTGCAGTCTAAGAGCTGAGGCAAGCTCTCATCACCTTGATCACACCAGAGACCACCAGAGAAGGTATAACCAGTATCATTATTCCAGAGTTCATTTTGGTTGTAAGAATGTTGATAATCCTACTCGTAAATCATGGCATCAAAAAAATTGTCATTTTTGTGGTTTACATAACCATGTTATTTCTAAGTGTTGGAAAAGAAAGGAAACACAAAGGAGGATGATGAATGAAAATCCTTCTCCATAGCAGAAAAAAAAGTTGGTTAAGCAGATATGGAGAAAGAAGACATTTTGTAGCCAATGAAACCAAAGTAGCCATCAAAGAGCCACGTGTTTGAGGCTCCATCTAGAGCAGCACCTTAAGGATGAAGCGTCAATGCATGAATTAGTCTAAATCATTGTTCAACAAGAAAATCCATAAGGAGATGATCCATTCACTTTGATAAGTGAGAGATGGTTTTCGTAGATTGTTTTTCTAGATATGTTAGCTTGCCATGGCCGTGTTTGTAAATAATTTGTTAGATGTTGAACTGTAAAAGTGATGATGTGTTTTTCCATCACTTGTTAAGCAAAAATGATATTTTGGCCTTGTTTTATCAGTCTTGTGATGCATTTCTTTCATGTAAAAGTGATGATGTGTTGCCATCACGTTGAAATGAGACGATGATGTTTTTGGTCTTGCAATGATAGCTAGGGTGTGATTTCAATTTGATGTAAACTTGAATAGTGAGCATGTAAACTCGTTGCAAGTATGGGAATGTTTGGGTCATAGATGGTCACATTGAGCATGTAATTTTCGTTGTAGCTATAGGCAGGTGCAGGCATTTGCATTCTGATTCCAAAGGACAGAGGTGAAGGAGTCTTCAAGGGATGTTCCTTTTAAGACATTTTCATTGCAGCAGTTATAGGTGCTGGCATTGTGTTCTAATTCTGAAGTACGTCAGCTGAAGGATTCATGTGGAAATGTGCCTTTCAAAGACATTTGCATGCAATTGGTGATGGATAGAAGCTGATGCTTTTAGAGGACCAAAAGCTCCTTAGTGGGGAGGATTGATCCAAGTGGATCTTCAGACACTAGTGGCTTGGAAAAAGGCTCCAAATTAAAACTGGTAGGAAGGTGACAAACTCAGCGTAATATTTAAGAGCTCGTCGCTCTAATCACAATGCTACAAACGACGCATCAATCCAAGCTCGTATGAGGGAGTTAGAGAAGTTTGAAGTTTTGTCAAGGAAAGGGAAGTGGGGCCCAGAGCATGCCACATGGCATCCCAGTGAGCACATGGGACCCAGATAGCAACCTACTAGGCCCTAACAAATGGCACTGCTCCATTGGCCCTCAACCTATAGAAAATACAAAAACCAAATATTAAAACAACCACATAAAAGACAAAACCATTAAAACTATATATTAAAATGTGGTAATGAATATCATTAAAAAATACCATACAATAAAATATGGTCATTGTAACCATATCATTAAACAAACATTTAATATGGCATATTAAAACAAACATTACAAAACCAACGAAAATTTTGGAGGGGGGTTTTATATTGTTATGGTAAGTGTTATATATATGGTTACCATATTAAATACCCAACAAAACCGTACGACCATATTTAAACCACAACATATGTTATATGCTATATATAACATGACCATTCAATATATGACAGAGTTGGTTGGGCGGGCTGCCCAATGCGGAAGCGACCCATGCCGAATTTAAAATTCAACGCGCCCATAAAAAACGTGCATGTAGAACTTTAGGGAGCTGGGATTTGATCCCTCGACCTCCCTTAACTAATTTCCTAAATTTCCAATGCGCCCAACGTCTCATGTTGGGAACTCTGCCCATGATTTTATTTAACCCATATTTCTCAGATGCGCCCAGGGAAGACTTGAGCATAGATTTCAATGCGTAGGAGGTAGGTTGGAGCACGCAGTTCGAGACATATTCCTATTTGATGCCAAGGAAATCTTTTGATCCTAAGGTGGTAAATTTTTCAAAATGTATTAAACATTATATGAATTGTAGCCAAAATTTCATAGCGAACATGATGGTGTGCCCAGATTTTCCATTGCAGCAGCGAATTTTCAAATTCCCTGTGGAGGAGAATCTTTAGGAATCTTGAGGGAATCTTTCATATTCCTTGGAGGTAGAAATTCGCCGATGTCAGAATGAGGTTAATATTATACTCATTCTTCTCGAAATTTCACAAGGATCTGAATGGTGAGATAAGATTCTTTTTTTGAGTTACAGATTTACATATTTCTAGTGGAGCAACATTTTTAAGGAATCTAGGGGGAATCTAAAAGATTCCCTAAGGCCCAGATTTTCACTTTGTCAGAATTTAGCAAATTTACAGTCGATCCTACACCTCTCAGTCACACAAGTTCACCGATGCAGTCATATTTTCCATCTGAGCCTTATGTTTTTCAGCAACATTTCAAATTTGAGTTGCGGGTGTCATCATTCAATGTGTGAGATTTTTTTTTCAGGATATTCGATGCCACAAGATTGATGGTACAACGAGATCCAATTGTTCATCATCCTTTTGTTTAGATAGCTCCAGGATGTGAGGTGTATGCAATGTGTCCATGTACTTCTTTGTCTCTTTTCTATGAGATGCATTGTGTTGTATAGATCCATATGGATGTTTGATGTGGGATTTTTTTTTGTTCTTAATGTGAGATGTAATTTCTATAATGGATTTGTATTATGTTTGAGATCCCTTTGCTACCATGTTAGTAGGATACTCATTGCCACATGTATGTTTTTTTGAGATCCTTTTTTTTCCATGCTGGCAGGATACTCATAGTTATTATGTGTGAGTTATTGTCTTACTGATAGGAGTCCCTTTTGTGAATGAGATTTTCTATAGCGGAACATCTCGAGTAGAGGTCCAACCACTCCTGCATGAGGGAATTTTCCTTGTACGATAGAGAAAACACCATCCATATACATCTTCACCCCTTACAACACTTAATGCAGTGGCCTCCACCATCTTGACACCAAAGCCTAGAGACGTAGTCCCTCCAAGACAAACTCTATTATCAATCTCTTATGTTGCTAACGATTTTTATGTTCCTCTTATTTACAGCATGTAGATATTGATTTATGTTTATTAACGCTTTTTATCAAATGCAATTCTAACACATCAACTGAAGTAAAAGGTCTTGGTTAAAAGGGTATCAGGAATTTACCCGAATCATTAGTGAGGTCCACATCTACTGTGGCTTGATACATCTTTGCAAAATATTCAACAGTTCCTTCTTGAAGTTCCTAAAGAGTTAACAAATTCCAACCCCCATCATCATATAGTCCCAAAATAGTGTTCTGTTAGTGTCTACTACTTACATATTGGTGGAATAAATTAGTTTTTTCATCAACTCCAGACAACTAAATGGCACAACTCTTAACACACCATTAATTCTCATGAATTAATAATATCTTTCGCTTATGACTTTCAAGAGCCATAACCAAATCTTTTATTTTCTCCAAAAGGAAACCTAATGTAGATGGATAGTGTGAATCCCAAATTTTATTTTCAATATCCCTCAACTATTTTGAATGTTACCTTTTTTTACGTATTTCCCAAAATTTTATAATATGCATTAGATCATAGATTTTTTGTTGAAACAACTCCATCTTCAAAATAACTAAATCATTGATAGGTAAGGACTAGAAATACCAAACAAGAAAATTGAATTTATTATCTTTCAACTACGTATGATTAAATTTATAAGGGATACCATGCCATGGAATATCCTTGCTCCACTATAAAAATGTTGGATCATGATATAATAATCCCACGAGAGAAACCCATGTTCTTAAAACACCAAGCCACTCAACCAGGTTCTCATGAACCAAAAATCTATCTAATATATTCGTTATACCTACCTCCCCTATATTGTCATTCTTCCATGTAGGAGAGAATGGTTTAAGAAGGATGCCCACAAAGTGGTTTTGATTGAAGAGATCCTTAAAAGAATTTCCCAATGGATCCAATTTACCTTTTGGCCCCCATATCTCCTTTGCTACCAGTGCTAAATTTAAATCACCACATAAAATGAGCGAGCCCAGTTTGAGAAAATTAATACAATATATCTGATGCCAAAATATTTTGGCATTGGAAGGGGAATACACATTTTATATATGAAGTTGATTACTATAAAATCTATCAAAACTAGGCGATAATATATATGTGTAAGTGTGAAAAGCAAGAAATTTAAAAAACCGTGGGTTCCACATAGAAGCCAACCCAATCGATAAATCGCTTACATTTGTTGCACATACCTTCCAACCTGGTTATAAATTTAAAAAAATGTATGCAGCCAGATCACGAAATAGAAAAAAGATAGATCAACGACTTGAAACTTAGCCTCTTCGAGGGGGAAACATCCTTTACATCACATAAATGAATAATTCTTGGATGATACAAATGACAAGAAATCCTTGGTATATATAGGAGTCGAAGAGGTCACAATGTAATTAGAGCCTACATAACAATAATAATGTAAGGAAAAAATAATAAAAATAGTGGGCTTCTATGGGGCACAACAATAAAAATATGGGGGCTACATGGGCATAAAAATAACAATAGGGGGCTACACTAACAATAACAATAAAGTGGCTACACTAGTATTTTAGGGACCTAACATGCCTGTATCCTTTAGAAAAAAAAAAATTCATCAAATATTAAGAAGTTATGGATGCTTCTGTATAAAATTTTCATCCTCCCATGTGGAATATTCAATGGTTAAGTTCTTCCACTTAATTAGATACTCTAGAATTGATCGTTTGCATAGTTGTCGGGTTCTTGTTTCCATGCCTTATTCAGGGTCCAATATGAGTTTTACTTCTTATTCAAGTTATGGAAACACTTTTTGAATTGGGATTTTTTCAATAATAACCTTAGTTAAGCATGAAACATCGAAAAATGGGTGTACTCGGGAATATGTAGGCATCTCCAATTTGTATGCCATCGTACCAATCTTTTGAAACACCTTGTATGGACCATATTACTTGGGTGATAATTTATTATCCCTCTTTGCTTGCTTGAGGGACATTCATTTGTATGGTTATAGCCATAAAAATACCCAGTCATGTACATCAAAACTTATTTCGCTCCAACACTAATCAACCTATTGTTTCATTTGATTATGTGCCAGAATGAGGTTATAATTTAATAGTTGGAGAAACTGTTGTTGATTATTGATGTGATCTTCCACTCCTTGAACCTTAGAATTTTCTCTTAAATATTATGTGATGGACGATGGATGATATCCATAAAGTGCCATAAATGGGGTCATTTTTCTTGTAGTATGAAAGTGTTATACCACCATTCAGGCAAAGGTAACCACTTGACCCATTGTTCTTGTTTATCATATCAAAGTAAGGAAGATATCCTTTCAAAAATTTTGTCACTTTTCAGTTTTCCCATTAGATTGAGGATGATAACATAAATTTTGAGTTAATTGAGTACCAGGACAAGAAAATAATTTCTTCCAAAAAGTTACAGTGAAAATTCAATCTCTATCACTTACAATAATCTTTGGGTTTCCATATAGATTTTTAATTGTTTCCATAAATGTAATAACAAATTTAATGGCTTTAAAAGGATGAGATAATGGAAAAAAGTGTACATACTTGATAATCATATCAACTATTGCCATGATGACACTCTTTCCTTTAGACTTGGGTAAAACTATGTAAAATCCACTGAGACCACCTCCCAATAATGACTTGGAATTGATAAATGTTGTAATATAAATGAGGTCTTAATTGTCTCAACTTTATTTTTTTTCCAAACCAAACATTCCTCCACAAATTTTTTAATACTAGATCTAAGGCCATCCCAAAAAAAATCCTTATTGACAGTGTGGTAATTCTTTAAAAATATAGAGTGGTATCCTAAGGGGGAGGTGTGAAATTTCAAAATAATCTTTTATTTGAGTTGGGAATTCTTACGAAGATATAAGAAATATTTGCACTGTAAAAAATCATTTTTCTAGATAAATGTATATGATGAACAGGTATCTTGCTACATTGAATGATTTTCCACACCTATTCTTCATTCTTCCATTAATCCCCTGCTTCAATTATCCAATAAGGTTGGATAATAGAAATGGCACAAAAAAATGATTCCACATCATCATTCTTTCTTGAGAGTGCATTTGCAACATAATTTTTCTTCCCTTTTTTGTAGACGATTTCAAAGTCATAACCCAAGATCTTGGTGACCCATTTTTGCTACTCTTCTAAAGATAATATTTGTTCCAAAAAGTATTTAAGACTATCATGATCTGTTTTTTACCTTGAAGTGTATTTCCATTAGGTAAGGTTGCCATTGGTTTAGTGCATGCAATATTGCCAACATTTCCTTCTCATGAATAGGCCTGTGTAAATATTTTCTCTTGATTGGAAAACTTTCAAAACCAATATGACTTAGTTCTTTCATTAAAACAACACCAATTCCATTTCATGAGGCATCACATGTCGTAATAAAGGATTCTGTGAACTCTTGTGCAACGAAGATCGACGATTGGAACATTTCCTCTTTAAGATGTTCAAAGACCTCAGTTTCTTATGGAGTAAAAAAAATTCATATTTCTTAAGCAATGTTGTTATAGGTGCTACTATTATCCCACAATTATTAACAAAATTTTGATAATACCCTTCCAAACCAATAAATCCTTGAAGATGCTTTAGGGTTGTGGGAATTTTTCATTCCATAATGGATTTAATTTTCTTAGGGTCTACCTTAAAACCTCTGTGAGATACAATATGGACCAAATATTCAACCTCTTATATTCCAAAGAAACATTTGGATTTTTTTGCATGTAATTTTTTCTCCTCCAATAGTTTGATCACCCTTTCAACATGTTGAATATAATCCTTCCAAGACTTGTTGTAGATTAGTATATCATCAAAAAATTCTAACACACATTTTGAAAGGAAGGGTTTGAAAAATTAATTCATCAAACCTTGAAATGTGGAAGTTTTATTAGTAAGGTTGAAAGGCATGAAAAAAAAATCATAATGACCTTGTTGAGTTCTGAATGTTTTTTTTAGAATCTCTTTAATATTCATTCTGATTTGATGATATTGCGAATGAAGATACAACTTGGTAAAGTAAATTGATCCATGTAATTCATCGAAAAATTCATCAATGATAGGAATTGGAAATTTATCTCTAATAATGAGCTTGTTGAGATCCCTATAATATATACACATACACCATGATCCATCCTTATAGTGCACCAATACTACTATAGCAGAGAAATAACTTTGACTAGGTTGAGTTATACCAACCTCTAGCATTTCTGCAACCATAGATTCAATTTCACTCTTTTGTGCCTACATATATCTGTAAGGTCTTATGTTTGGATACCACACTACCGGGAATCAAGTGAATAGAATGATCATAATCACCAATAGGTGGGAGGCCTTTGGGTGTCTCAAATACCTTGGAATGATTGTTCAATACTTTTTGGATATATGGATAAATAGATTATTTTGATGTTTGGACCTCTAGTGAGCATAATTGTTCAATTACGCCCTTTTAGTACTTCTTCAAAATATTTTTCATGCCTTTAGAACTAATTATCTTCTGTGGTTTCCTTGTGATACCCCTTAATTCAAGAAAAGTTCCTAAAAATTAAAAGCTAATATCACCAAATATTGTAACCATTGGACTCCTAATACAACATTAACACCACCAATTGGAATGTAAATCTTTGGACTATTCAATACATATTCCCCCATGGTTATCTTGATATTACAACACTTTCCAGAGAAATTTGTAGTTCCTCCATTAACAACCATCACTTGACACTCTGGTGGTGGATATAGAAAGAAATTTAATTCCTTGGCTATCTTACAATGAATAAAATTATGGGTACTTCCTGAATCAATCAAAATTATTGCCTTTTTTTCCTTGATATATCCTTATATCGTAATAGTTTTAGGAGTGGTAATTACTACTAATGCATTACAAGATATGGTTAGATTCATTTCTTCTTTCCCTTGGGTTAGTTCTTTGTGTATATCCTCTTCTTTTGATGTCTATGTTTACTTTCTTCCTCCTCTTTACGATCTATATAAAATAATTTCTTCTCAGCAAACTTATTAAATTTAGTGTATTTTATATCATAAATGTAACAAATCCCCTTTTCTAGTTTTTCCTCCAATTATTTTATTATGAACCTTATGGCTTGTGGAAGGCTAGGTGCAATAACACTTCCATATATATAGTTGTGACTGGTAGACTTCTTTGTTGCCATTATTTTTCTTTCAACTTTTCTTGCCACCCTGAATGCCTTCTCCAATAAATGAGAATCCCAAAGGTGAACCTCATTTTAGATGTTATCCTTTAAATTCATTATGAATACATCAATCCTACACTCCTTTGGAATATCGTTTACCCTTATATTCAATTTTTGGAAGTCCTAAGTGTGCTCCGCCACTAAACCCTTTTGTTTGAGACTTATCAATTGGCTAAAGAAAATGTTGCTCTTTGTATCCTCATAATTTTCTATCATTTCCTCTGTAAAATTGACCAAGTGGCAAGTGGTTTATGAGAAAAAATCCATCAATACCATACACATTGATTGGGTTCTAAATATAAATATGCAATGCACACCTTTTTTTGTGTGTTGCACATCATGCATATCAAAATATTGCTCCATCTGTAGTATCCATGTTACAAGATCCTTCCCATAAAATTTCCTCATATCTATATTTGGAATGTGGTGGTTCTTAAACCCCACATTTGGGTCTCTAAAATCATATTTCATATTCCTTTTGGCATCATCATGATTTTCATTGATTAACTTGTCACCACTGGGAAGAATTTCTTGCAACAATTTTTTGAGTCCTTCCAACTTAACATTCATCACATCCATTTATACCTTAAAAACATGCATGTTGCCTTTTATTTTTTAATATAAACCAGCCATATTATATTGCAATTCAATTTTGGTTATTCTTTGTGAAAATGAAATTTTTGGCACTTGGTCTTGTAATTTTGATATATCATGTTGCATTTCTTCCTCTTCTGCACACGTCACGGTAGAGATTTCTGGTTGTTGACTAGGTGTAGCCATTTTTTGGTTTCAAGGAATTTTGGAATCAAACAATGATATCTATGCTTCACTATGCACTTTGAATCACTTCAAACAATTTTTTTAAACAAAATTTATGCAAAATTTAACGAACAATACACACCTTTTCTTACTTTTAGGAGCTCAATATTGAAACTATTTTATCTTTGCAATTTTGGCATACCAAGGTCTGAAGTTTCATCTTGTGGTAGCCCTTTAAGTGTTCTTTCCAATTGCACAAGTCGTACCAATATTGGAGTTTTCAAGTTAAATTTATGTGAAATCTTCCACGATGACCTGATTATGGTTTGGTTCAGTAGAGCAAACTTGTAAATAATTCCACGTGTCACTGTTTCAACCTTAGGCCCTAAAATTGATACATGAGAAACTGTAGTCCATTTTGTTTCTATCGCTTTTTACAAAATTCAAACAGATGCTTGTAGAGAAAGATAATATTAGTTTCCCTAGGTCACTTGTTTGAGAATGAATTATGGAGCCTACAAAAACCCTAACTTCTTCAGACTATATCTCAAAGAAAATAGCAAACCAAGATATAAAATTCATACAAGAAGTTCACCAATATTTTGGCTCCTTATGGTAGGAATTTCAACTTATGAGGCCTCATATAGAAAATGTTATACCTAAAATTCCAAGATGACATATTTGAAATAGCGAAACCATAAAATCCAAAGCTTTGTTACCAAATGTTATGCAACCAAATCACAAAAAATAACATAGATAGATCAATGACTTGAAAAATATCCTCTTCGAGGAGGAAACCTCCTTTACATCACATAAATGAATAATTATTTGATGATACAAAGGGAAAGACCTCCTTGGTATATATAGGAGTCTAAAAGGTCACAATATAATTAGAGCCTACATAACAATAATAATGAAAAGAAACAACAATAACAATAGTGGGATTATTTTGGGCACAATAATAACAATATGGGGGATACATGGTCACAAAAATAGAAATATGGGTCTACACTAACAATAACAATAACGTGGCTACACTAGTATTATAGGGACATAACAAAAAATTAGGCCATGCCTTCTCATCCACCACCATGGTGTCTTGTATAATAATGATCAAAGGTCTATGTACCTCGAACAAATTCCTTGGGGATAGAAATTTTGTGGCTCCCCCAACACCCTGAATATTTAAAATAATTATTGTCATCGTCCATGTAGCGATTTGGAAAAAATAACTCTAAGGGCCTAAGAAGCATCCCCCATATCCATAAATTTTAGAGATTTGGGACAGGAAAAAATGGCCTCCGAAAAAACATTTTTAGATTTCCATGCTTGTCACCACCGAATAGTTACATTGCATCATAATTGAGGGCTAACAACCACAAGTGATGTCGAAAAGGTATAATAATGGATGACAAGTGGAACCATATCCAATACAGGATTATGTTCCATAAATTCTGTTAGTCATCAGTATTTTTCACTTGTTGGTGATGAATAGTTATTACAGCCAAGTTTTCTAGCAGCTTATCTCAAAATTTGTCAAATTTGCTAGCTAGAAAACACCCATAAACATCTTTTTCCTCCTACCTTTTCAATCAGCCCATGATGAGATAAAACCTCATTGTCAAGCCCTATCTAGCCTCAGCCATACAAAATTTTCCATCAACCCCAAAAAAAACACTCCAAATCTATCCAAAAAGTCTCCCCTAAGTTAGGTAGTGGCACTTTAGGCGATTTTCCCTTGGAAAACTATCCTATAGCCAAAGAACCTCTATCTATTATTAACCAGTCCTAACAGACCTTCCTATTCTACAAATAAAGTGTTATTACACCCTTAAGTCGCACCACTAACAAGCCTTGAAGTCTCAGCAATACATATGACATAGGTCAAGCTGATATTAGGTAAATATACAGTGTTTCAATGTCTTTTTCAAAGAGAAGAAGTCTACTAGTGTTCTAGAATACAGTATTAAACTCAACATGAGAAGACAACTGCTTCTCATGTGGTTTTGAGCCTGGGATGCAAATGCTGGACCTAGAGTTATCTCATTAATCTCTTGCAATCACAGTCAAAGGTTAATGAATTATAAATGACAAGAAATTCTTTGCAGATACTGGCCAAATTGCTTGTGATGTCTAAAGAGGCACAAAGGTATTTGAAAATCAGAATTACATGTCTCAAAGAAATTCCCATCATGACTTATTTTCAATTTGTCATCTTCATTTGCTTAAGCATGAATAGGTAGTGAAAGGAAAGATAACACTGTTTAAAAGCTGATGAAATGGAATCAATGAGAAAACCTCCTCCATACATGAGCAGACAATTGAAGACTGAGAAAACCTCCTCCATACATGAGTAGAGGGTTGAAGACTAAGAAAACCTCCTTCATTTTACAAGCAGAGGGTTGAAGACTGAGAAAACCTCCTTCATTTTACAAGCAGAGGGTTTGGCACTATGATAAAAGCCTCCTTCGTCTATAAGCATAGGGCTAGGGACATAAATTGATTTTAGGGTTTTCACTGACTGAAAGGCAGAATTTTAGGTGTAGTGGGAAAGAAACTGAAGGTTTCTGAATAAAAAATAGTGTTAAAAGCAAAGGCAAAGAAGTGGTGCTTCAAAGAGTTGTTTACATGAGTCTCACTGTTAAAACACAAAATTGAAATACAGTGTGAAGCTAATTGGGTAATTATGAATGAGGAAATATTGTTAAGCAAATGACCAAGTAAGTAAAACAATCTTGGTTTTAAGCTGACTTCTGCTATCCGATACAAAGAAAACCACTATCAATATGTTCATCAACATTCTTCATTTGGTTGAGACAGAGGTTGAAAAGAACCAAGGCATTTGTAAAAAATAGGCCTCCTTCATAAACAAGTAGAAGGCTCACCATTGTTTGAGGATGAAAAACAGTTATTGCATGTGGCAAATAGTTCAAAAGGGAATGCTCTCAAAAAGGGTGAAATGAATGAAAATTCACTATTCTTATAGACCTCCTTCATAGAGGAACAAAGGGACAACCTTCCCATGTTACTTTTCAACTTCATCTCATCATCCCTTGCTATATCTCCTTAAAATTTGAAGACTGGATTACTTTGTCAATCTAAGGTTAGTCATTTCCCTTGATGGTGGAGACTATTTGTAGTAGAGTTTTTCACTTACAGTTTGAAATGAGGTTCTTCATCCACAGTCAAAAGGAAGGCTCAAAGGGCACCTAATAGTTCAATAAAATTCACAGTGGGCATGATCATCTTCAAAACACCAGGAGCAGAAACTGTCAAAATATGTTTCAAAGTGGTGATTGATCTCCTTGCAAGAATGTCAAATAATGCCTCACAAATCATTAGTATGTCTTTGAGCAGAGTTTTTCCTTTGAAAAGGTCAGCAATAGGCATAAGTGACAGAGTTTCCTCTTCAATGAGAAACAGTGAAAGGGCAACAGAAGGGGTTTTCAGTTCCTTAAAAAAGGCCTTTTACTTAAAAAATAACCATCACTATGTTTCCTTGTCAAGAGTCGACCTCAGCATCTTTTCAAAGGGTTAGTTCGAAAAGGAGTCTTTATAGGTTTTAAAAATGATGAAATCACAAAACAATGCTTCATGTTCTATTTTGCAACCAATACCTTTTTCAAAAAAGCTTCAAAACCTTCATAAATCATTTCAAAGCCAATTGGCCTTTTCACCTTCAAAAGGGAATATGAGACCATTGCAAACCCATTTGCAATTTTCAAAACCATTCACAAATGCCCTCTTAGCTGCCCATTGGAGAAAATGAGAAATTTGAGCAAAATTTGCAGAGTTTGAAGCTTTTAAGCCTGCGCGACATGCCTAGAAAGGTGCACGGCGCGTTCATAAGCGAAATTACACAGGGTTATAACATTGGCACGACACACCTATAGTGGCGCGTGGCGCGCCTGTGCGCGTGGTCACAACTGCCCAAAGGCTGACCCGACACCCCTTTTTATGTGCGATGCTCTCCCTTTTGAACATGCCGCGCCTATTGAATGACAGAAACACCTTCAAAAACATCTTTGAAGCTGCCAAATGATCAGTGAAAGCCCATGAAAATTTTGCAAGGTATTATTCATTTCTCCTTGCTAGTTTTTGAAAATCTGAAGGGGGTGACAAAGTGATTTTCTCCAAGGGAGAAATAGTGATAAGGAGGGTAGGGTGTTTTGATAATGATCCAAGGTTTTTGTTGCTATGATTGTCCAAAATCAAGATAATAAAAAGGGGTGTGTTTTCATTAGTTTCAAAAGGCCTGAAACTGCCCTAAAAAATAGTGATAAGCCATAAAACTAATTGCAAGGAAAAACACAGTGGTAGAGGGTTTTCAAGATGCTGAAGGTGTCCTAGCAGGGGTGAAAACAAAATTAATCCCTATTGAAAAATCTAAGGTCAAAACAATGTTAGTAAAAGGAAAGCAGTGATCTTAAGGTCAAATCGGTGTTTAGAGGGTGAGGATTTTGGTCGAAAATTAAAAGGTGTTACTGCTATAAATGCCAAGAGAGAGAGGTTGATTAGAGGGCAGTGTTTCTGAGAAAACTCAGAGATTTCTGTTGCTATGATTTTTACACACTTTTACATTGTCGCGTGGATGTTTAAAACCATCTAAAAATACCCTAACTGCCTTAAAAAAAAACATTGGTGTCCTAGTAGTGGTGAAAACAGTGCTTGTGAAGGGAAAAAGTAGTCCTAAGGTGAACATAGTTTTATAAGGTGAAAGTTTGAACATTATAAAATGCCTCCTTTGTGTTATGAAATAGAAAACTAGTGCTGCCTCCTTTTTCCCATAAAGCAGACCATGGTGAAAGATCTTTTAACTCAATTTGAAGGTGTCTTTGTATACCTATGTATGAGAAACAATGAATAGAAGAAGAGTGTTTTTCATTGGGAGGGGTGTTTTGTCTTTGTCTAAATACAAGGCTGTCTTGTTTATACCAAGACACAAAGGATCCTTGTGACCTTACCCAAACACAGTAACAATTTGACTGTGTGATTTTTTATTTGATAACTATTTGTTGATTGGCATAAAAAGAGACAAAACAATGATTTGTAAGGAGCATCAAGTTGGTGTTAAAGAACCATTTCACATAGCATTTGAAGCAGTTTTACTTAGTCAAACAGTGACTAACAAGGACGACAGAGGTGTGTGCTTGAGAAAACATTCCAAAGCCCATTTGAGACAGCTTGGTGTTGCAGAGAACATTCAAAACAAGATGCCTCCCAAGCAAGACAGTAGGAATGGCCTGTGCAAGAGATTTGAGCCTATTTCCACTGAAGAAGTGAATGCCCATCCATTAGTCTTGTTTAATTTCCATGAGGTTGGGTGTCTATATTTTTTCCAAAGAGTGCAAGAGGTGAAGAGTTATTCCCCTTTGACACATATTTGTGCTTTTAGGTTTTAGGAGAAGCATTTTCAACTGGCAGGCCTAGATTTCAAATTCTCTCCAAGGTCCATCTCCAAGGCCACTAAAATCCCTTATGTCGGGGAGAAGTGGTTTAAAAAAATCCACCTAGACTCGGAACAATACAAGCCTTTTCTAAAGCCTGAGCATAGAGATTCATGTCCATCCATTTTCCCCTTCTCATATATTTTGACTAACTATGCCCCCCTCATGAAGATCATCGTGAAATACTTCACTTGCGAGGGAAGATTGTCCCGAGTCTATGCCTATCATATTCGATTGCTCATGCATTTCACGAGGGCCAAATTGTTAAATCTCCCTTTGTTCCTACATAGAAGTATTGAGAAAATGGCCTCCACTATTCAGAAAAAGCCTCCTTCTCAGCAAACAACCTGCCTCTTCCATCACTCCCTCATCAAAGTCATCATTATTCATCAGCTTGAGAAGAGGGAGGTCTCTTGGGATACTTTCATCACACATCCGGATTTCGCCACTGTCCCTTCATTTCATACATCTCCTTAACCTTTTACTCACCATCCTTTGTCTTCTTCTAGAAAAACTATTCCCAAGAAGCTCAAGTTTACCATAGAACAACCAAAATAACATGATGAGGAAGAAGAGCATGAGCAAGAAGATGAAAGTGATGATGAGTAGCAGCATGATGAAACAGGGAAGCAAGGGGATGAAGAGGAAAGTGATTATGAGCAACATCATAGTGAAACAAGGCAGCAAGGGGAAGAAGGGCATGATGAAAAAGGACATGATGATGAGTAGCATAACAGTGAGGCAGAATAACAAACTCTTGAAGATGATGAAGGGCAGCATGATAGAGATGTGTAGCACAGTGAAGGTGAGCAGTCTCATGAAGATGATGAAGAGGGGCAGCCACAACATGATGAACAACAGCCTCATGATGATGAACATCAGCCTCATGATGATGAACATCAGCCTCACGAAGAAGAGGGGTAGCATGATAAACAGGTGCAACACAGTTAGGAGGACAACCCTCAAAAGGAAATGAAAAAGGAAAACCAAGGCATCCATGAAGAAATCCAAGACAGTGGCAAGAATGTTGAGCAAAGTAAAAAGGGTAAAGAGCCCATGGAGCATGTGCTAGCTGCCTCTCCTAGGCAAGGAGCCATGCTCTCTTCTCCGAAAGTGGCCAAGCCCCGGACATCAGCGAAAAGGGTGCCTAGAGTTGTAACTCCAAATGTGACTAGGGCCCTCCGAAGCAAGGGAAAATTTCCCAAGAAGCCCATTTTCGAATTACCCAAGAGGAGGAAGACTAAAAGAGCCACTCAAAGCAAAGGAAAGGAGAAAGAAGAGAGTAGTGATGAAAAGGAAAGGGATTTAAACATCATCAAAATCCAAAGTGATGATAGTGACAATCAAGCCCGGATCCTAGAAAATTTCCTTATCAATAGAGAAAACCAAATTGATGCTTTGAGGACTGATCTTGATAGGGCTAGGAACTTCAATCACTTTTTGCAAGTTGAAAACAAGCAGATGAGTGTCCATATGGCTGTATATGAGACACGGGCCATCAAATACAAAAAGGAGGCCTCCAAAGCACAAGTGATATTGGAAAAACTCATGGGTGAGTTCGATGAGAGCGTAGGCGAAGATCAGCCCAGGCGAAAGAGACCAAGAACCATGGGGCTCAAAAACACCCTTGAGAAACAAAAAGAAGAAGAAGATGCCCTTCTCCAATCTACCTCTCTCACTACATTGTTTGAAGAAGAGATAGAGAAAAATCGGGAAGCATGGCTTGAGAGAGTTAATGATCACTTGGAGAAGAAATTAGAGAAGGAAAATAGATACTTGGACCTTCAACGGAGGATGATCAGGCATTATAAAAAGCTCAATCAGTTTTCCCGGCGGAAATTGAAGGCCGCTCAAGAAAAACTCAAGGAGGCTAAAGGGAAGCACCCGGCACCAAAATTGAGGAAAGACACCTCAAGGCTCCAAATTTTTTCCCCAACTTCACAACATATTTCTGAAAACCCTTAAGGGTCATGCACGCCAATTTTGGGCGAAATTCGACAAATTTTGGTTTTTTGTCATTTTTGGGTTTTTGGCCAAAACTCATGGGCATTTCAATTTCATTTTGGGGCATCATTAAAGGATGAAAATGGTATCATTGGATGCCATATTTTTAGGGGCACATACTCAGAGATTTTCGGATCAATTGAAGATCATTTTCTCCCCCAAAATGGCAAAAAACACTCGCTTTTTCTACACTCTGCGTCGTTTATCAGCAAGGCCTATTTTTTGGTTTTTTACACATAGGTCCATTTTTGAAGGACTTCCAGTGGTACTTTGGGAGAAAACTAATTTTTTTTAGAAATTAGACACTTAGAGATTTCCAACGAGCCATCATGAGCCTCGTTTCGACATCGGGAAGGCCTCTACAAGTTGCCGGCAAGTCAGGGAACCTTTTGCTGATGTATTTTTTGAGTATTTTTGTAAAAAATGAACCTTTCAAAATTGACTTTTCTTCATGTGCGTTTAGCTATTTTTGTACATGATATGTTATGAAAGGTCAATATGTTTCCCTTTTTTAGCATTTTTGAGATATTTTATTAGATATTTTGTGCCTTAGGCTTTGCAAAGCCTCACGGACAAAATTAGATATTTTGGATAGGCCAATGAGATTGCAAGTTGAACTAAGAGGTTTTCCTCACTTTGGCCTATATATTCTGAAGGCTTTCATTGTAAACAAGGCTGAACTTGATGAATAGAAGCAATGTATGGTCATATAAGATTTGGAAGAAATATTTTTCTCATGATTTTGGACAGTTTCTTTGATGTTCTTGGATGATAAAAGATGATTGTTGTTGGATTCCATAACTTGGTAGAATGGTATAGTGTCTCTCTCTCTGTTTTGTTTCCTAGTTTTCATCCATAATTCCATGTTCTTTCTTGCTACAAGACAGTAGAGAATAGATTTGAGACATGCCCTTGGAGGCACCTCAAATTTCCTGTTTCTTTATAGCTTCCATGTTTTCTTCATTCTTAGTCATGTTAAGAAATCTTTGATTGCTCTTTAATAACTCAAGAATATTGTTTGCTTGTTTCATTTATGGTTTTATGCATGCTAAGTATGATTTACGGTACGCCCTGCTTACTCATGGCTAGCCATAGCTCCACCTATGAAACCTCTCTTTGATTGATTAGATTTTCATTTGTTGAACCAAGGAGGTCTTGTAGTAATCTTGCCCTTTGCCCAAAACTATGCAATCTTGTTTTCAAAGTGTCCAATAGCTTGAAGTACTATGTTTAGGCGTTCTGACATAGTGATTTGAGTTGTTTATCTATCTTAAATGTATTTCCCCAAAGTCTGATAGCCATTTCCTAAAGTTAGAGAGTTATATATCTCTATGCATGGCTTGAATGTTTATTTCTATGCATCGATTAGCTTACAGTTACATTTCTCATGATTAATGGTTTTCCCTACCATTTTTATGTTAGCTATTAAACTAGTTATGCTCGAAATCCTTTGTTATTCACAAATTTAATGTCCATTTCTCTCCATTTTGCCCAAATATCCATTTTACCTCAAATCAAATCAGCCCTTCAACAACCTTGTATTGCCACCTGAAAGCTTTCTTGACCTTTTCGACCCCATAGCCTAGTTGATCTGACATATTTTTACCTATCTTATGTCTTTGATCAGTTCATCCCTCACAACCTAAAAAACAAAACCAAAAACCTACTTCACAACTAGCCTAAAACCAAAACACAATAAGAAAACACACAGATATCCCTTACACAAATAGAGAGAGCCCTCTCTGAGTACAGGAAGGCTAGGTCCTTGGGCTCGAAAGATTGTTTTGATGTTACACTGTCATTTGGCTTGCCAATCAGCCAAATCACGGGACACTAACAACTTCTAGGTCAATAATAATGGATATGGAGGGTGAAAGATCCCCCTGGTAGGTGCCAAATTGGATATATAATGTATTTTGAGTCGAGGAAGGATCAAGTACAAAATTCTTTGAAATGGTATCCAACTCCGAATTTTTCCCATCTCAAGAACATTTTAGAGAATGGGGAATCAACTCAAGAAAATATTTGTATGTAAAAAAAGTTGAGACCCCAACAAAACCATTCTTAATCCTAGAATGGACACATAAATTATCATGAAATCCACCCACCAACACATTCAATATACTAGATGAATCTTCAGTGACATCCAAATTAACACCATAAGGAGATACATGAGAGGAATTAGGATATTCACTATATGTACTTGAATAATTCAAAGGATAAGTCGATTTAGTATTCTTGGAATCCACTTTTTCAAACATTTGTCGACATTCGGATGATAATATCCTCTCGATGCAAAAACTTTCCATCGAATCACACCAAGACATCATAGAAAATGGGAAATAAAATGTCCCATCTCATGACAACCAAGGCATTGAAAATGAATTTTCCAGTAATAAATTTGTTGAGGATTTGATAAACCTTCCCACACCAAATCCACTTCCGTCAACAAGCCCCTAGAAAACTTTCCCTCAACCAAAATCCAAGCCATACACTTATCCACCCCAAGTAGACTATGATAATAAAAAAAGTAAACTTCCTAGTATAATTTCCAATAGTTGTGAGGGTTGCGTGGGTCCATAGCTTCTGAAGAAAATGAAGAAGCTTAACCCAAACCCATGGCACCCCAGAATCTACTGCATGTCCTCCAAGTGGAGAAAATGGAATTTATACTATCGATGCATCAAAATACAAATCCTAGGTTTATAAGATATAATATAGGCCTGATGTACATCTACCTAAGCCCATATTTTAACAAAATCCATATTACCAAACTCTCATCGACCTACCAATGCCCTTTGCTTCAATCTTAACACCTTATTCAGAGTAGCGTCTTATCCAAGTGTTAATGTATGTATCTTCGTCACAGGACAATCAAGCTTCGACTGTTGACCTCGATTATTTTTAGAGCCTCCAAAACCAATCCTAGTAGATATGTGTACCTCTTTTCCAATCATGACATCATCAGCAATAGAATTTTTTTTCCATCCTAATCACCAAATGAACCTTCGCGCGATGAAAACATAAGGTTTTTTGTAAAACAATTTTCCACCTCGAAAAAAACATGGATGAGAGTCTCAATCACCTCCAAAACATTTTGAAGGATTAAATATTTTTCCTATATATATTATTGTAAGCGACTATTTTGGTTTGAAAATTCATACATATAGAATGTAGATGAAACTTCAATAAAAAAACATGTAATTTACTATTAAAATCAATAATGTTTTGCATAATATCATCCATTTAATCATATATATGTAAAAAGTAGTGCATTTTTAACCAAATTGAAAATATTTTTTCCCAAAAATGTCAAAAAATAACCCATTTGCGAAATTTCACTGCTAAAATTCCCCCTAATCACCTTGGGTAAAGAACAATGCATGAAAAAATGAGTTGACTCAATGATACATTTCCTAAACATCTCCATAAAGGAAAATGCATGAAAAATACAACTATTGTTCTACATCATAATTACCATTGACCAACAATTAATGAAGCAGAAAAAAAATGCATATAGTTAGAGCGACCCCCACCAATCGAACCTAAGTATAAGGCCACATAATCTGCCAGGTCAAGAGCCACAAGTGAAATGTAGAATAATCCTATGAATATCACATCAAATGCCACTTCGAATTAGCCTCACATCGAATGCCACACTGACTAAGCCAAAAAAATTGAAGCACTTAAAAGATGTTCGGGATAATGTACAAATTGAGGCATCTGGGAAATATTAGAAAACCGATGATAATATTAGGACATCTAGACAGAATTAAATGTCAATTAATATGGCAGCAAAATATCGGACACCAATTCCATCCCATCAACCAGTTCCAAATAGTAATTGATGCAATGAAAGGAAAGTTGCAGGTCCGCCTTGATTTATATTCAAACACACCCCAAAACCGATATCCCCCGAACAATGATAAAAAAACCACTGAGAGAGACCAATGTAAACTACTACGACACACAGATAACCAAAAATTACCTATAAAATAGCAAATAGGGGAAGCTAAAATTACCCAAAAAAAAGAGTAATAGAATAAGAAAATTCTAGAGTGGAGATAAATGGCACATCAAAAACCAAACATTTTCACCCGGAATTTCCGAGATCAGAGAAAAAAATTGGAATAGCGTAAGCTCATATTCCTGGCGGCACGTTGCAAAATCCAATACAATTTCGAAAATTACAGGCCTACATCAAGATTGGCCCTGAGTTCTTATCTCAACTTTATCATGTTAGGTCAAGGTCAAGAGCCAAAATCCTACTTAAAAAAAAAACAGTTGAAAGATTCATGATACCCTTTGAATCCTAATAAGATACCAAGGAAATCATAAGTTTTTTAATGAAATCATTTGAAAAACTATGCTAAACATCAAAGGGTTATTTATCTCAACCATCTAGTTCTAGAAAAATCCAAATGCTCGTGCTCCAACGCTCCTGCTACCAGAGGATACGCCCTCCTGCAAATTGGGTGCAAACAAAAGTGGGATTCAAAGCCCTTATTTTTCCCAAAGTGTTGGTAAAGTTAAACATTAATTGGGAAAAATATAAGGATGGTATACTGGCATGGACATGAGTGGGATAAATGTGTACCAAATGGAAAAGAATATATAAAGAGGAATATGAACCATTATTGGAATTTTCTATATGAATTAATGGAGACATATGAATAATTTTTTTCATTTCATTATATTATCTATTCCAATTCTTTATAGGTATATGGAATGTTTAAGTAAGTTAGTATCTATTCATTTTGATCACAATAGATAATGGTTTTTCTCTCTCTCCATATATATATTAAATTTCATTTTGGAACGTATAAATAGATTCAACCTCTTGAAAAATCTCTTCAATATATGGAATAAAATAGCTTAAAAATGCAACTCCAGCAAATATTTACTCCATTCAAAATTAACTCTTAATAAAAAGTTCAAAATTTTAAATAATAATACTTGAAATACTATAACAATAAGAATCTAATTTTTCAATTACTCTATATAATATATAGACATTTTAATTTTATTATTATTATTATTATAAATAAATGTAAATTATTGAAATTGAAATAATTTAATTAACTATTAGAGTGTGACTATGTTTTATAATACTTTCACATAAAACTAATTAATATATGTTTGATTTTTATTTTATTATAGAAAATATTATTTTTTAGTTTAAATAATATTTTATTTTTATGTTAAAATAGATTCTTATAATTCCACATTTAACCGAGACAAAATTATATATCGACCCCATATTGTGTTGTAAAACAAGCATTCAACTCAATTAGAAAAAAGTAAATTAAAAAATAATTATGAACATAAAGAATGACCAACACTATAATGATATAACAAATAAATGAGGAAAGCCTAATACCATTGCTTACAAAGTTATTTAACTTTTATATGATTTTGATTAAAAATATATATATATATATATAATTGGTTTATTTTTTATATTGAAAAAAAGAAAGAACATATATATATATATAATTTCAAATTTCATAAATTCAAATATATATACACACGATAGATAGAGTTATAATTTCACATTGTAAAGGAAGTAGAGTTATTCTTTAATTCTAGAACTAGGGGATGGTTGTGAAGGAAACGAAGGAGGACTACTATGATGATGTTGTGACAAGGGAACGAGGAAGTGTATCTCAAGAGTGTTGATTTAAAAAGAATTTGACTCGGTTCGAATTAAAAATAAAATATAAATTAAGAAAAAAAGTTAATAGAAATTAAATTACAACGTTTCATTTAAATATATTACATTGAGAAATAGTTTGAGAACATATAAATATTAATTATTACACATATTTTCTAAATAATTTTATTATATTTGAAACGTTCATAGATATTAAATTACAGTGTTAAGCATTACGTTACATTTGAGTACACTAAATTGACGAATAGGTTGATAGTATATAAATATTAATTATTACAAATATGTACAATTAATTGAATAATATTACATTATATTTTCTAGGTTATATGTGTAATATATTTATTTTAATATTTTTGGATAGGTTAAGTTAATGAAACATATGAGAAAGAGATTGAAAACTTTATGGATTTTGGGTCATTCAAAGTTATATTTATAATATTTATGTGGAGAATATTATTGTATTTGTTCATTATATTATGGGTTTGAAGTTATTACATTAAAGTTCATTATGTTGCTTTGGGGAATTGGATTTGGGTGGAAAGGATTTCAATTATTTCTTCCCATCATAAACTCAATTAACATGATGATGATACTATTTACTTGTATATATTTATGTTATTTTTTTAACTCGAAATCTATTATATGTTTAAAAAAATCAATTTCTTTTGTATGAAACACTTCTCAATTTATGTTAATATAAACAATTTTTCATTTCAATAGAATTCATTTAAACATCCAAAATTAAAATAAATTTACATCAATCCATCCATATATCTATATATGTCAATTACATATTTATTATGAAAGGAATTTCATATCTTCCATGTATTGATGCCAAGTTATTGAAATGTTTTAATCATAAGATTTTTATTTTTATTTTCATTACTATAAAAACTAAGAGATATTATTGTATTAGGAAAATTGGATCCAAGAGATACATTCCAAAAATTCATCATAGTGATCATTACTTGTTTGAAAACATGATTGTAAGTTTCAAAATTATTTTGATCAAGTTATAAAGAAAATAGAGAAACATTTAGAGAATATAACTACCTTTTTAGTCACTATAAATATTCCTAATAAGATTGAAACACTACTTGTAAAGAAACTTTGCAGGGTGAAACTTCCAAGTATAATTATTAGTGCATAAATGTTCAAGAGTATAGTCATTTAAGTTTAGAAGTTCATTCATTTTGTAAGTGGAAAAATTGTTCAGTATGGAGGTCCTATTTTTTGTGGCATCATGGAGGTTGAATTTACATAGTTGCCACTTGTTGGAATCATAATTATTTTTTTTGGAAGCATCTTAATGTTGTGTGAGAGCTTGTAAATGTTGGAATGTGATTTCCAGAGAAGTCTCAACTTGCATACTAATATTGGAGGAAATAATGTGAATATTATAGAGTGAGGAATGAATATCCTCGATATCCATTGCAAGTTGTTGTAATCTCTTTGATATCCAATGAAATATATTATAGAGTGACTTCTATAGTGTTGTTTTCCCCTTTTTCCATATTTTTCAAAAATTGGGTGCCAAAAATGCTATAAAGGTTATCTATGTGTGTGGAGCCTTAAATCCACAAGATATAGTGATAAATTGTGGTAATGAAACTAAATTGAGCATTGAAGTCAGTGGAAGATGGATAAGACTAGCCATATCTCCTAGTCTTGTCGACATTGAAGGCCACTCATATGTGTTATAAAAGGTATAAATATTAGAATCCTTCAACATAAGCATTATCCCAAAAATAGGATAAAATGTGCGAGGGAGGTTATCATAAGAGGAATAGGGGAGGTGGAAGGTGATGTGGGAGGGACAAATATGTCACGTGATAACAATGCATGAAGTTAAATGCAATCATAAGAGGTGTAGGGGAGATAGTGGGTGACCTTTAGGAGGGAAAATATCTCATGTGATCACAATGCATGAGATTAAATGAGGACATAAAGGAATGTGGAGGGTTGTACCTTGAGAAAAGATGTTGAGGATTAAGATTCAAATTAAGAATTGTTAATGTGAAAAAACATGGAAAAAGGAAATAGAGAGGAGGAGAATATAAATGAAGGAGAAAAAAAATGCTAGGACACTTTGAAGGAATAAGATGAGGTTGACCATAAGAATTTTTTTACTTTCAAATGATATATTAATTTCATGGAGTTGAAATTCCATTTTCTTTCTCTTTTGTGACTAATACTTTACTTTGACCAACATTGATATACTTTTCTTTTTTTTATATTTTTTAAATGAAATGTACCAAATATTGAGTATAAAAGGAATAACATGTGTCACAGAATAAGCTATATAGACAACATCTTCACATAAAAATATTTGATTAAAAATAAACTTTGAAATATTTTATTTATAATAAATATTGAAATATTTTTTTGGGATTGCACATTAAATTTGAAATTAATATTTAAATAGAATTAAATTATGTAAAAAATGATGCATCATGGTGGCTCATTTTACTATCCCCAATGAAATCATTGCATCATCTACACATATAAACAACATGCATCTAGGAAAATTCAAAGGTATGAAAAGAATTGTTGAGCGCTCCATTGCGTGTAGCATTTACTGAGTCAATCGTCACATAAAATTACAAATAGGAGAAAGGTGGAATTCAAATTGGTTGGTTCTTCTAAGAGTGTGAGTGCATGCCTCTGAGAGGGTTTGAGAGAGAAATGTTATAGTTGAAGATGCTCACACATAATTGCAAAAATATTTCAGATTTTTGTATGCAAGAAACAGAGATCAAGGATCAACAAAAAATCAAATTAAATGGTGCATAGAATTCAGAGATAGATTGTTAATTGATAGCATGTTGTTGAGGTAAAAGTAGTATAATAAAATGGCGTAGATGGATCATATTATTTTATATTGATGTTGTTGTATTGCAGGATATGTGGATAGAAGAGAGGAAGTAACCCCCTCGAGGTCAATGTTTTAGATTCATATTTTAGTTATAGAACGAAGGTGTTGTTGGGTTGCTCATGTTGAGAGAAATGAGAACCCAATATGAAATACTATGTAACGTGGTTCACATGGACGAGTTGAAGGCATAGAGGCTTGATAGTAGACAATGTGTATATGAGTTAGGTGACTAGAGAAAATTCATCATAAGGAATATTTTTCTCTATCCAATGGTGGTTGGATAGTCCAATAGGTGTTGGGAAAGGATTGTTGGTCATGTTGGATTCTAGTGGATAGGTATCCATATATCCGTAAGATAAAAAAATTTCCTAGCTAATAGGTTCCAACATATTGTTACAAAATTTGAGTCTTCGAGCCAGTGGAGGCTAGCTACTTTACGTGCAATTTTTTCAAAAAATAATAGAAGAAATGAGTAGCAAAACAATAGTAGGGTTTTTTTTCTCCCAGAGGGGTTTCCACTAGAAACCCTTGTGTCCTTATGTCTGCATATATTTATCGATATTTTACATGGTGTTTATGTGTTATTTGTATGTTGGTTTTTATATGTCATATTTGTGATTATATGATGGGTTATTAATGCTTGGGTGTTTTGAAAAAATACTTTAGAAGTTTATAAATAGTAGCACTATTGATTCACCACCCTAGTAGTGATCTTATTTCCAACATATAGTGGTCAGATTATTTATAGAGATTTTATTCCTACATATATATCTTGCCAATACAATCATCTAGTCATAGTACCTCAGATTAGTCTCACAGAAATCAAAGCAAAGGAAGCTGAACCAACTAGATGGAAGATGACATAAATTGATCATGAAAATATTATGGAGACTTGCATTCCTATCACCCATTAGCTATATGAGTAGATGATGCAAATGAAAATCCTTGAGGTTGAGTGTACATCAGTCAAGTGTAATGTAATCTTGTATAAGAGATCAACATATTAGTTTTGTAATTTAGAAATGTGGCAATTGAATACTTTTGTAATTTTGTAATTTTGAATGTGAATAAAATTCATAGAGAAATGGTTCCCTATGATATTATCTATTAGGAATAAAATCATAGATAAAAAATATAAATGAATGTGGAAATTTTCACCATATAATGAAGCCATATGAAAATATATTTATTGATACCCCATGAAAGGATACGATGCACCCATACCCATCTTGGTGCATCATTCCTATCTATTTATAACAAATGAAAACATATTTACAAATAATATGGATTCATAAAGTTTTCCAAATTCCAAAGAGGTTTTATTGTTATGGATAGGATCTTTATGTGAACCCCATAGATTTAGAATCAAGAGGGATATACATTGTTTTTAAAGTGGTCTCTCTCTCTTTCTCACAAACACATATAATTTGATGACATGTACATTTAATCAAAAAATTTGATATCATTTTTTTTTAAATGTCATGTATCATATTCATGTTGAGCATGGAAGAAATTTTGTAGATATGCATGCTAATGTGTTCAAGAAAATCGATTTCAGTAGAACAATATAATTGATATAATGTTATTTTACTTAAAATAGAAACTCAACTATCTAAATTATGAACAACATTGAAATATTTTTATGTTATTAATAATTTGGATGTGTCAAATTGATATAAAGCATGGGAAGAGTTACAAACATGCTTCATATTGAATTGTAAAAAGTTTTATATATATACATATATATATATATATATATGACTATGCTCTTGTAGATAACTTTTAAAGAAATAAATTGAATAAAACTTATTTCAATTCTATTTAGGTTTTTCAATTGTACCTTAAAATAAAAAATTTATTAAAATACTTGAATAAATTATATGAAATTATAGAAACATATCATTAACTAGTTTTTAATATATTAAATTCCATTAATATAGTTGAGGTTTATATTTATTTGTGGAAACATAAACAATATTAAATTATTTAACTACTCATCATCATCAAATGAATGATGCATTTTTTTTCTAATGGAAATTATAATTTCTAAAAAAAAATCAATAATAACATTACTTCTACTATAGCACTTTTTCAAAAATTTCAACTGTTTGTTTTTTCTAATCATTTCGAACTACCTTTTTAATAAATAAAATAACAATATGAATAAAATGGTGTTCAAACAACTTTAAAATTGAAAAATATAAAGATCCGTTTTTCGCCAAATTATACAATTATTTGAACACAAAGGAAGCTCTAAAGAACTCGATAAATTGTATCTATATACTTGGTAAGAAATGAATTATTCAAAAAATAAAATAAGAAAATAGAGTTTATTGTTTTTCTATTAACTCATGTGTTTGGCATCAAATTGTGTTTTCATTCTCTTTAATTTACTTCTAATTGTATAGATATTTCATTAATGGGAATTTTTTCATTGGACAAAGTACTAACATGAGACTTATCCAATGTATATAGTTCTTTACATCTTTTCGCGTATCTTAGTGATTTTATAATTAGAATAATAGTAAAACATTGGATTTTCATCTTGATAGGATAGGTTGAAATTCTAGAGGTTAGTCATAATATGATATTTAAATTATTATTTATATAATTTTGAATTAGACAAATTTAAGAAGTGATCACAAAAGTATAAAAGAGATTTTGAACTTATTTAGAAAACTAGTGAAGTTCTAACTATTTATTAGTATTAGAGATTTTAATTTAAGTCTTTTATGTAATTCATGATAGTATAATAAACACAATTATGGAAATCACATACTTCTAACATATAATTAAAAAATATAATTATGGAGAGAATTTCAATCTAGCATATAATTGAAAATATTCACAAAATGGATGATACGAGTCATTAAATACAAGTAAAATTATATTTTAAAATATAAATATTAGTCTTTTAATTAATTATTTTCAATTTTTATATTTTTTAATAAAAGTTATACTATAGATTTTTTTTTAAAGTAGCAAAATAATTAACATCCATAAAATTCCATAAACTGAAATAATTAATGTATCAATAATATTTCTATATGAAAATATATACAAATTAAATTACATGAACATCCATAAATTGAAATAATAATCATTCATATACTGAAATAATGTTCATGTATTCATAAACTTTCCATATAAAAATATACAAAGTTTGGATCACATGTGATTGTTCCCTATGAAATGTGCCTGAAAATATACTAACTATGTGGTCTAAGTAGTACCCCTTGTGACCAGTGGTCAAACATGGCATCCAAATCACGGTACTGTAATTCAAATTAATTATCATTATTTACAAAATAAGAAATATCGAAATAAATGATTTTGAACCACATTTAATTACATATGAATCTACTAACCTCACTCAAGTCCATATGAAATTTAGGTGGGATGGGGGTCTTATCACTCTGAGTTTGGGGCTCATAAGCATGTGTCTCAACGATTGGGGCCTACGTTGATGGAACCACATTAACAATGCCCTATGTGCTCAACGTCCCACTCATGCAGCCACATTGTTGTGTCCTCGACATCACTTTACATTTGGACCTGTGTACCCAATGGAAAAGACAAGTTATAATTAGTCTATGAATTAATTAGTGTACATGTAACTTTAAAAAAGAAAATGTTGAAAATTTAGGAATAAAAATGTTTACCTCAATTCTTGGCCCTGGTGGCTCTACATAATGGCTCCACCCCTTAGGACTATGATGAGATGGAGGTGGAAGAGATTCCATGGAAACATGCACTGATGGAGATTCCTTTGGATGATCAAGTGTCCCCTCAGATGACCTCATAAGATCAACCATATACCTCTATGTCTACATGTTATCATGAAATTATTAATATAAATGCATTTTGATACAAAATTATTAATATAAATAACGTATAATTTTATGACAAGAGTCAAAAGTTTCTTACATATGTACCTGACCTATGTCACGCAGGCCATACACCCTCCAAGTCTCACATATGGCATCACAACGCATACGTGCATATGACAAAACCTGGTCGGGGGGTAGAAGATAGAGCATTAAATCATCAACTAATGGAATTGGCAAGGCATGAGACAAGATGGTGGTCTTCCCATCTCTCCATGAAATGCAACCTATGCATTGGCAAATGTATTTCGCATGCTATCCACAATCGTATCATTGGTATCAACACCGAGATGTGAAAACACCTATAGCTTTGTCAAAAATACCACACTCTTAGACGGTAGTGGCGCTAATATTTAAGGTGGTGGTACATGTTCATGGCACCTACGAGCCTTGGGGTGATCATAGATAGGTCCCCCACTAGGTCCATAAAAGGCATATCTAGTGCTGGTGTAATATGACCTCATACACAACACAAACTCCACATATAAATGCCAAGAAAAGTAAAGGGGACTTTTTCATGGTGGGGGAAATAGCCCCAAGCTCCAATGAATTCATCATAAATAAAAGGGGTCACATCAACATTCTTAAAATATCTGAGTGGAATCAGACCATGATGTCTAGAACAGTGGGCTTGAGGGATGTCAAACAACTCTGCACACACATGAATGTACTTGGTGGAGGATTTCACCATGTCCCACGTATCTGGGCCTCTAACCTGGTGCCTCCTAGTCCTATGTATGGCATGTAAGAGGTTTCTCTATGGGCCCACCCTCTATTAGGTCTGGATCAACCAATTGATGCTCTTGAGCATCAAATTCAAGCTATGCCTAGTAGGCGAGTGAGTAGGGAGCGTCCCCAACTCTCATGTATTCCATGTATGCTGGTCCCAAACATCCTCAAGCATGATAGTGGTTGTGCCATCGTCCCACGAAGGTATCAGTGTTCCACTGTCATCCTCAGCTTCACCTTGATCATACTCTATAAATCATAAACATAATTTAGCATATATAACAAACTAAACATAATGACATATACATTAATTTCAAACACATCAATTGAAGACAATTTAAAAATTAAAGATAATTTCAAGCCATAAACACATAAATTTTAAAGAGGATTTAAAAATGCAAGAGTTGTACTTATGATAGGTGAAGATGGTCCACTCTCTGTAACATCATCAACAGAGACAAAAACACTACCTTTGACACTCCTACTCGCATCAAAGTCAAGATCTACTAGTGGAACATGAACTCTGGTTGGGCTATGCGATCTTTTATGAACCTGAAAAAGTGTAACTGACGCCCCCACACTCCGACGACCTATGGATTGGGGCAGTATGGGAGATCTATTTGCACAAATTTGTATGGAAGGGGATTCATTTTAATAGTAATATAGAGTTTATGAATAGAAGGCAATGAAAGTATAAAGGATTAGAAGTAATATATTTTTATTTTAAGTATGTAATATTTTTCTAAGTTGTATAAGCTTCCATCGTAGACCTTTAGAATTGAAACAAAAATATTGCATATAATACATGTAAACTGATCTAAGAAAAAGATGTTGAAAATAAAACTATTTCTAAACACAAATAGAATAATCTATCCTTTCTAAACTTTAGAGTCTTTTTTTTGATAATTTATCAACCCAAATATTGAGTTCCATATAAACGCAATGGAAAGAAGTGATCAAATCTAACTTGACACATTTTCCCATTTCTAAATAATGAATTCTATGACATATAATAAATCTGTAAATATATGTAAAAAAATGAGCTAAACTTATTTGTAAAACTAATAAAATTTCATGCCAACAAAATACTCCATAAAACAAGTTCTTATAATGTTTGACTTTCACACATGACATACTAGGTGCAAGCACATGAAAAACATTAGTACCAATTTTCTGCATTATTAAAAAGTCAAAATATTTTTATTATCTCGCTAGTAAATGACATATCGTAACGATTAGTACCAAAAAAATTCAGAATTTTTTTATTTAGTTTAAAATGTTGAACACAGTTTAAAAGGGTTTGTACTAAAACATTTTGGCTGACGGATTATCAGCTGCCACCGCCAAGGCTATATAGCCCAAGCAATATATTAGCAAGGTTTACGTGAAGCAACGTGAAGCTATCGATTTTAATAACATTAAATATTGAACTAGACTACTAGGGTAAAGTGAATGCCAACTCAACTTTTATTTCAAAGACATAAAAATTCAAAAATAAAAAATGTTCACCTCCTAAACATGTGGAACCGATCTTTGACCATCTACAAAGTGTAATTTTGTAAAATTTAAAACTAGGGCTTAGAGCACTAGGGTTTAAAAAAATAAAACAAGAGAAATATGATAGTGTAGTTGTCAAAACGACCATTGATTGAAAATTTGAAAATTTGGAAACAGTCATTGAGATTTGACCATCGATTAAATGAAATAATATTTTAACGTTTAGGAGGCTAAAAATAGTCTATGGGACCATAAGTTCCCTGTTTTTCTCCTTTTGCATTTCAGTCTTTTTATTTTTCAAATTGATGATTAGCTGGCCCAACCTTCCAACAATCCTATTGCTGAAAAGATAATGCCAAGAAATTGACACTAACATATTCCCATAACTTTCTCTGATGTCTTTGAACGCGTCACATTCCAAAATGAAATTTTTTTCTGATTCCACTGCGTTCTCAAAACAACCATTGATTTTTTTATTTTATGTTCCAAGGTACGCAATACTCTTTGACATAAATGAAAATAAAGTTGATTTTCATCATGATATTTTTTGTTGGAAAATTTGAAAATTTGGAAACAGGCATTGAGATTCGACCATCGATTAAATGAAATAATATTTTAACGTCTAGGAGGCTAAAAATAGTCTATGGGACCATGAGTTCCCTGTTTTTCTCCTTTTGCATTTCAGTCCTTTTATTTTTCAAATTGATGATTAGCTGGCCCAACCTTCCAGCAATCCTATTGCTGAAAAGAAAATGCCAAGAAATTGACACTAACATATTCCCATAACTTTCTCTGATGTATTTGAATGCGTCACATTCCAAAATGAATTTTTTTCTGATTCCACTGCCCCAGACATGCAAAATATACACACATGTTTTTCCAAAGATTCTTTAGGCCTTTTCCACCATCTTGTTTCACACCGAAGTTGATGCGAGTTGGTTCTTAATTGAGTAATAATACCATTTTCCCTCCATAGAATTTTAGCTCAAATGTACTCTTTTGTTGGAGATCATATGTAGGGTTGAATTCTTCAATGTAATAATTCTTCTCTCTACCCAACTCTTTTCCCCATACCTATTTACAAAACTTCTCCATAAGAAATTTTTTTAGCTCTTTGCTATTTCTGGGACAAGCATTGAGATAGATATTCCATTTTTTCATCCATCTGTGCTTTTTTCTCATCCATGTTTTCTTTCTTTCACTAATACCTTCCTTGAAGATAATATTAGGCCATCTACCTACTCCCATTTTCTCAAATTATTTTTAGATATATTATGAGCCGCACCATAGAAATTTATTCAATGTGAGTTGATCCCGTTTCACTCAACATTATCTCATAATGTACCAATTTTTTTATTTTGAAGTCGGTCATGATCAATCATTTTTGTATTTTCTCAATTTGCTTCCATTTTGAGACAGTGGTGCTACTAGCCCACAATTCACACCCATATAGCATCACTGGACTAGCTAGGAGTCCAAAAAGCACTTTAATCATTTTCCAATCCCATAACGCTGCCTCTCTACATATATTTTGAAGAGCATAAAATTATTTCCACCCTACTAAAATTCTCTTCTTAATATAGTCCTCACAATTAAGTTTGTTGTTGAAATCAATCCCGAGGTATTTGTACCCATTTACTTCTTCAATAATGTTACCTTCAATGAAGAATGTATATTGACTCTGCTTCCTTTTATTAGAGAAAATAATTATTTCGGTCTTGCTAGTATTGACTTGCATGCCCATTGCTCTACAAAAATTCTCCAAGGGACTATAGGTGCATTTTCAATCTATGGGCCGATTTATAAATCAATACAAGATCATCAGCATATAAAAGAAGCTTTATCACAAACTCCCCCAATCAAACACTGCCCCCACCTTGCAAATTTAGCCACTCTTGAAGTTTATCAATATATAAACAAAAAAGAGTAGGGGATAGAGGGAAACCTTGCTTGACTCCAATGCCACTTCTAAAGATTTATGAAATACACGCTGAGGTTCTAATTTTGACTTTCACCTCTTCATAAAGTCCATGGAAAAAAACTCTATAATGCAAAGGAATTTCAATTTCTTCCATTCTACACCACAATTTATCGACGTGTCTCTTTATTTGTTCATAACTTAAAGTGAGTTGGAAATTAGGGCTCTGATTAAAGCAATGGTGAGAAGCCATCAAATTGGTGGGTTATAGTTTTCATCATGTTCAAGCATTGCCATTTGCCACCGAAGCTAAAATTGGGAAGCTTAAATTTGAGATTTATTTACCTAATGAAAATATATTAAATAATTTGTATATTGTAATTGGGATCCAAACATATTTTATTCAAAATAAAAGGATTATGAAAGTGTTAAAAAATTATTATTGTTATTTTATATATTTGAATTTGGAAGGAAGAAGAATATGTTTTATTGATAGATGGGTTACTAAAATATTTTGGGAACCAAAGGAGTGAGATATTTATTTATTATTGATGAGGGAGATTCAATTTTATTTATTATTATTTGAAAGAGATTATTAAAATGTTTATATTTTTTTATTATATTTTCATCTAGGTTCAAGTTGTCATCAAAGTTCTTTATTTGTGATTATTTTGAAAATTGAAAGTGAAAGCTAGATTTTAACATGGTAAATTCAATTGAGAATTTAAATATATTATAATTTTATAAATATTTTATAATAAATTATTTTTAAATATAATACAATTTATAATGCAATGAATTTTGAATAAAGACTAAATTATATTTATAATGGAATGGATTTTGAATCAGGATTAATTAATGGTCTGAGTTTAAAAGTATAACTTCTTCTTCTCAAATTATAGATTCCATATATAATTAGTGTGTTAATTCTATATTAATTACGAAAGGAAGTATGTATCTTTCTCCTAGATGTAGCACATCATTAAAATGTTTCAAATGGTTAAAAATATGTGCTTCCTTGGTCATAAATTCAAAAGTAAGCACCTTATCTTACAAATAAGGCTCATACATGAAGTTTTGTTTTCTTAAATTGTGATTATTATTAATATTAATAATATACATCCATTCTAACTTATAAAAGAAAGCCTTTGAAATATTAATCTCTCTTTCGAGAAATTTGATATTTAAAAATTATAATAAATACCGAATTAATATAAACTAATATTATTTTTAATATATATAAATATTATATATCAAATTTATATGATGGTACTGAGCATTTTGAAGAGGAAGAGCAATGAAGGAAAACCAGGGCGGGAATCTGGTTAGATCAAGGGTTTTCGGCAACCATGAATGGATTGACGATCCAAAAGTGGCAAACGATGGCCAAAGATGGCCCTCGTCGTGACCTGCACATGTTTTACAACTTCCGATATTATTCATTGCATGTGATTACGAGCTCTTTGGGAATCAAACGGGGGTTAAATGGTGGAGGGATCAATTCTCACCATAGTAATCATTTTTATCCCGTTTTTGTTTAAAAATTATTATCTTGCAGTCGCGTTCAGAGGAGGTTCTGTCAATGTGGCATTTTTATTTTAAAAAATAGATCATTTTCCACATCATTTATAGGGTTTTAAAGTCTGGGAGAAAGCAGTATGGGGAATCCAATGGAATTTTTTGACTTGGAACCAGTGGCAGATGACCTTGTAACTATTTTCAGTCTCGAGCTCATGGCACAAAAAATTTTAAAGGTGAAGGCTCCATCTCAGATTCTAGACGTCATGAACGGTGCCTTGTGTCTTATGAAGTTTTCGGAAAGTGTTTTTGGCATAGTGACAGTTGAAACTCATGCAGGTTCAAAGGCGGTCTTATTTGACACCAATGGACTACCATTTTTTGGTAAAACGACTATTGGGGTGCTCTAGGTGGATGTCAGTTTCCTTGAAAAACAAGTTATCATTCACTTCCTCAAATCCATGACCTGTTTATTTTTCTGGGGGCCGGGGAATATTTTTTTACACAGTTTCCTTAGGAGGAGTAAATAGTTGAAGGCTTGCCTAGTCAACATTCAGAGGATAGAGGATTTTCTATCAGGGTTGCCCCAAAAATTATTTGAGGCTGCGACTGGGGATGAAAGTATTTTTTATTTAGGAAATTTTCTCCACATCATTTAATATACCTCGAAGGGTTCTTAGGAATTTTTGGAAATAATGTAGCTATGGTCACACATTATCCTGTGTCCAAGCTCAAGGAGGATTCAATAGGAACTCTTCCATATGGCGAAGGTAAGGAGGATTTTAGCAAAGGATTTCATTTCATGGAGGGGAATTCTTTACCCGACATACGTTGTGGCCCTGTGGAACAGGTGTAGGGTTCCAAAGTGCACATAATAACTGAAAAGTAGGATGAGAAAAAAGTCGAGTTGTTAGCAGAAGAAGAAGGAAAATGGGACCAATGAGTTCATTTCTGTAGTAGGCCAAAAGAGAATGATAGACAAGCAGGTACAAGGAAAAAGAAAGGTAAAATGTATTAGAAGAAATCTGGAAGTTGGAATTTGGTCTTGGGAATGGAACTTTAGATAGACAAAGTAACGGAGGCATTAGGACATATTTTGGTGGGGATACATAGAGGCAAATACTACTCTGCATAATATATCTCATAATGGATTAAAAACACTTGGGGTGAGATGTTAAGGAAAGAAACATAGGTCACAACCTTGGAAAATGGCTCGTTCATGTTTCGCTCCCCTTGTGATGAATATGTGGAATGGGCATTAAGCCCCAATTGGGGCTTCGGTTACTCTTCCATACTATTTAATAGATGGTCACCCTTGTTTGATGCCCAAAGAGAAAGGGTCGATGAAATCTTGGTTTGGGTCAGACTGCCATCTTTCCCTCTACACCTGTGGATAGAAGATATCTTTCGGGATGTTGTGAATCAACTGGGTACCTTTCCAAAAGCAGGAATTTCCTTTCAGGAAACAAAATGTAGGAATGTGGCCGATATATTGGTAAGATAGAATCCGAGAGAAGGACTAGTGGATGAAATGCATATACAAGGGGAATATCAATCTTTCTGACAAATAATAGAATATGAACATCTCCCTTTATCGATGCCACCGATGTCATAAACATGGACACCTGTGTCAGGACTATCCTTTGGGATTTAGAAGAAGGTGAAGGTCATGGGTTTTTCCTAGAAAGGAGGAAAGGGCTAATTCAAATGGTGATTTGGGGGTCAGGAGGTGAGCGAGGGGGAAGTGGAACATGTTATTAACCAAGAGGAAACTCAAATGTTGGAGAAAGCTCCTATTTATGAAAATCATGGTTGGAAGAGAATGCACATGACCTATATCGCTCACAGACATCCCCTGGATAGACAAAGATTGCACTCGATCAGGATGGTATTGTCCCTCGCATTCCCTCCTCTTTTAATTCTTCTCTTGCCTCTTTTTTAAATGATATACAGAATCTCGATTCTTCCAAGCCTCCTTTACCTGATTCTTCATGTATTGAAAATCTCACTTTAGCCATGGAAAAAATGATTAGCTCTATCCCTGATATCTTGATTGAAAAAAACCCTTATAATCTCTGGCCAAAGGATAAGCGATCACTACCAGATAAGAAAATTGGGGGGTTTGGGATTATTTCTAAACTTGACAAGCATTGGAAAACTAGGGGTAGGAAACATGATCTGTCTAAGACTAAATTGAAAGCTAAATTATACATAGTGGATGGGAAACAACTATCATTAAAAGGGGCACTTAGAGCAGCGTAGGCCTCGACCATTGTTTCCAAATGATTATTATGTCCTATAACTGTCGTGGGTTTGATATTAATTAGAAAAAAATAGCTCTAAAATATATTCTCAAGAAAATAAAAACCTGATGTTATCTTGCTCTAAGGAACCATGGGTATGGGAATTCCTATTTCGACCTCCCTTGGGAATCTATTCCTTGGCTGGTCTTTGGCGATAATGAATGATAGAGGAATATCTGATGGTCTATTCGTTAGTCTTCATGATAATGTTTTCCAATTAACAAACTCTTGGAGATCCGAGTCAGTGTTGGGAGTGGAGGTATACTCGATTGAAATTTTTACTGATTTTACCCTCATAAATGTATATGGACTTGTTCTGGAGAGAGTCCTATTCTGGAATAACTTATTAACAAAAACTTACCTGAAGGGGAAAAACCTGGTGATCGAAGGTGACCACAATTTTTCTCTAGGTATGTCTGAAGCATGGGGGCCACGGGCATAAGCAGATCCACTTGCTATTTTTTTCAAAACAAAATCAGAGATAGTGACCTCATCGACATAAATCTTATCAAATTTTTCCCTACTTAAAGGAATAGGAGAGTGGATGAAGCAAGGGTGCCAAATATATTCTGTCTATTTCTTATAAACAAGGATTTTATCAATAATATAATTGGTTGTAGGAAATGGGCAAGAGCTGGAGGGGAATCTAACCACTTCCCTATCATGCTCGAGATATCTAGGCCCAACAAAAATCTTGGTTCGACTTTCAAATTCAATCAGGGGTGGCTTAAAGATACAAGTTGCATAGCTCTTGTAAAAAAAAATTGGAGACCGATGGATGGGTCTCAAAATCTCTCTCATGCTCAGTCATTCATGGTCAATTCAAAAACTCTGAAAACTAAAAAGATTATATGGGCTAAAGAGAAAAAGTTGAGGGAGGATATTGTATTGAAGAGCATTGCGGAGAATTTGGAAAATATTGAACACCCAAAAGACAAGTATGAATCAGAGGACAAGAGGGATGTTAAAAATGCAGGAGATAAAATAGAGAAATATATTAAATGACACTGAAGAACATCAGAGACTAAAACGTTGAGAAATATCACTTGAGGCCGGTGATGGAAATACCAAATTATTCCAAAATTATGCTAAGGGGAGAAAATTTTAAAATACCATTTGGGAAATGAGAATGTCAGATAGTGGAACGGAAAAATATTTTAGAGTGAACACTTCAATGGGAAGAGATCACTGAAAAAATATCTTCAAGGCCCCAGAAGGGGCCTCAATTACCGAAGTCATTCGGGTGGCTTAACTTCTTCCCAAGTATGTTGAGGAGGAAGAAAATGAGATATTTATGGCTCCAATCAGAGAAATCAAAGTGGAAAGTGTTTTAAAGGCTATGAAGAAGGATAAGGGCCCTCAGAAAGACAGGTGGACAATAGAGTTTTACCAACACATTTTTGATATATTTGGGCATGAAATGGTGGGGGTGGTGGAGGAATCCAAAATCAAGAGGGGCATTCATGAACCCTTCAATTCTACTTTCATTTCTCTAATTCAAAAATCGAATGTGCCAGTCTAATTTGAAGAATTCATACCTATTTCCCTTTGTAATTATATTTACAAATTTATTGCAAAGATTATTGCAATTAGATTGAAGCCTATTTTGTCATGTAATATCTCTAAAGAAAAATTTGGATTTTGGGATGGCAGACAAATTCATGAAGCCATTGGGGTTTCTCAAGAAATGACGCACAACATGAAAACCTCTAAAATAAAAGGTCTGATTATAAAAATATGCCTTTCAAAAGCATATGATAGGATTAGTTGGCTATATTTGTGCCTTCTATTGACACATATGGACTTCCGAAATGGTATTATTAATCGGACTATGGGGTGTATAACAAATGTTTCTTTTGATGTTATCATTAATTGGGTTGTTTCCCCTTTCTTCCACAATTAGAGAGGGCTCAGACAAGGATTCCCCATATCCGCTCTCCTGTTCTTATTAGCAGCTGAAAGGCTAAGCCAAATACTACAATTGGAAAAGAGAAACGGTGACCTAAAAGGTATTGAAGTAGCTACCAATATTTTAATATCCCACTTTCTATTTTTGAATGACATCCTTCTGTTCAGCAATGGGTCTAGGGAAGAGGTCATCCAAATGAAATTTTCCTTGGGCCTGTTTCTTAAAGCTACGGGAATGAGTATAAATTCACAAAAAATACTCCATTTCTTATTATGGTCTCTCATATGGGGACCTTGAAATAATAGTGGTCTCCCTCCCATTTAAAGTGATTTCTATGGGGGATAGCCTCAAATACATGGGTTTCTTCTTAAAACTGGATTCCTATAAAAAGTTGGATTGGAATTTGTTGTTGGAAAATATTGAGAAAAAAATAAACCTCTGGAGCTACAAATGGATGTGTAGGGCGAGTAAAATGGTTCTTATAAAATCTATTTTTGTAGTCATTCTTGTCTACTGGATTGCGCTCACCTTAGTTCCAAAAGGTATTGTATCAAAATTTAGGAAAATATGTAGTTGTTTCCTTTGGGCAGGGACAAAGGAGGAGAAAGTGACTCCTGGATAGCTTGGGACAAAATTTCTTCTCCGAAGGAATGGGGTGGTTGGGGGATAAAGGAGCTTCATTATTTTTCCATGTCTTTAGCAACTAAATGAGGTTGGAGGATCATTTATGAGGATAATATGTGGACAACAGTGGTTAAACGTAAATACATTGATCCCACACACCTGGAGGAATGGATCCGAAACCCCAGGAAAGAGATTTCAAATGTGTGAGTGATATAGAAAGTGACCATTCTCTCCTTTAAACTGGTGGAAGATGGCCTGACTTGGCAAGTTGGAAATGGGGAGAAGGTAGCCTTAGGAAGTGATCCTTGGGTGGATTGCAATCCGATTTTTTCTCTATCTTGGGGGCTCGTTGATCACCTTCATTCAAAAGGGTTTTATCAATTTTCTTTGATTGAAAAACCAGAGACAACTTCTTTTTGGACTCGGGGTTGGAAATTGGAAGGAGACATGAAACTAGAGCTCCAATGGGGTATTTAGTGGATGAATTATAGTGAGGAGATGAGATGATAAAATGTAAGGATTTATGATAGGCCAATCTCTCTTTGATGGGCGCATGCACCGAATGGTAAATATGCTCCTAAATTTGGCCATAATTTCTTGATGAACTGCAGGGTCAGAGGCCTGCAGGTGTGGTGGCATAAGATATTGTGGAAGTTGAATAGTCTGACAAAAGCTAGACTCTTTTTTTGGTATGTGCTTATGAAAAATTTCCTACTTGGGATAACGTAACAAAAATGAATAAATAGGGACCTAGTAGGTGCATCTTGTGCAAGGAATTGAAGGAGACTATTAATCATATTTTTCTCTCGTGTGGTTTTGTCTTAAAATTTTGGGAGGCCACCCTCTTCCTGTTAGGCATATAGACTTCTTGGAATGCTAATACAGTTGGATCAGCCTGGAATTACTGGTGGAATGAGGTTCCATATATAAACCAAAGGAATATTAGTTTAATCATCACCTAGAGAATTTGGCTCATAAGGAACAGAGGAATTTTCAAGGACTTAGTTTCTTCTCCAATCTCCATTGCAATTGAATGTGTGTCTATCCTTGATCTACTTCCCAAAAAAACATCACTAGGACTGTCAGATCTATTACTAATGAACACATCAATCATAATATATCTTGGTCGTACTTCAATGGAGCTTTGGATGATAAAAACTGACATGGCACTAGATTGGTGATCCATATAAATGAAAATAGCCTCTGTGGGCATAGGCCTTGGCACAAATTTTTTTACTGAACTACTCTCTTTAAAACTTCTCCTTTGCTTCCCGGATGTGGGTGTCCTCACTGCAGTATAGCTGGGCCGCTCCTCTGTGTGGCAGCTGGCGTGGCCACATGGTCACGCATGGCTCACACGAGGGGGCTATTAATGCCCGCATACAGCACTTTGATGCCATTAATCTATCCTCACAATGTCATTAATCTATATTTTTTATCTATCCTCACAGTTGCCATTCACATTACTTCATGGACTCTAGTGAATTATATTCTTCCCCCTCTCCCCGCATCTTTCTGTGTAGGTGAATTTTGCCCTTCATCTCTCCATTCGGCCTGGCTTTCAGTTTCAAGCCTCTTGCATTCTCACCATCCCTAAGCCTGTCTGCCATCCCTCTATGCCTGAGTTGTCTGACACCTCCATGCCTCGTCGACATAGAATGTGGTGTCGCAGAGGTCAAGGACATATCCAACCCTCTCGCCCTCCTCTCCCTCCCCGTGATGATGGCTCTGTCTCCCTCTATGATGAAGGCTCTGGCCCTGTTGAGCTCACTGTCAATCTGAATTCAATGGAAGCTTCAGAGCTACAACAATTCTCGGTCCTCTTCTTGTTGGGCCTCCCAGATGTCCCTTACAGTTCTGCTGGCTCAAACTTGCAGAAATGCCTATCGAAATCCACCTTGATGCCAACCCAATCTCATTACCCCATTAAATCAGTGTCTCTCCCCACTAAAACTGCTTATTACTCCTCAGAGAGTGAATGTGGAAATAACTCTGCTAGGGATGACAATGCTGCAGCTCCAGGAATGCGCCATGCCTCCACGCTTGAACAAACTTCCCTGATGTCAAATCAGGATAATGAATCCTCAGATGACTACGATCTCTTCATTGGCGAAGAGCTACCTCATGATGACATGAAGAATGACAATCCATGGAAAGAATAGCGCCACGAGGCCACCCTTCTCTACTAGTGACAATTCCAAAGATGTTTTTTGCTTTACTATTTCATGCACAGTTTGTGTAAACTTTGGTTGAATAAGTTGTGTGTTGGTTTCCCCACGTGGGGCAACACTTCTACTCAGAACTGGTTTAATCTTGGGACTGGTTTCCCCAATAAGGGAAGTCCCAATTTTTCTACTTTGAACATTCTTCCTGCCGGAATTGGCTAGTATTGCAGTTTCGACGGGAACATCTTGATATGTATTTCTTGTGTACCATATAATAGAATTAGATTTACTTAGAAAAAAAACAGCTCCTTTGTTGGCCCTTAGACATGGAAATTGCCAATGTTCAAATTTTGGGGACTCCAAGAATGTTATAAATTGGTTCAACAATTCTCAAAGATGTGTGAATTATGTTTCTATCCCTATCATTAAAGAAAATTTTCTTTTAAAGATGTCATTTGATTTTATATATGTGTGTCATACCTATAGGGAGCGGAACACAACATTAGGCCTCCTTTCTAAGGAGGGCCTTCAACAGGATTTGGATTGCTAGCGCATAGTGGATTCTAAAGATGGCAATGTCTGTGTGTTGGACACAAGACCCTATGCTATGTAACTTCACAATATCACAGTTTCGAGGTTTTTAGTACTTTTTTAAAAAAATTGTTACTTTTTGGTCTATGGCACTTTCATTGTACACAACTTATTTGGTCTGCATATATGGGGATTTTTTTTGGTATATGTATTTAAATTGGTGGCCTCGTCTTGGGGGCGTTCATGGTGCTATGTGGTCAAACTGTTGTATTAATTGTTTCTTGTTTAGATGATATGTTCTCAACTATGATATTTGGCAGGTTGTTTTCTCCTTTTTAGGAGACATCGGATAAATATTCATGGTTTTTGTCTTAGTGCTTACTTACAGTTGCTTCATATAGCATTGGTTGTATCTTCAGTGGAGTGTGAGTTTATATAGGGGTTTTTATCCTACTGAATGCTTAATTGTGTGTACTCTGTAACTTTTTATATCCTATAGAAAGTTCTATTTTTTCCTTTGAAAAAAAAATACAAACTTTATATTGAAAATTGAAAAAATTATTCATTCTTCTAAATACATTTAAATTTTCTTAAAATCTCCTAAAAATATTATGTTCACACATAAGTCCATGTCATTCTTGCATAATAAACTAAAGTGATGCGGTGGAAATGTGCAAAAAAGAAAGACTACTCAAATGGCCACCATATGGCTCTTGCTCACTTTAAATGTACTTTTGATCATTGATTTAATGTATGTATCAATACATTGTTGAAATTTAACATTACATAAGAGAAAAATTATCATATTTTTTTTTATTTCATTTAAAAATAACACAAAAAATGTCATTGATGATTTATTAAAGTCTATATGTTAAATATCATAATGCCGGAAGCCTCCACCATCTCATATTTCATTGGATTGTGGACACTAAAATTTACAATACAAATAAACTAAATCCATAATTTATTTTTTACCATTATAGTATTTCCTAACTAGCATATTTTTTTTATTTTATTAATAAAAAAGCACAAAATATTATAAATATTTTATTAATAAGAAAATATCTATGAGTTCCTTCATTATCAAATCTCACCTCATGTTTTTCGCAAACATTACTAGGTCGTTCTAGTGGTTGGTGTATCTATTCTTCCACACTTAAAAGAATATTTCTTTGGTTTATTAAAATATGTATGAACATAACCTTACCTTTAAAATACAGCTCGTATCATATTTCCATTTTAATATAATACATGAATATTTGAATAAGTTTATTCTTTTCTATAAAATTAAATTCAATCCTAATCTTCTTTTTTAAAATTTCGAAATTTAAATTATTTTAAATATTAAAATATATAAAAGTAAATTTCCATTACTCAAGAAGATATATATATATATATATATAAGTATGAATGGATGAAAATTTTAATTTTAATTTCTTTAAAATATAGTATATAAGTAAATATGGTTAATAAAATTTAATTAAATAGAAATTTTTTTCTTTTGGGTTTTTAAAGTAATATTTTATTTAAGTAATTAATTTTTAAAAATAAATTATTATAAAAAAACATTTAAAACATAAATTAATTTAAATTTTGAATAAAAATTAATAAAATAATTTCTATTTTATAAAAAGTTTTATTATGAGAAACAATATTCATTATCTTGATATTAAGCCACTAATGGCTGTAGTTGTCATGATCTCTAATCCAATAAACTAAATAAACCTAATTCTAGTTTCAATGATGTCGTTGTTTTAAATATTCATCAAATTTTGGATAAGCTTGTTAAAGATTTTATGTGAGTGTAAAAAATAAATATTTTGGTCATTCAAATTAAATTCATTCACATTGATGCATCATGAGTTTCTGAGTACATCGGAGAAAGTGGAATTCAAGATGCCTTCAAAGTTATGGAAAATTATTCATCCAAACAGATATAAACGAGAATTAAGAATATCTCAAACATGGATAGTTAAATGGCTAGATAAAAGTTGTGAGAAGCTAATCCTTGCATAGCTAGATGAAAGTTGTGAAAAACTAATTCTTTGTTTCTAAAATATATGTTGCACATATCAATAAAATTCCTAAGAAGTGTGGAATTGTCGTTGACTATAGAGAGTGGCATTAAGAATAGTTTTAATGGTATTATAGGGGTATTTTTTTTCTTAAGAGATTATTTTTCTTCAATTTAATGAAATAGATTAATATAAGGAAATAAAAAATAATTTAAATCTATTTATTCGAAACGATATTAAGAATATCATGGCCACGTGAATTTGTAATGGTTAATGACCTTTTAAAGTTTGTTCAAAAACGTTTTCCATTAAAAATATTGCATATACTTGTTTCTCGATGAGTAAGTATGAAATATCATATTCAATTGTAGTGCTTCATCAACTAAATTATATAAATATAATAATGTTATATGTAACGTGAAATTAATTAATTTATTTGGTTAGTTATATATAATATGATAATAATGATGATGATTAATGTTCGCTAAGACTAATGTGGTTTGTCAAAATTTAAGATAGGAGATTAATTGAGACTCTTTAAAATTTTATTTCCCAATTAAAAAAAAAGAAAGAAATACTCCTAAATCACTGTAGTCTTGCTGACTTAATAAGGCAAGAGGGTTTGTATTATGGAAACTATCATGGAAATGAGATTGGATGTGAGTAAGAGTTGGGAAATCCAAGAGAAAGTGTTTTTCATCTTCAATATTCCTAGTATCATAAAGGTAACATATTAGTTCTTGTCTTCGTAATGTTCATTTTATTCTTATCACTGGTCAAGGAAGAAAGATCATTTTGGTTAGCAAGAGTGAGGTTGATCACCTCCGTACAATACTTTAGCTTCCTTTTCCCCTCTAGCTCTGTATGATCCCACACCATTTCCTTAAATTTGAAAGAAATAGTATTTTTAATGTTATCCTTATTCTCCAAGATGATCTCCTCTCTTATCCCCCAATAGACAAGCCAAGGCTGGGCATCCTTATGCAATCCCTGCTTGAGTCAGAGGTGACGGTTTAGGCTAGAATTAGAAGTGATTTTGGAGAACCTATTGGCTTCCATGTTGTAAATGTTTTTCTTATACATCAGATACCTAGACATAGCCATGCTTTCAATGCGGAAAGACTAGTTTCAATCAAGAGGATATGATAGGGAGTATTTCCTTTAATCCCTAGGTTGTAGGTTATATATTGTTTTTGGATATAAGCTCAATGTTTTTTGGTATGAAATATTCCCTAAGGCCATGGTTGAAAGTGCCAATAGAGCAGAATAAATCAATCAACAAAGAACACTCAATCAATCATGCCAAACATTCAAATTATCAAATTTAGACTTAGGAACATACCCGAGGGTCCTACGTTTGAAGATGGTCCCATAGGGTCCAAACACTCTGTTTCCTCCAAGATGTGCAAACTTGAAAATAAATCACAAAAGAATAAAAGATATATATAATTCAAAGTGCGTGCATAAGAATATGTCAAATCATCATATATAATGATTTAGACTATCGTTCATAAGATGAAAACATATATCGGGAACAAGACATGAGCTTCTTTATTGATAAATAGCAATATGTACAAGATAGATACAACCTGATATAGGCCAAAGGTACTGACAACGCCTTCCTCTAGATCCGTCCAGTCTGAACCAGCAACACAACCTCTCTAATACATGCAATATGGGACACTGAGCATCTCTGCAAAGGAAACCAAAGTTTCCTAGAGACTCAGAGTGCAGGAGGCATGAGAAAATCATATTTGATCTCAGGGAAATCGAGCATAATGTCGATATATCTCTTCTCTTATGAATTAAGAATACCTAAGGGGTGCATATATACCACCTCAAATTGGTTATTCCAGTTATGCCACAAGCTCTTGTAGGTGGTATCTCGGTAAAACCCGTAAACCTAGCTCTACAAATAACATTTTATTTTTTATTTTCAATTTTAATGATGTATACGTGAGTATAATGTTTTTGGACTCACATATTTATGCGCTTTTGCAAGGGCAGAGTTACCTATAGAATTTTAAATATATATTTTTAAGATACATTCAAGTCTACAATGGTAAAGGGACTGCCCAAGGCCATAAAAGAGCATCAAGTCTATAGGAATGTTGAATGATGCTATAACAATCTTCTTTCATGATTCTCTAGATATATTTCAACCCCATATCTCACAACCATATAAAATAATAGGGGTGACAAGAGTCCTAAAAAATAACTTCTTCTTATTTCAAACCCATATATCAACCGACTTACAAGTGTGAAATTTATTTATTAGTATAATCTGATTATTTTATGTTTTGGAGTTTTTTGGCATATTTTTGGTCAAATTTGTTAGAAAATTGACACCAATATGTTAGAATTATAAATTTGAACTTGAACTTTTACAAATCCATTTATCCATTTAAAAATATATTTTAAATAAAAAAAATTATAGTAAAAATATATTTCACTTAATTCTTGGAAAAAAATTCAAAATCTAAAATAATTAAAGAATATCTTTAAAAGATATTAAATTTATTTAGTAAAACAAAAATTTAATTATTTGAAATTATTTTACAAAATTTAAAAATAAATAAATGTCAAGATATAAATTAATTTAAAATTTAAAAAATAAACTTATTTTACACTAAGTAAATTTTATATTATAATAATTAATAATATTATTTTGAACAAATAATACTGTCTTTATACACATGCCATAATTTGTTCAATAAACAATTAGTCTTTATACACATGCCATACTTGTTATTGATGGTAGGTAGATATAATGAAGAATTACATGGTTGGTATGGTTAAAATTAATATTATATTGATCAATTATATTGATCAATTATAATATTAATAAATCTAAAATAATTTCGTCGTTTTAATATTTATTCGGCTATTGAATTGATATTTTATTTTTATTATATTGTTTAGTATATATTTAAATGGGATATTATTTTAAAAACAAGTATATTATGAAGTGTTGTTGATTAGTATATGTCTCATATATATATATATATATATATATATATATATATATATATATATATATATATATATATCGTCTTGATAGTTTTGTTAGAGATAATAATTTGTATTTACTGTTGGATTAAAAGTCAGATGATTTCAACTTGTTTCCAATATTTATTAAATATATATTATAATTAAAATTACAAAATAAAAAGATTTACAATATTTAAAAAATAATAATTTCAAATTTATAAAATTTAATTACAACTTAACATTATATTCAATATAATAATTACAATAAATATATTAATTCATTTTTTTTAATATTTAAATTATAAAATTTAAATTATGGTTTACAATTTCATTAAAACTTAATTAGAATAGTAAAATTAATATTAAAAATACATATAACATTGTTAAAGGAAAAAAAATTATATATATAGATAGATAGATAGATATATAGTTAAGTTGTGTGTAATTTTTTAGGCTTGACTCGTGGCTTGAGAAGTCGCGACACAAGGGCATCTAAGCCATCAAAGTCACTTGGGATTACCCCCATCCTGGGTCACACTAGACCTTAGCTGCGTTTCTGGTCCCCCTATTACAGGGCACAACCACCCCTGTGAGGTTTAATCCTACGTCGCCTTGCTGACAATACCCATCGTCAACAGGTTGTGCTAGTGAGACATGTCTAAAATAACTTAAATTTAAAAATAAATAGATAACATAATTAAATTTAAAAAAAAAATACATATAACATTATTAAAATTAATTAATTTTAAAAACAAATACATAATAAAATTAAAGAAATAAGTAATATTTTGACTAAAAACATTTAACAAAAATAAGTTTTTTTGGTTAAGAAATGTGATTTTTGAAAAGAAATTTTACCATTCAAAATCAGAAAGAATCATAATAAGCACACTATCATTGTAGTTATTAAAAACTTATACTTGAAATGAAATAAAATTTAAAACCTAAATTATACTTATATATGGTTGTCTTGGTGGTTTTTGTATGGTGGATTTTTATTTTTATTTTTAGTTTTTTACAAGAAAAGAATTGGAATAAGCAAAAAAACTGTAGAAAACCTACCTCGACCTCTAGATATTTTGCTCCTAGGCAACTGGGTCGATCTTTTGGCATGTTGGTCAAGTCGTTGGGTAGCTAGATCAAGCTCCTCCATCCTCGGTCGAGCTTCCAAGTTTGAAATCTATACAAATTGCAGAAAGGTGTTTTATTAACAAAAAGGGGCTCTGTCGAGCATCGGGCTTGTTTGAGCCTCTTTTTTAAACATATTGTGCACGGGTTCTATTGCTGGGAAATTTGAAAAAGATACTTGATCAAGCTCCTTGATAACCTCGGATTACACAGGAGATCAAGGGTTTGTTTTATTGCTCGATTGAGAAATATTTAATCCCTCAAATACATCAATTGAGGGATAAAATATTTCTCAATCAAGTGCTTAAAAAGCGCTTAATTGGGCTACTTTTCTTCACCGCAAAGTTCCCTTTCTTGCCAAAAAGTGTAAACTAGCTTCATGCATAGACCCTTGAGAGGATCCCAAACATTCCTTCCACCCACCCAATATAAACCCAATTGAGATGATCATGATAGTATATAGTTGTATATATTTATGTCAACATTTTTTTTATTCGAAATCTATTTATTTTTAAAGGAAATAAATTCTTTTGTATAATTGTTTTTCATTTTTGTGATAATATAAACAATTTTTCATCTCATGAGAATTCACTTAGACATCCAAAATTAAAATAAATTTGCATTAATCCCTCCTCCCCCACACACATATATAACATTTCAATTCCATTTTATTATCAAAGAAATGTCACCTCTTCCATGTATTGAGTGGTAAGCTATTCAAATGTTTTAATCCTTTTTTAATAATAACTAGGTGATGATTGTATTAGGAAAATTGCATAAAAAAATGCATTCCAAAAATTTCATTATGGTAGGAATTATTGGTTTCAAAGTATGATTGTAAGTTCCAAAAGTATTTTATTCAATATATACATAGAAAAGAGAACATAATTTAGAGAATACAAAATATTCCTAATAAGCTTGAAACACTCCATGTAAAGAAACTTGTGAGGGCGAAATTTCTAAGTATACTGACTAGTGCCGAAATTTTTAGAAGCATAATCATTTAGGTTTGGAATTTCATTCAAGTTTGGAAGTGGTCAAATTGTTGAGTCTGGAGGTCTTATTATTTTTTAGCTTCATGGAGGTTGAAACTACATGATTTCCACTTGTTGGAATCATAATTCTACTTGTTGGAAGCATTCTAAAGTTGTTGGAGAGCCCTCCAACGTTGGAATAGGATTTCCAAAGAAGTCTCAAATTGCGTGGTAATTTAGGAGAAAATAATTTGGAGTTTGCAGAGCGAGGAATGAATATTCTTGATATCCATTGCAAGTTGTTGTAATCTCCTTGATATGAGTGCAAGTTATTGTAAAGTGACTTTGGGAGTGTGTTTTCCCTTGTTTCCATATTTTTCAACAAAATTGTGCTTCAAAAATATTATGAGGGTTATCTATGATTGTTGATCCTTCAATCAAAGAGATATAATGATGAATTATGGTCATGATCCCAAATTGAACACCAAAATGAGAGGAGGATGAATATGACTAGCCATGCCTAGCAGTTTTGTCGACATTGAAAGCCACTCATTGGTGTTATGGAAAGTAAAAATCTTAGAATCCTTCAGAATGAGCATTATCGCATCACTGGGATAAAATTAACGAGAGGTAATCATAAGACGAGCAGGGGAGGTGGTGACGTGAGAAATCACAATATATCATGTGATCACATAGCATGAGGTTAAACACAATCATAAGAGGAGTGGGGGAGATCGCGGGGGCGCTTGAGGGGGAAAAATATGTCATATGATCACAATGCATAAGGTTAAATGTGGACATGAATGTGTGGGACATGTATTGAATTGGAAGGAGCCATAAAGGAATATGGATTGTGATACCTTGACAAGTGATCATAAGGATTAAGATTCAAATTAAAAATTATTAATATGAAAAAAACATGGAAATGAAATGGAGGGAAATAAATGAGGGAGAAAAAAAAATCTAAAACACTTTGAAGAAACATAAAAAAGTTAATCATAAGAGTTTTTTACTTTAAATTGATATATTACTTTTATAAAGTCGATATTCTATTTTTCTTTTCCCTTTTATGATTAATGAGCTATATAAGCAACCTCTTCACATAAAACTATTTTAAAAATATATTTTCAAATATTTTGTTTATAATAAATATTAAAAAAAATACGATTTAATTTTTAAACCATAATATTAATTTAAATTTAAAAATAAATTAAAATAAATTAAACAATAATAAAAATATCTAACCATTATGTGTACATAATTCTATACTCTAATAAAGATAACATGAAATTTGAAGAAATGGTTGTCTCTCTACCATTTTGATCAGTGCCAATGAGAAGCACTCTCAGAATCTTGCATTTGGTTTTGTATAGCCTCCTAAACCCTTATTACGTGCCTTATTGCAGAGAGTGAGCTAATATGCTCCTCCATCCATATAAAATGTGTACCATAAAACGATCAAAAATTAGATTTATTATTGACAAGGGCCTTTAACCGTGTGTGATATTTGGACTAAGTTCAAACTAATTGTTATATTATTTATTTTAAAGAGACTAGACATTCTTTTCTTTTTTAGAAAAGGATTACGAATGATGAACATAATTTAATTATGGAATTGTGGTTCCACAAAATTAAAAGAAGACTAATGATAAAAGTATTCCAAGAACTGATAGTGGTTGAACAAAAAATATTTAAAAACAGTTACGTTTCCTATAGGGATAAAAATTACATCCCAGTGAGGAAAAGGGGTTCTCTGACTGAAGATAGAAAGGAGAGGTAGGAAGAGAGTTATTATTCCTGAGCTGGTGGTGACCAATGGAAACATTCAAAGTTCCTGAATCCTAGAAAAGAAGAGTATTGGACTAGGGGTCCCGAGGTCTCTTCTGGAAAAACTGTCAACCTACTCATCTCAGATGTGGAGCACAGGGTTAGATGAGGACGTAATCGCCTCTCTCATGGTAGGGAGGACATCATCAACAAAGTTCTGAAACGAGATAAGTAACATACTATAGAAAATAGTAAGAACTGGAACTATTGTTTAGACATAATTATTTTAATACAGAAAATGTTCTTTAAATTATGAAATGATGCTTTTTACACAATGAATGTTATAGATGTATATTTATTTTTATTTCTTTTAAGTATTCAAGAAATTACAGTAGCACCATTAATTATATGGACTTTGTAAAACTACATTTATAGAAGTTATGATTTGTATTCAAGAAATAGTATTGTTTAAATTATCAGGTAAAACAAACCAGAAAACATCTACAGGAAGTAAGAACCAGAAAAATGTTAGTTTAGGGTCCATAGTCGAAAACTTGGACCCCGAACTGGTCGTTAATCTATTAATCTATGATATACTCGGACAACAGAGTTGTGGAATAAAAACTCCAAAATTTAGATGGTCCAGACATCTCTATTAACTGAAAGGAATAATACAAAATCTATTCTTGAAAGAAGAATGAAAACATCCATCAGAAACGAAATATACATAGAGATCCTAGAGAAATCATGTGCAGTAAAAACCCAAAATGCAACTGCCACTGTAAATATAATCAATGTCGAAAGTATTCTTTCTGCAAAAATTATGTAGAAAAGAAAAATAAATATTGTTTCGGATAGGAAATGTAATGAGCCTATTTGAAATTAATGCGAATGCTCCAGAAAAGAAACTAAAGCAACATACTTATATACATACAAGAGGAAAGGACAATTTCTACCACTTCTATTTCAATGGAGTAAAGCCATAATAATGGAAGGACTGAATGAGTTATTCTTCAAAGATGTAGAGGGTCAACTAAAATTTCATAGAAAATATTCAAATAACATTCAAAACATTGTTGTTCATAGGAATTCTCCTCTTAGACTAGGTTGTGAATTTAGCAACAGCTAGGAGTAGCACTTATTACAATAACATTCCAAAATGCATGCAATTGTTCCAAGTAGGGAAAAGCCCTCGAAATTAAAATAACTAGAATAAATGGAAATGATGCCATAAAACTAAATCTAGAGTTCTTGATGCCACGAGTACCATTGAAGCTAGTACTGGGACTTCGATCCAATAAATTTTAAATGCCATGGAGAATCTGGTGTTTGTTAAGAAAACAACAGATTCAAGAATGAAAACGAAGCACCTCAAGGAGAGATAAAAACATTGTGTAAACCCTTGCCAGTCGAACATGGTTTGTTTACCTGTTCAAGACCGAGATGAAAAGAATTAGGAAAAAACATAACTTCCAAACTTTCTAAACAAAGAGAAAAACTAAGGAAAAAATACATACTAAAATTGCAATACTTGTGTAGGATATATTCCACAGGATATGAATGTAATGCTACGAAGAGAAATTTTAAGACTAATTTTAGGGAAAAATGGATGAGAGGATATAAATATAGCAAGTTAATAAGCGTAAAAATTAAGCATTTGGTTTCCTTACTTTCCACAGTGAAAGGAATCCATAGTGGGTAATCAACATGAAAAAATGGAATATGCATAAGCGAGAAGGAAGTTCTTGAAACTTGGAAAATTAGATACAGATTTAAAATAGATTTTTCTTGCAAACCTGAGTGCTTAGCAAGTGGTGTAGAGCCACAACTAGCTCCCTGTGAAATAAATAAACGAAGAGTTTAGTCAAGTTAAAGACTAGTTCAACAATGCTGCAAAACGGCTAAGCCCCAAAAACTGTAAGTGAAGTGGAATTACCTAGTTCGAATACGGTATGGCAAGCAAGGTTTGAACTGGAGGAAAGGTTGTCATTCAACATAGCTCAGGCCACAGTGGAGTTGTAGAGGGGTAACGCTGGAAAAAATAAAAAACATGAAATGAAGAGATGGTTAGGGTTACGTGGTGGTTGATACCCTAAACCGGTACGATAATAATCTCCATCTTGGATCTTAACACCCCAAATTCGACGACGATTAGTAGGATAGATATCCCCATGCAATAAAAATTCCTAGGTGAAGGTACAATACAACAAATCAACCTTATGACACTTAATCTCCAACGAGACTTTTTAAACCACGAATAAATCAAATATATAGGTTAAAGTTATGCAATCGTCACACCGTACTCCAAAATATTAATAATAGGTGTTATGTGTATTAATATCAATCAACCAAACATTTTAATCTCATAAGTGACTCGCATAAAGGCATGCGTCTAGCATAGCTGTGGAGGATTAAAAAAAGAAGTAGGACCATGTGGGTATCCATAATGTCATAAATATAAGGCGAGGGCCAAATTGATATAATGTATATAGTTTTACTTTGAATGTTTTCAATATTTATATGGAACTATGGTTAAAAATAGAGTAAGTGTAATTTTCTTTTTATTTATACTGTGATGTATGTTACAAGTGCCTGAATGGAAGTGGGAAGCTATATCCCTATATTTTATTACTGGTTTACCAAGATCAAAAAGGAATAATGACTCCATTATGGTTGTGGTTAATCGATTGAGTAAGGCAGCACACTTCATACCCATACATACTTACAAAACCGTGAAAATAGTATATATCTTCATGAGAGGGATTTTTAGACTGCATGGCATTCCAAAGATGTTTATATCAGATAGGGATGTGAAGTTTACTTAAGCATTCTGGAAGGCCCTATTTACGGGTTTGGAAACACAAATAAACTTCAAAACCGTTTATCATCCCCAAACTGATGGAAAAACTGAGCGGGTGAATCAAATATTGGAAATATGCTGCGTATGTACGTGATGCAGCAGCCAAAAAAATGGGAAGAGCATCTGCATTTGGTAGAATTTTCCTACAGTAATGGTTACCAAGAGTCTCTGAAGATGATCACCTTTTAAGCTTTGTATGGGCGACAGTGTCACACTCCCATTAGCTGGAGCAATCCCAAAAAAAAATTGATGCTTGGAATGGAAATTTTGGCTAAGATGGAATCAAAAGTGAGAAATGTCAGACAAAATATGAAAGCTGCTCAAGATCAAAAAAAATTATATACAGATAAAAAGAGAACTTACCGATAATTTGAAGTGCGTGATCATGTGTATGTAAGGATTAAACCTAAGAAAATAACAATAAGGTGGACCTCCCATGCCAAGTTGGCTCCCAGATTCTATGGACCCTTCCAAATATTGGAAAGAGTGGGACCTATGGTGTATGATTTAGCTTTACCCAGTCATATCTAAGTGCACAATGTGTTTCATGTATCCTTACAAAACGATATGTGCATGAAACAAAGCATATAATCCACTCGCAAAGAATTTAGGTAGGGTAAGATTAGAAAAATCCTATCTTAAAATAATAAGTTGTATGAAATTTTAATTCAATGTTTTGTTGAATGCACGTTGAACTAGACGGTGAATTTCTGGTCGAACCTCAACGTATACTCAATTGGAGAGAAGTCATGCTCCGAAGGGGAGCCATCACGCAGGTTAAAGCACAATGGAAGCACTTCAGCTCAAATAAGGCTATCTAGGAAGACAAAGGATTTGTATATGAGGCTTACCTAGAATTGTTTGTCGAGCTGGAATGAAACACCGAGGACGGTGTTTACTTCCAAAGGGTGAAGTTGTGACAACTGGCTTAAGTGCAAACTAATTTTTGCGCTATTTATTTTAAAGATACTAAACATTCATTTTTTTTTAGAAAAGGATTACAAATGATAAGAATATACTAATTATGTTTTTGGAAATAAAATTTTATTATGGAATTGTGGTTCCATAATATTAAAAGAAAAATAATGATAAAAGTGTTCCATGAAATGAGAGTGGTTGAACATAAAACATTTAAAAATAGCTACCTTTCCTCTAGGGATAAAAAATACATCCCAATGAGGAGAAGGCATTTTGTGACTGAAGATAGGAAGGAGAGGTAGGAAGAGAGTGAAAATCCCGTGTTGGTGGTGACCAGTGGAAATAATCAACGTTCCTGAATCCTAAAAAGGAAGAGTGCTGGACTATGCATCCCGAGGTCTCTTCTAGAAAATATGTCAACCTACTCATCTCATGTGTGGATCACGAGGGGAGATGAGGGCGTAATCGCCTCTCTCATGGTAGGGAGGACATCTTCAACAAAGTTATGAAATGAGATAGGTAACAGAATGTAGAAAATATCAAGAATTGGAACTGTTGTTTAGACAGAATTATTTTAATACAGAAAATGCTTTTTAAATTATGAAATGAATCTTTTTGCATAGTGAATGTTCTAGATGTATATTTATTTTTATTTATTTTATGTATTCAATAAACTACAGTAGCACCATTAATTATATGGACTGTGTAAAAATACATTTATGGAAGTTATGGTTTGTATTCATGAAAGAGTTATATTTACATTATCAGGTAAAACAAACCAGGAAACATCTAAAGGAAGTAAAAACCACAAAATTGTTAGTTCAGGGTCCATAGTCGAAACCATAGACCCCGAACTAGTCATTAATATGTTAATCTATAATATACTCGGACAATAGAGTTGGGGTATAATAATTCCAAAATTTCGATGGTTTGGACATATCTATTAACTGAAAGGAATATTATAGAATATGTTCTTGAAAGAAGAATGAAAACCTCTATCTGAACCGAATATATATACATAGAAATATTAGAGAAGGCATGCGCAGTAAAAACCTAGAAATGCAACTACCATTGTAAATAAAATCAACATCGAAAGTATTATTTCTGCAAAACTAATGCAGAAAAGAAAACTAAATACTATTTCGGACATGAAAGATAACAAGCTGATTCTAAAGTAATGTGAATGCTCTAGAAAAGAAACTAAAGCAACATACTTATATACATACAAGACGAACCAACAATTTCTGCCACTTTTATTTCAAAGGAGTAAAGCCATAACAACGGAAGGGTTGAATGAGTTATCCTTCGAAGACACAGAGGGCCAAACAACCTTTTACAACAAATATTCAAATAACATTAGAAACACTATTTTTAAAAGGAATTGTCCTCTTAGACTGGGTCGTGAATTCAGTGACAGCTAGGAGTAGCACTTAATTACAATAATGTTCCAAAATGCATGCAACTCTTGCAAGCAGGGTGGAGCCCTCGAACTTAAAAGGAATTAAAATAAAAAATAATGATGCCATAAAACTAAATCTAGAGTTCATGATGCCATGGCTACCATTGAAGTTAGTATTTTGACTTGACTCCAACAAATTTTAAACCCTACGGAGAATCTCGTACCTGTTAAGCAAACAAAAGTCAGGAATGAAAAAAAGCACCTCAAGGAGCGATAAACACACTGTGTAAACCCTTGCCAGTTGAACATGGTGTGTTTACCTATTCCAGAATAAGACGAAAAACATCAGGAAAAACCATACCTTCCAAACTTGTTGAGAAAAGGGAAAAAATAAGGAAAAAAGGCAGTAAAATTGCAATACGTATGTAGGATATATTCCACAGGGTATGAATGTAACGCTACGAAGAGAAATGGTAAGAGTAAGTTTAGGGAAAAGCGGATGAGAGGATATAAATCTATTGAGTTAATAAGAATAAAACTTAAGCATTCAGTTGGCTTACATGCCAGAGTCAAAGGAAGCCATAGTGGGTAATCGGCATGAGAAACTGGAATACGCATAGCTGAGAAGTTCCTGAAACATGCAAAATTTGATACAAATTTAAACTATATTTTTCATTGCATAATTGAGTTTTTAGCAAGTGGTGTAGAGCCACTGCTAGCTCCTTGCAAAGTAATTAAACGAAGAGCTTACCCAACTTAAATACTAGTTCAATAATGACGCAAAGGGCTAAGCCCCAAAAAATATAAGTGAAATGGAATTACATAGTTCGAATACACCATGGCAAGAAAGGCTTGAACTGGATGAAAGGTTGTCAGTCGATAGAGCTCTACCGTAGCAGGATTTTTAGAGGGGTAACGTCGGCAGAACTCACAAACGAGAAAATGAAGAGTTGGTTAGGGCTAATCGGTGGTCGATACCCTAAATGGGTATCGTAATAATCTCCACCGTGGATCTTAACACCCCAAATCTGATGGTGATCATCAATATAGATGTCCCCATGCAATACAAATTCCTAGGTGAAGTTACAGTACAACAAATCAACCTGATGACACTTAATCTCCGACAGGACTAATTAAACCATGACTAAATCAAATGTACAGGTTAATGTTAGTACTAATCTTAATTCAAAGCGTACGAAAAAAGACCACTTTAGCTCTGCATAAAAAATAGCCCTAACAGCAAAGATGGTTGCCAATATCCTCAGATCTGTAGTCAGGTGATCAAGATAAATGCTGCAAAAATCTAGATCTATGCATCAAAAGACATTAAGTAGTAGAAAAACAAGATTTACTCCATGCATCCAATAGAAAAGACAAGAATATGTTGAATGAATTTAGTATTAATGGCACCTAGGAGGAGAACACAGAAGGGTGTTACCATTTCTCCTCAATGGGATGGGTTCTTGTAAGTCCTCGGTACTTCAGATCTACAATTCCTCTCTCTTGATGGTGTAGAAAACCTAGTAAAAAATGGTAGCAAAATATGACTACGATGGCAGATCAAAGTCAGACCAAAAGTATAGATCCAGAGTGATCTTTAGGCAACAAAAGGTGGTAAATGAATGCGAAACCCCTTCTATTTATAACAAAATATTGAGTTAGTCTAGATATTGGTGCATAATTAAAATATTATTAACCAAATCAAGTTCCAACTTTAATGGAATATTTTATTATATTTGTTGGAGGGAAAAGGAATTTGACTTGGGTCAAATCCTTTTATTTGTAAATAATAATTAAATAAATGATTTATTTATCATTTTAAGGATGTGGTTGAGTAATAATCAAATAAATAATTATTTATTTAATTATTTAAGGGTGATTTAGTCATATTTAACAAAGAATATTATTTAAATAAGGTTTAAATAATTATTCTTAGAAAATAATAAGATAAATAATTATTTATCTAATTAATTTCCTTGTTTTGGGTTAAATATAACCAGGAATATTAATTAAACTGTTGTTTAACTAATTATTCCTAGAGGAAAATCAAACAAAAGTAGATTTATTTAATATTTCCTCATGGGGTTTCCTGTTTAGACCATAAACAACTTAATAAAGGTGGTTTACTAAGTTATTTTCATAACGAAAGAAATTTTACTTAGGGTAAAATTGGTCTTACATGGTGTACATGGGTCCATCTAATGATAATAGGTTAGATGACCAAAAAATGATGTAACAGATTTCCCCGCAGCGTGTGAGCATTAGGAGCTAATCGTATGACCGAAGTACGTTGTAAGAACACAATCACTAGACACTGAAGGGGAAGTCAAAGAGAGAGAAGCATAAGGTAGACCAAAGTGCTGAAAGTACTAGACCCTGAGGAGGTAAGACTTATAGGTGCAACAAGTCTCTTTTATGAGTGAGTACCTATTCTATAGGCAGTGAGGGAGGCATACCTATGCCCGCCAAGACAAAGTACAAAGAATAAGGTGTCCAGTAAAGAAGGGATTGAACAATATAGTACATGCTAGCATAAACATGAGCCAGATAAACAACATGATAATGAATCCCAGATACATATTGTGCCTGGGATAACAGCGAGGACTTGTACAATAATAGCTAAGTACATGAGATATAAATACAACCCAGATGCCCTTGTAAACAGGAAAGGGCTCTGAAAATCTGATTGATACATGCAATCAAAAAGGCGATGCAAACGGCTGAGGATGACATCATAAAATCTATGGAGCTGCATCGAAGGCCGAAAGGAAGAGGTCATTCGAGCATGTGGGGGGCTACCTGTAGGGCCACCCCCTCATGAGGGCTGAGACATATCACACACACCTAGGAATCACTCATATTAGCTATTGCATTACTCGAAGATCAAGTGTACGGATCTCGATCATGCTGAAAGGATATGGAGCTGAGAAAAAATAAAGTCAAAGGAAAATAAGGAGTCCCTTTTCCTGATCCGAGGCACCGAGAAAGAGTGGAATCTGGAACCAAGGTACACTGCCCTCTAGACCTGTCTTCTAGAATGAATGAGCCGATGTCGACAGAACGAGATCCGCCATAGGTGAGGAAATAAGGGATCCTCAGCTAAGGCACGAGATAAAATAGTAGAGCGATTGACAGACTAACACCAAGGATGATGATGAATTGGGGGGTACTAAGTAGCAGATGGATGAATTCCTATGTTTAGAACATAAAGGGCATGAATGACCTGGCAGGAACTGACACAATATCATGAGGGGTAGGGGAAAGTGGGACTGAAGGCCATAATGGGCGACACGAGAGAGGAATCAAGAAATGAAAGATGGAGGACTATAATGGGATACAAAGGGACTCGGGATAGACTCCATGAATGAAATGATGACTCAAATTGTATGCTCTAAACAAGGGCGACTCGATGGTGCTTCCACATGGAAAAAGGGTCTAATGGGGACCATAAAAACATGAGTACATGATGGTTACTCATGACGAAGAATGACACGATCATGGACAAGTATGAGGGCAAAGGGGTTCCCCCAAGTAAAAGTGTTTCCGGTGAAGAAATTTGATTTTGAGGAGTGGTGAAGTGACCCTTCTTGGACAAAATGTGTCCCATTGAAGTATCAAATCATGAAAAAATAATAGATACCCATTTGAGGGCTCGGTGAGAGCTTTCCAATGGTACAAACAGTTTGTAAAACTGAGCTATGGTTTGGCCGCATTAGGTAAAATAAATATCAGGGGTTTCTCTTTTAATAAGGCATTTTCCCTCCAAATTCACTCATTTGCATGTGGAGTTGTGGTGAATGTAGAGAGGAGAGGAGGCCCTAAATCTTGCGGTGATCGTAGCGGACAATCCGAACATTGGAATCGAGATCCTTCAGTTGCACGTAAGAGGCCTAACCCTACTCTTTCTTTTTAGTGGATTGAAAGTTAAGATTAGGTCCCCAGGGCTCAGGAACAGACCCCTACTCCTCTTCATGGCTAGGTCGCACTTTTTGGGGCAAAAAGTGCAACCTGGGTAGCAGGTTTTGAGAAAACAAATGCGACCTATCCTAGGTTTGGTCCCGAAAAGTGCGACCTGTCAGGGAGGGGTTTTTCTGTGCTATTTTTTTGCTGAGCACTGGGTTCTTATGATGATATGAAATATTTCATATCTGTACACTGAAAAATATGATGGTTTTGTGCAGATATGAAAAAATCACGGATCAACTTGAGAGAGAGAGACCTGAACACATTACAGTCGGATATCCGGGACGATCAAGGTGTCTGCAGTGCATTGGCCAGGTTTGGGGTTCTGAATTTTGTGGAGAACCCTTTGATGAGAGCTAGAGAACCCTTATTGGCCTGGATTGTCAGCTATTGGGATCCAAACCATGAGGTCTTTATAGTGCAGGGGCACCGGATCAAGTTGATGGTCTAGGATATATATTTCCTGACTGGTCTCCCACCACTTGGGATGGTAGGGAATACTCAGCCAGTGTTACCACAGGGGCAGAATATCATAGAGTTTGTAGAGCGCCATTGTCACCTAGGTCTCCAATTCAAGGGGACTTGGATACTCATTGGGGATTTGGAGAGGTTAGAGACCCGTGCTATGGCCACAGCGGTGCTACAGATCATGGGCAACCAGGCACTCCACCACATCATTGGAGGGCAGATAATGCTTATGGAGAGTGCTTTGGGTGGGACCTACTATGGGTGGGCCTAGATGATGTTGTCTTCATTGAAACGACAACTGTCTCTATGCAAGCGACAGGTGAACCATGACTGTGCATATGGTACATTTTTGTGCTCATTCTTCTTTGAGAAGATCCCGACACTTTGACCTCACATACAGCTCCAAGATGGGGGCCCGAGAGAGCCTAGGATGCACCAGTGGGGGCGACTACTATGCAGAGGAGAAGGTGGGGCAGTTGGACGGGTGTTCTGACCCGAGTTATTTGTTCATTGGGATCAGATGCCACTGTATATAGATGACTATCCCTATAGTGGGATGAGTTATTGTGGGGACCCGGATCTGCCACTGCTGCCTGGTCGAATATGAGGGCCCGATGGTAAGTGAAAAATTGCTAATATTTTATGTGCATGTAAAGTTATAGAATATTGTATGTGGTACTGATTCTTTCACTTTTGGTATGCAGATAAAGTACCGGTAAAATTGGCCAGGTATATGGGACGACCTGCAGTATCGGGGACCATACGACCTAATGGACCGAGGGCGTAGCAAAATGAGGATACAGTAGCCCTTTTGGAGGACATCTATCGTAGATATGAGAAGCTTTTGACTAGTGTATCAGAGCACGACTGGCAAGAATTAGAGGATCAGTACATAGAGCCATGTATTGGTCTACCCTTGGAGTGGCGAGGGTTCATGCGGCGCATGGCGATGGCTGGACAGGGTATGCGTGATCTACAAGCTACGGGAGTAGAGCTATTAGCTCGGGATCCTCCAGATAGTGATTACTATGTAGGGGCAGGTAGTGTTCCTAGTTTTGATTTTTGTAACATGCCATGAGCATATCATATGTATCAGAGTGGATGGACTCTAAAACATTTTATACGACACATATTATGGATATGTATAGTTTTGATATTTTTATGTTATTGTCTTGTGTTAAATGCGTGTGCTAAATGCCAATATAGAATATGGTTTGAAATGCTCTCTACATAGTGATTTTGTGCTCTAGGTACATGACTAAATGTAATGATTTCAAATTCATTCATCAACAGCTTCACTCGTAAATATCTTCTAAAAAGGATAGAATTATGCACATGATATACACCATTCAATTGCATGACAAGAAGCAGGGAATCTAAATGAACATGAAGGTGCAGGATGTGATGTGAAAGGGCATCGGCTAATAAACCTCGCACTGCATTATGTTCAGCCTGATTATTGGTAGCAGTACCAATGCATACACCATTTGAGAGAACAAGTGAATGCAAGGGGGTCAAAATGGCCCAACCTGCTGAGGCTAGATTTCGGGAGTAGCGACTTGCACCATCGGCGAAACCGATAAATGGTGTGGAATGGATGTCCATCTGAAAGGTGCTAGAAGACAATAAATGGAGGGTGATGAACAATGTTGGCAACCTAAGTGCAAAGTAGAAATTGAACGCACTCTGCGGGAGGTAGGATGTCTACTACTCATGCGTTGACGGTGAGGTGGGGTGTGGGAGCTACCAAAGGTGTAGCTTGTGCTCAGGCCATGAAAGTCACCATAGGAATGGATGGTGTCATCCCGCTTATGGGTGGGAAAGATGAAGTCAGGGGTGGACATGGCTTCCATGATGTCGTCATCACAATAGAAGATGGAGTGACTGGAGAAAGGGAGACCACATGACGCGGTGAAGCTACCTGACTAATCATCATGAGAAGAAAGGTTCACATGCCCATCATCACAGGGGATGACATAAGAACAAGCAGATAAGGGATCTACTGATGTTGAGCCTAGGGTGATTTTTGAAGGGAGGTCAAGCGAAACAACAGGGGAATATTCAGAGAGAGCTTCCACCGAGGGTCTCATGGATGATGATAAGTAGAGGATAGTGGCCGCAGGCTCCATCATCTTGACATCAGGAGGGGGAATGTCAATGAGAGTGGGTAAATCCTTAGTCTAGCCTATAACATACTGCGCAAGTACGGGAGAGGCAGATTGGTTTTGTTCAATCTCGTACTCCTGAACTACCTCTAAAGAGGCATGGTAATGCGTAAGGTGGGGAAAATGGTTGCAATAATGGCTATGGATATCACACAAAGCACAAGGTTGGTTAGTGTGAATAGTTTTAGGATTCTTGGCTACAGTCGAGGAAGAAACAGAGGCTTTAGGGACCATAGACTCAGGGAACGCAAATTTAACCATGGGCTTGATACGAGGCAGTTTAGGATAGTTATGGGTGGCATGGCCGAAGAAATCACACAAAGCACAAGGATTTGTAGGCGGGGGAGGTAGAGGGTCTGTCAGGGTAGCCTTGTCCTTGGAGGCCCTCTTGCGAGCTTTTCCCTTCCTACCTGAAGCGGTCGCAACAGGAGGTGGTTCCTGTTGAGGTGGTTGAGGCACTGTTGCAATGGGGGAAGTCATGGGGACCAGTTGAACCGAGGTCAAAGAAGATAAGGTTTGGGTTGACCGGGTGGGGTAGAAGCTGGAGGATCAAGGTACCAGTCAGGAATCCCAAGGGTCAAATTAGGAAGAGAGAGGGTGGCCATGACAAGTTCTGTATAAACTGTTGGTGGGGGAGCTAGGAACGGTATCTGACTGGAGGGGTAGTGGCCAAGCGGGACGACTCCTAAATGGTTAAGGCCTAGAGGAACCATTCCAGGATGGTAGAGAGGGTCATGGATACCAGCTAAAGAACCAGGAGGAGGAGGTCCAGAAGGCTGCATGAAAGGGGTAGGAGTAGGATGCGGAGGGCGAGGAGGCTACTATCTAGCCAAGGCAGGCTGCTTGAGAGCAGTCCGAGACGATTGCATCATGCAAACATTCGATGAACTGGGATCAAATATAGGAGGAGGAAGACTAAGAAATGTACGAAGTAATGAGGAATCTTTGTAGACTCCGGGTGAGACATTGATCAAAGGATCGACAATTTGCTTGTTGGCCACCGAAGAGATAATGGACTCAAGGGAGGTCTGAGACTTCGGTTTGTAATATATCAACTGTTCAATGGTGACTATATTTCTATTATGAGGGAATGACATCTTACTGTGGACCATGGAAGGGACAACAAACATCACATAAGTGTAGCTACGACCCAATAAATGTTGTAATCTAAGGGGGCATCTATGAATTCTACGTCAACGCAAATAGTATTGCCTGCAAGAGTAATAGGACACTCGCAAAATAAGCCAATGGGATGGGAGGCATGGCCATCCCAAGCTCAGAGAGTGATCGTGGAAGGAGCCAACTCAGGTGATCTAAGTTGCTTCCAAATCAAAGCGGACATCACATAGGTGGATGCCCCCCATCAATAATGCACCAGGAAATGTTGGCATTCCGGATCTTGACTGAGATTTGGAAGGCGACAGAAGTAGGGAGAGGAGGATGTTCTGACCAGTCAACATCAAAGACAATAAATTGATCGTCACAAGGATCAAAAGCGCCCATGGAATATAGGAGAGCTTTTCATTGTGAAGGGCATGATTGGAGGAGTTCTAGCGTTGAAATGGCAGCAAGAGATTATGCCAAATCATCTACTATGCTATATGAATGGGACACTTTGCTAGAAGCAGTGTTTCGGTGGAGTGGTACCTTAGGGATCTTGGTATGAACCTCCACCTTAGGCTGAGGGATATGCAAGGGACCATTAGGTGTCGAAAGAGGCTCTGTAGAGAATGAAGGAGGTACCTCGGGGACATACATAGCGGGAGGCTTGTTGTGCTGACTGGACCAAGTCTAAATATTGATGTCTACGGTTAGAGGTTGATTAGAGTTAATCATGAGAATATGGTAATTAGAGGTACCAGATGGAAGAGGTTTAGTCACCACCTGTCCTTTAGGTGGTTGGGTAGCCACAAACCCTTGGTGAGGGAAAGGATCAGTAAACACAGCCAGTTGACTAGGTGCAGCATTGGGAGGGACAGAAGGGGAGGCTTCTTGTCCTCGCAATGTTGCTTGAGACTCCCACAGCTCCCACATCTATGGTAGAATAGGACAATCATGTGTGTAATGACCATAAACACCACAACAAGAACAAGGATTTTTCATGTGAATAGGCCTATCCTACTTGGGCTCGGTGCCCTGTTGCTAATTAGTAGTGTTAGGAGCATTTTTTTTAGGATTAGGTCTAGGATTATGAGTAGAAGAATAATTTTGAGTGCCTTTCCTCTTCTTTCTGGAGAGAGGAGGATTAGTCATGCCCTACTTTGCATACACTTGCCCTTGAGGGGGCGGTGGCTATTGTTGCGGGGGTTGAGAAGGCAAGGGAGGAGGTGGTGCCAATGCTGGAGGAGCTGGAGCACCAGGCTATGGATACAAATAATAAGGAGGTTGGGTAATAGTGTGGTAAACAGGAGTTTGGGAAAAAAGAGGAGGCATGTTGTATCCTGGATACGTGCTACCGGGAGGGGGAAAAGTGCAGAAGGTGTTGGCCCCCCCTTGAGGAAAGCCATAGCCCATGTGAGGTTGAGCGTATGGATTAGAGAGAGCTCCAACGATACCATCGGCAGCGTGAGATACCCCCAATGCATTGGCACCACCAAGTATGGGTAGATTAGGTAGAACAGTATAAACATAACCTGACTGAGTGTAGATCACGTCATATTTTAACACAATTTGGAGAGCGACTTCTTCAGTTTGAGGAAAGTGCGATGCAACATCTTTCCCAATAGGTGGAAAATGAGATCTAAGGAACCAGTCCATGTAGACATGGTCTTCGAAGGTAGGGGCTCAACATAGGCTTTTTCTTCTTCACCATTCCTAGACATGGTCGAATAGGCGGGTCGCAGACGATTGACAGAAAGAAGTCAAGAGTTCGGTACCAGTGTCATAATGAAGGGGGAGCTAGAAGTAAGTCAGAAAAGCCTGAGTAATTGTCACAAAGGTGGTATGAGAGAAAGGGGCTCGATCAACATACCACTTAGAAGCTTCACCTGTAAGCATACATTGGAACAACCGAATATGGACAAAGTCATTGGTAATGGAGTTAGACGAATACCACATGTGGAAAGATCGAACATGATTTGTAGGATCTTCTCCAGCAAGGCCTTTAAACTTTGGGATGTCGGAAGGGAGCTTCGTCAGCATAACAGGCCAACTAGTGTCATTGTGTATAGGGTCATTTATCAACTGGTCAAAATCAGGAAGGTTGAGGCCAGCCATGAAGAGGAGCAAGGGCGCAACCGGGGTAGTGTCCGTTGCGGTCCCACTAGTGGTATTCCTAGCATGAGGGCCGAGGTTACCACCAACATTAGGTCCTGCACCAGACATAGTGATGGTGACAGGGGGAGAACTGAAGGCGAAATGAGAAGGAGAAACAAATGGACCAAAAGAAGAGTCGGAGTGCAGACTCGGTGGAGGACTAACTCGAATCCTACGCATAGGAGTAAGTCTTCTTACCGAAAAATGAGGATGAAGGCCAAGAAGTCTCCGGGATAAACACCTTGGTGGGGCAATGATGTCGCCACAAACACGGCACAAATGAAAAAGAGATCGACAAGGGCAGGGAGGTGCAGGATCAACTGATTACAATTTCGAAACAAGGGCATAGAGGTGCGAGATAAATTGATTTCAATGTTTTAGAGTATTTTATTGGCAGTGTTAGACAAGACCTTTTTCACTTAGGGTGTGTCTGCAAAGTGTGTAAATTTTAATTTTTAAACCCAGACGTTTGTAGAGAAAAAGAAAAAGTGTGTTGTGTAGCTGAAAATAAACCTAAAAATGCCAGTATATAAGCCTGCAAAAATAGAAAATAAACAGCTAATAATGCAATAATCTAAACCCAAGGAGGTGTGCCTCTCAATAACTAGTTTTTAGGCGAGTAAAAAACGAATCAAAACACACTAAAATAGCCAATAGATCTAAGGTCAGGAGGGACAAGGATATAAAGGACAAATCTGTTGGAAAGTGGTGCAGAAAACAACAACAAATCAGAGGAAAAATTGTTGTAAATGAGGTGGCGAAAGGCTATCTCCTAGAGGCAAACGGAGTGAAACCTAGAGGAAAACCCAAAAAAATCTAAATGAGGTGATTTAGATGGATAACAAGCCAATCTGAAGCGGATCTGAAGGTGAGGTATCAGATCTGAAAAAATGGCTGAAGACTCTGAAATTTCAGACAACCTGCAATAGCAAAAACTCTTCCACAAGAGATGGAGGGTACTGAAGCCCTAGGGGGCTAGGTTCCCTCTTAGTTAAGAAAAAAAAATCAAGCATAGGTCAAAAATGAGTGGATATGGAGGTCAGACAACCCTGAACAGAGGCTCAGACAAACCCAGAAAACTTTCAGAAAAATTCCCACGAAAATTCCAGGTCACATATTTTGACTTGTTTTCAGCAGAGGTCGTAGTTTTTGGGCTGAAAGGTGCATCCTGAGAGTCTGTGACCTGCACTTCCGACACTCTTGATGGTATATTTCAGAAAAAAATGTTGTCTCAACTGTGGCTAATGTCTGTCACCTATGCAATAGGTCCGAAAACACACGGAAGTTAGAATTTTTATCGTTTTAGGGTTTTATAGGTTAAAAAAAACATCAAGAAAAGCAAAAAAAAGAGGCTAAAGAGAAATCCTAGGGTTTGAAGCAGATGGATATGCAAGGATCAGAAAAACGATAGAGGTCGTAATCGTAAACCCGTGTGGAGTCGCCAATTGTTAGTATGAATCTTAATTCCAAGTGTACAAAAAAAGACCACTTTAGCTGCGCATAACAGACAACCCTAATAACAAAGATGGCTGCCAATATCCTAAGATCTGTAGTTAGGTGATCAAGATAAATGCTCCAAAAATATAGATCTATGCATCAAAAGACATTAAGCAGTAGAAAAACAAGATTTACTCCATGCATCCAATAGACAAGACAAGAATATGTGGAATGAATTTTGTCTTAATGGAACCTGGGAGGAAAACACAGAAGGGTGTTACCAGTTCTCCTCAATGGGATGGGTTCTTCTAAGTCCTTAGCACTTCAGATCTAAAATTCCTCTCTCTTGATGGTGTAGAAAACCTCGACAAAAATGGTAACAAAATATGACTATGATGGTGGATCAAAGTCAAACAAAAAGTATAGATCCAGAGTCATATTTAGGCAACAAAAGGTGGCAAATGAATCGGAAAACCCTTCTATTTATAACAAAATATTGATTTAGTCTAGATATTGGTACATAATTAAAATATTATTAACTGAATCAAGATCCAAATTTCATGGAATATTTTATTATATTTGTTGGAGGGAAAAGGAATTTGACCCAGGTCAAATCCCTTTATTTGTAAATAATAAATAAATAAATGATTTATTTATCATTTTAAGGATGTGGTTGAGTAATAATCAAATAAATAATGATTTATTTAATTATGTAAGGGTGATTTAGTCATATTTAACAAAGAATATTATTTAAATAAGGTTTAAATAATTATTCTTAGAAAATAATAAGATAAATAATGATTTATCTAATTAATTTCCTTGTTTTGGGTTAAATATAACCAGGAATATTAATTAAACTATTGTTTAACTAATTATTCCTTGAGGAAAATCAAACAAATGTAGATTTATTTAATATTTCCTCATGGGGTTTCCTGTTTAGACCATAAACAACTTAATAAGGGTGGTTTACTAAGTTATTTTCATAGTGAAAGAAATCTTACTTAGGGTAAAATTGGTCTTACATGGTGTACTTGGGTCCATCTAATGATAATAGGTTAGATGACCAAAAAAAATTCTAACAGTTAAAGATATGCAATCATCACATCGTCCTCCAAAATATTAATAATAGGTGTTATGAGTATTAACATCAATCATCCAACCATTTTAAGCTCATAAGTGACTTGAATAAAGACATGCATCTAGCATAGATGTGGAGGATAAAACAAAGCAATGGGTATCCATAACATCATAAATATAAGGTGAGCGCCAAGTTGATATAATGTATATAGTTTTAATTTGAATGTTTCCAATATTTATGTGGAACTATGGTTAAAAATAGAGTAATTGTACATTTTTATTTATTTATATTGTGATGTATGTTACACCGTGCATCCGAGATGCCAAGACATAAATTTGGGTTTACAAGTTACATCTCTAATTAATATTAGAATAGTTTATTGAGGTTATAAATTAGTTTTGAAAATTGTCTAGATGTCTATATGATTTTTTCTACTTTTTTTTTTAATCTGCTTTATAGTTGTAAATTTTAAGATTTGAAATATTCATAAATTTTTTTATGTGTTGAATCTATTTCTACCATTAAAAAATATAATTCAAACCTTTATAATCAAAATTTCTCATAAATAAGTCCAACAAATTCCATTGAAACTCAGTTCAACCATTCTGGATACATTATGGAACAATGCAAATCAAATCTAGTTAGAAAAGGTAGGTAATATCATGGCGCTCTGATATGTGTTATGGAAAGAGAGTATTCTACGAAGATAAATGAATTTTTGGAATGCTATCTTTTGCCCAGTTATAGTGTTTACAGACTTGGTAGACCTCTGTACTCCCTGTCACAAATTTATCAATGGTGGTATTCCTGCCATTCTAAATCCTTAGTCCTTCTTTTGGGATCTAAGTAGATACATGTTATCGCTAGATTCGGTCGTTAAGGATGGTCATTATTTTGGATTATTATGGAAAAATAATTTATGGTCATTTATGTCGACTAAGTTAATAATTTATAATTTATATTATTTTATTTTGTAATAATAATGTTGTTGTGTGTTTGCATTTTTTTTAAATTTAATTTCGTAATATTATTGTAAATTCATTTTATTTTTGGATATATTCGTTAATTTATACATTGAAATATATTAGTTAATAAACATATTTAATTTATTGATTTTAATTGTGGCCATTAATTTATAAATTCATATGTAAATGATCTTCCCACATAATCATTCTTTTTAAAGGACCACCCCTCCAAGAGATAACATGTAAGCGTGGAGGGAAACATGAATGAGAAAGGGATTGCATGTCATTCCATATGATAGCGGTTCTCTTCTAGGTTTCGTTGTTTGATCATAACCACTGAGAGCTTGCCACTTTTGCAGAAATAAATCCATTCCAAACTCATGACATGTTTTTTCATCTAGCCAATCTTTTCAGTGCCATTTGTCTTGTGGCAGACCCTCGTTCAATGTGTGATCATGTTGGCAAGCAAGTTAGGGTTTTTGGGTGGCGTTACAATTGGGCAGATTGGATGGAATGGGTTGATTAGATAGTGATAATTTTCCCTTGGACCCCTAGATTGGGTATGCTACGATACTTCCTCATTTGTCACTGTTGAGGAATTGACGTCTATGTGGCGGTCTATGGTTCGGTCTGTAACTCAACCTATTTGGTGATACCTTATCCTTCGAGCCCTCCAGAGGGTAGTTTTTTCCATGGATTTCGACAGGTAACCTTGTAATCCTATTTCATTCTCCTTGTTACTACATTATTGAGGGTTTTCTTATTTTGGTTTACCCATTTCCTTTTGGGGTTAAGCAGTCATCTTATCTAATAAATCTTCATCTTGCAAACGTATTTCCTAATAAATCTTCTAGTGAGTATAGGTCTTCGAAATGGTCAGACAAAAAATTATTTAGTGTCTAATTTAGATGTTGTTCTATAAATTTTATGTTTTAAGACTTATATGTGTGAATACTCAATAGAATAAAAAATTATACTTTGTATAGTATACTTTTCCCTTTTTGGTTATGTGTTTTCGTTGTGGAAGAGGGATTCCTTGTTTATTTCTTCTTGGACTTCTAATTAATTAGAAGGTTTGTACACTGGCCAATAGTAATAGACATTTCATGCTCCAAATTCATTACAAGCTCCTCTGCAGGCTTACTCATCACCAACATTATTCTATTAAGGGTTTTCCTTCCTGCCATGGCAGGATGAGTTTTTGTGTTATCTCTTTCTCTGTTTTCTGAGAATTCATGTCACTCCTCTCTTCAGCATCATGGTTGTGGCCATGCGCTAAGAATAACACTTACTAGGTACTAGGTAATTCTCCGTTACTTAAGTGTTTGACAGACATTTTAGTTTTCCTTGTTAGTTTATCTTCAGGATATCTGGTTATTTATCTTAAGAACCCCTTCTTACTTGTTCAATTTATATCTTTGTGTGAACTTGAGAATTTCATATCTGAGTATATGGTTATTTATATATACTTCACCTAAGTATTGATAACTGATATTTAGCTATAAAGTCCCTAATACCTAGACAACAATAAATTTATTGATTAAATATATTTTAGTTTTCAACTTAAGAGGATAACCTTAGGTTATGGTTAGAGGTATTAAGAGGGACTTCATAAGTTACCGTATAGGGTTAACCCCTCAGAATTCTAATCTAAATGGATTAGAATTTATCGCTTCATGTGAGTACTATGCTAATATTGTGAGAAATTCACTCAGCCATTCAAGCTAGGAGGTTAATATTTTCATTTATCTCTGAAATATCTTTATAATGGATTGAATACAAAATCCAACTCCAAAATTTCTTGGAGTTTCATGCATATCAGTGGGTGGTTGATTCAAGCTATAGTGTGCTTGAAAAATAAATGGAAAATTCGACTTCTCACGTAAATTCACTTGGAAATTTGAGTTTCCATGGAACTTCTAGTTCTATCAATTTGAAAGACCTGCGCATAGTAGCATAAGTGTATCAGACTACATGAATTTTCATATTGACTCCAAGGAGATTCAACAGAAAAAAGTGGTGCATGTCGGAACAATATTATTTTGTAATTATATGGTGTTTTTTTTTGGTAAGCTTAGTAGTTCCTTACCATTTTCAATTAATATAAAAAATGGGCATAATAGATACAAAAATTAGACCTCAACCTGCCTGAAGGAAACTAGGTCTGTTGGCAATCTGAGTGCATTATACGCCATCCAAAACATGTACTTCCTTAATATCCTAAAAAGAGTCTAAAGCTAACTGATATCAAAGTTTACTAATACTGACATTTATAGGATACATAAGTAACATTTACTGAATATATAAGTAAATAAAACCGCTAAAAACTAGAACTAACAGCTCTAGTCATCATCTGACTCCACCAGGGCTAGGTCTTTGACACTGGAACTGGGTATTTCAACTTGTTGCATTTCTTTTATGTCTTTCTCCATTCTTCCAAGGCAAGCATACTAATGCATATTCCGCATGTTGATTTTGTGGATGTTTCTATTAATCTCTGCCAGAGTGGAGACTACCTTGGGCTCTCTTGCTTCCTGAATTGACATTATGGCCTTTGATAACAGGCATTTTACTAACCAATATGTTATTATTGAATGTTGAAACAATGATATTCTCCCACATGTATCCCCTGGATCATCAATCATTTGTTGTAATTATTCTACTGCCAATTCATCCTCCTCTTCCATTTTAGTTCTGGCTTCTATCTCCCATCCAAAAATGTGGGATTTTAAAGAACTTGGTGTTTCTTCTGCAAAGGTATGAATTAAGGGCTCCAAGAGCTCTTTACTAGATTTCTGGCCTCTCTTGGCTGGTGGGGCTAAGATATTTTCTTTACCTTTGCCCACTTTGGCCTTTCTTCTTCTATTTTTCTTGACCATCTTTATTAGAAAGAAAACGAAAACTCTTGGAGTAGTAACATGATAGACAATTCCAAGACAGTTAATTCGCAAGATATTGAAATTACAATAGTTCGATAATGCAACAGATGGATAGCAGTTGCAGACGCCATATCCCTTCAGCACTGTAAAAACAATCCCGCCTAGACCCTTAGACTTCCTACCTAAGATACTAATATTTCACAACCAGAACAGAGGTATAATATTTAGCAGAAGTAATAATGGCCCATGAAAAAACGAGCAAATGGAAACCCTACCAAGAACCCAAATTCTGCATGCCCGTCATATTCCTAATTCCCATAAATTGAAACCACTGTCAACCTATTCAACAAGAGATTATAATACGAAGAACCCTCACTAGAGAGACCAACGCTACCCTCCCAGACTATACCCTCCCAGACATTCGAATCATTGACCTGCATGCAGACTCTTTCCCAGACAGACCCGCAGACAGTATCGTCATAGCTTCTAAAATCCTTAGAATTAAAATCATGAAGAGGAAGAGTAGCAGTTTTTAAATTTTCTATCCTTATAGAACTATGAACAGGGCGGTATTGCAGGCTTCTACCACTAGCTTTACATACACTTCCAACCTTGTAGAATTTACATACCTTAGCAAAACCATTATACAGATAATTTAAAAAAAATAAAATTTTCACCTGCATGCTATGAAATTCCGATACTATCTTAATTTTCATAGCAAGAGGAAATCAAATACATACCAATCCACCCACGTAGTCCACCATCTTCGTCGACAATTGCTTCCGGAGGGCACGCAGGAGGAGGCAACTTCTTCACAACCGAGCAAAATTATGAGAATGGTTAAAATGCCATTGTTCTTAACATACCCCGAAACTTTCCTCTGGCCCTTATCCCAACATAATTCTGACATCCTCACTGGCCTTTCCATCTATTTGGCATACAAATTAATTACCATACTTATGATATCACTTGGGAGATGTCCCCTCAATTGACCCGCTGGCCAATATCTGCCACTCCTTGCATACAGTGGTCACGTTGTTGTCCTACCTCTCCATGCAGCATTCCCATTTCTCCAATGTGTCTTCGTGGCATGTTCCTTGCCGATAACCACCCTGATCAAGGGTTGTAATGATATAGTTTTCAACACCTTGTAAATGTTGGAAAATTAATCACAACCACCACGTTTAATTTTCTGACAGAAATAATACCTCAGTAAATTTTTTGCAGGTTTCAAATTGTGTTTACAGAGAATGACAAGTTCCGAGAAGAGTACATAAACCATTCAGCAATAGAGTTAAATAATCAAAGTGAAATATAATTTAATGCATGGTTATTAAATGTGTATGGGAAAATATTTAATCCACAAGTGTTGTTTACATCACCCAACCATAATATGTATTAAATGTGTTCTGTCATGAATTAAATGTCTCAGATATATATATTTCATTTTTACATGTTTGTAGTTGTAGAGAGTAAAGACAAGTGGAGAAAATCATGGATCAAATTTTGGTAGGTGCTTGAAAATATTTTTTTTTGTGTTACTCCGCAACACTCGTGAATGTAAATATCGGTAAGTATAGTAGTTTTATTGGTGAAGGATCCACAACCTCCATATGAATATGTATGTTTTGTTTTTGAATTATAATCTAAAGTTTGGATAGTTACGATTTGGTTCTAAAATTTTCAAGTATGGTCCATATGGAAACACTCTATTTTAATTTGTTTCACTGTGAGTAAAATTATTTGATTATATTAGCTCCGCTATAGTTGTGATTTTAATCTCCTCTTCTATGTATTTAAAAGAGGGCTCTCATAATTTTATTTCTGCAAATGTATGGTCTAGATTAAGTGAATTCTGCAACTCTGTCTAAACTTCCATAACTATGTTGTCTTGGTTAAAGTTAATATCCACAACTCTATGTGAACTCCTTGTGTTGAGGAAAATAATTTCCCCTACCTTTAAAATTTTTCCAACATGGTATCAAAACGGGTTTAAAATATCAGTAAATGGAAGTGTTTTTAAAGAGATTTATTGAGGGAAAACAGGAATAAGGACTTAAAATCCCTCTTGTACATATTTCAAGCAGATCATGAAAGTATATTCCCAAGGATTGCAGCAGCAACAAAGTCCAAGAAAGCATGGGATACCCTCCAGATAGCCTACCAAGGCATGGAAAAGGTAAAGACATCAAAACTGCAAATGTTGAGAAGAGGTTTTTAAACAATTTGTATGAAGAATTATAAGAATGAAGATTCATTCTTTACACATGTAATTAGGTTGGTTACCCAAATCAAGTCTCATGGTGAGACACTTGAGGAAAGAAGAATAGTTGACAAAATTATTAGAAGTTTTCCATCAAGATTTGATGCCATAGTTGTGGCCATAGAAGAGCCAAAATATCTCTCACATTTTTCAGTGGTTGAGCTTCATGCATCACTGATTTCTCATGAGAACAGACTGAAAAGAGGAAAAACTCATCATTGGAGCATGCTTTCAAAGAAAAGTTTCATTTGGTCAAAGTAGAGGTCGAGGAAGAAAAAATTATAGAGGAAGAGGAAGAATCCCACATAGAGGTGGAAGAACGAGCCCTTCAAGCTCAAGTGGAACGGGCAGCAATCAAAATCCAAGTCAAGGTCCAAGCCAAAATCAAGAACAAGGTCAAAGGTATGATAAATCTCAAGTTCAATGTCATTATTGTAATAGGTATGGTCATTATGCAAATGAATGTAGAAAGAAGCAATATGACATAAGTAGCAAACCAAGTGAAAATTTCATAAAGGAAAATCAGAACCATGATAGAATGTTTTTTTCTTGTAATGTAGCACAAGAAAAACAAGGAGGTGTATGATTCTTATATTCATGGTGTAGAAACCACATGACTGGAAACATAGAAATGTTTTCCAAAATAGATGAGCGTGTGAAATTAGAAGTGAAATTGGGGACTGATAGCAGGGTCTCGATCATGGGAAAAGGACGAGTTGAAATTCTTACCAAGAATGGAGAGAAGAAGTTCATGTCAGATGTTCACTTTGTCCCTGATTTGAAACATAACCTCATGAGTATTGGGCAGCTCATGCAAAAGGGCTACAATGTATTTTTTTAAAATGATGTATGCACAATCTTGGATAAGCCTCCAAGTAGACATCTGATTACAAAGTTCATATGACAAACAATAGAATGTTTCCTATCAAGCTAAGATCATATTTGAAGGAAGAAGGTGTTGTAGCAGCTGTCATACAAGAAATATTTCAAGAAATCAAATGTGAAAATTGGTTATGGCATTTGAGATTTGGTCATCTCAACTTTGGAGGTTTGAATTTGTTGCATAGGAAAGGTATGGTGAAGGGATTTCCACTTATAGAAAATAAGAACAACCTATGTGAAGGATGCATCTTGGGAAAACAACATAGAGAATCATTTCCAGCAGTAAAGTCAATAAGGGAAAAGGCACCTTTCAAGATTGTACACTCAGATTTATGTTGAATAAAACAAACACCATCATTTGGTGGCAACCACTCTATTTTGACCTTCATAGATGAATACACAAGGAACACATAGGTTTATTTCCTAAAACAGAAAAGTGAAGTGTTTGACCACTTCCGCCACTACAAAGTTCTTGTTGAGAAGCATAGTGGACACTACATCAAAGTGTTGAGGACTAACAGAGGTGGTGAATACATCACAATTGAATTCCTATGTTTTTGCAGGGACCATAGAATTCACAAGAAGTTTACAACAAGGTATACACCTTATCAAAATGGTTTTGCTAAAATAAATAATAGGACCATTATGGAAAATGCAAGGAGCATGTTGAAGGCAAAGCATTTGCCAACTGATTATTGGGCTGAAGTTGTCACTTGTGTAGAGTATATTATTAATAGGTGTCCAACCAAAATTGTTATGAATATTGTTCCTGAAGAGGCGTGGAGTGGAAGAAAGCAATATGTGACTCACATGAAAGTGTTTGGGTGTGTCGCATATGCACATGTCCCGGATGAGTTGAGAAAAAAGTTGGACAACAAGGGGGAGAAATGCATATTTTTTGGATATAGTGATGAACCCAAGGCATACAAGCTCTACAATCCATAAACCAAGAAAGTCACAATCAGCAGAGATGTTCAGTCCATAGAAGAGGAAGCATGGGATGGAATTTTAGAGAAGACAGTCAATGTGAAGACATGTATGTCACATGAAGACAAAGAGGAATTGACCGCATCAAGTTATTCCTCAATAGTCGTTCCTCCACCTACACAAGCTCAACAAAGTAGTCAAAATGTGACACCACAAAAAAATAATAGGACAACGATGTGCAACAAAGAAAGTGCTTCTCCAAGAACACCACAAATATTCGCAACTTCATCTACTTCAAGCGCAACACCAACTCCATCTTCAGCAAGTATAAGAAGACCAAAATTCAGAAATTTAAATGAAATTTATCAGCAAAATGAAATGGACAGCAGCGCTGGTCCAAATTCATTATTTTCATTATTTTGTCATGTAGATGACCCCATACATTTTGAATATGCAGTCAAAAAAGAAAAATGGGTTGCGGAAATGAATGAAGAGATAGGAGAAATAGAAAAGAATGACACATGGAAGTTAGTGGGCCTTCCGCAAGGAAAAGAAGTCATAGGAGTGAAGTGGGTCTATAAGACCAAGACCAACATTGAAGGCAAGATTGAAAGGCATAAAGCAAGGCTAGTTTTCAAAGGATACAAGTAGCAACATGGAAGATACTATGCGGAAACATTGCACTAGTCGCGAGGATGGAGATAGTGCCTACAATGTTGTCGATTGTCACGCAACAGAAATGTAAAGTGTATCAAATGGATGTGAAGTCAGCATTCTTGAATGGAGTGCTAAAAGAGGAGGTGTATGTTGCACAACCTCTTGGTTATGAGGTAGAAGGGCAAGAAGACAAGGTGTGTAGGTTGCAGAAATCTCTCTATGGGCTGAAGAAAGCACCATCTGCATGGTATAGCAGGATAGATTCCTACTTGATGGACAATGGATTCGACAATTGTAACAGTCAATATACTCTCTACATCAAAGAAGGTAATGATAAGATTATTATTGTCGTTTTATATGTAGATGATTTGATTTTTACAGGGAGTGATGATTTCCTCGTCATTGATTTCAAATCGGTCATGAAAATGAAGTTTGAAATGATTGACTTGGTGTTGTTAAGATATTTTTTGGGCATAGAAGTGAAGAAAACAGAAAATGGAATTTTTATCTCTCAAGAAAAGCATGTTGTGAACATTTTAGAGAGGTTTAATATGCAGAACAACAAGCCATCACAAACTCTAACTGTCATGGGATTGAATTTGAGCAAGGAATATTGCAGCAACAATGTCAATATAAAATTATAAAAAATTATGGTGAGCAACCGAATGTATTTGACTGCAACTAGGCTAGACATAATGTATGCAGTGAGTTTGGTGTCGAGGTTCATGGCAACACCCAAGGAGACACATTGGAAAGCAACCAAAAGAATTTTAAAGTATGTCAATGGGACAAAGCAGTATGGCATTGTGTACTGTGCAACAGATGATTTTAGGTTGATTAGTTACACTAACAATGACTGGGCAGGAAGTGTTGATGGTAGAAAGAGTACATCAGGATATGTTTTTCATTTGGGTTTGAGAACCATTTCATGGGCTTCCAAGAAGTAGCCGATAGTATCATTGTCAACAGCAGAAGTTGAGTATGTCACCGCAACAACAACAACATCATGTCAAGAAGTTTGGATGAGAAGGATGTTGTAGGATTTATGTCAAGAACAAGATGGAGAAACAACAATTTTCTGTGATAACAATTCATCAATTGCACTATCAAAGAATTTTGTTTTTCACAAAAGGAAAAAGTACATTGATGCTAAATATATTTTCGTAAGAGAATTAGTTAACAACAATGATATTGTGCTACAGCATTGCACGTCAGAGGAATAGTTTGCAGACATGTTCACAAATACATTGGCACGTGAAAATTTTGTTTATTTCAGAGATTGTTTGGGAATGGTAAATGGCAACAATTGTGATTAAGGGGAAGTGTTCGAAAATTAATCGCAACCACCATATTTAATTTTCTGATAGCAATCATACCTTAGTAAATGTTTTACATGTTGCAGATTGCATTTATAGAGAAGGACAAGTTCTGAGCAGAGTACATAAATCATTCTACAACAGAGATAAATAAGCAAAGTCAAATAGACTTTAATGCATGGTTAGTAAATGTCTATGGAAAAATATTTAATCTACAAGTGTTGTTTACTTCACGCAACTTCCGAAATGTTTAGAAAATGATCTCTGCCCATACTATGTATTAATTTTTCCTGCCATTAATTAAAGTCTTAGATATATATGTTTTGTTTTTACATGTTTGTAGTTGCAGAGAGAGCATTGTGTAATGTGGCGGATGTAAGTCTCAAAATACAAGTGGAGAAAGTCGTGGAGGGAATTTTGGTGGGTGTGTGAAAACAGGTCTTAATGTGTGTTTTTTATAATCTAAAGTTTGTTTAGTTGTGATTTGGTTCTAGAATTTTCATGAACACTCTGTTTTACTCTGTTTCACCATGACTAAAATTATTTGATTATATTAGCTCCCCTGTAGTTGTTATTTTAATCTCCACCACTCGAGGACTCTCATAATTTGATTTGCGCAACTGTATGGTTTGCATTAAGTGAATTCTGCAACTCTATGTAAACTTCAGTAACTATATTATGTTGATTAAATTCATTTCCATAACTCTATGTGAACTTCTATGATGAGGAAAAGCATTTAACCTGATATTGACATCTCCATGCTGGGAATATTCACCAGGGTGCATGTTGCACGAAGCTTTTGTTAAAGGGTGTGTCAACTTCTCAGGAGATTTATTTGGGCATTGCCCTCATTGAGGGTCAATTTTCTACCAGAAAAATGATTTTATGCCACATTAAGGTCAAAACGATTATCTGTGGTTACGATAAAATATAAAGGAATATGTGGAGGACTATCATTCACGTAACTCTTTGTCGAAAGGAATAAATAGTATTGTATATACTATATCTCTCGTGCATCAGGTAGTGATAATACACATTTCAATGGTAGGGTCTTGGCATATGTATCCTTTATAAGCGTATTAATGCATTGACATTTTATTATGTATATTGAAAAATATGTTGACAATGGAATTAGGTCAATTCGTGTTACGTGTTGAAGAGATACATGTTAGCTACAAAGTTATTATGGAACATTACTCGATACCCAACTAATACAAAATCCATTATTATGTATTTTAACTATATATGATCACTCTACACCCCAAGCATTCGATGCTTAGTATTTGTGGTTTTATTTTTAAATATTTGGTAAGTGTCTCCCTCTCTCTGAGTAATTTCATTCAAGAAAACAAAATTGAAGGGTTGTTTACATGAATTATAAAACTGGAAGATTACCCTGTTTTAGTGGGAGAGTAGCTTGTGGTTAATTTATTTCTTTATAGAATTAATACTAATATTGCAATATTCATACTTGAAGGAGAAGGTTGTACCATTGAAAATAATTTTAAGTCATTGATTTATAGTACAAACCTGGCACAAACAAAACTAAAAAAAATCTTTGTTCATACATGGGTTAAAGCTTTGAGTTATGAACATGTTTCTCTAATTAGAAATTTATAAGGGAGTATACCTTTGGAGAAATCACAAGGCCATTATGGATGAGTACATGTGTAGACCATAGAAGTAATTTAGGAAACAGAGTAATATAACTGACACATGACCTCGGTTCAGAACTGAGGATATCCCAGAGTATGATTTCTTTCTTATTAACCAAATAACAAGATAACATATTCTGGAAGTAAAATTAGTAATATATAAAAGAGAATAACAAAAATTGAAGACAAATAATACCTATTAATGCTAAACCACACGAATGGATGAGGGTTTAATTAATATATCACAAATATTACCATGATTGCAATATCCTCTATTGTTCTTGTCCATTTCCAATTGTTGTTTTCCAAATTCATGTTCTTAATTCCATCAACTTTCTCTCTGGTTGGGTTGAACCATAATGTGCGCATAGTGTACGAAGAAAAGGAAATGTGATTGTTGTTATGAATGTAAAACTATGGAATGGTCTTGCCTATGGGGCTAAACGTCTAGTTGGATATTTTGGTGGTGGAAAATTTCTGAGGTTCAAGCTGGTTTTCATTGGGTTTCTTAGGAAAGTTGTTTATGGTTTCAAAAATATTATGATCCTAGTTTGAAACCTATTACAAAATAAATGTTCTTCCATGTTCTTAAGATGGATGAAGCTTGTTGATCTGCACGTACCAGTGCCATAAGTCGATTTTCATATTTCGTCCTCTTAAGGTTTCAGCAAGCCTCTTGTCTTTCATTTTTACAACTTTCACAAGATTTCAAGAGAAAAATTGAAGGATCTCAAGAGAACACTAGAAGTTCTCTAATTCCTTGAAAAACATTATCTTTCGAGATGTCGAAATAATGAAAACTATGGTTTTTTGGAATTTTTAATAGTCAAATGTCCGGGCATGTACCTTTCAAGGATTCAGTTATATTTATGGAGGATTTCTATGTGACTATTCATCTATTTCGTCCAAGCGAAAATATTTTAAATATAATTAAGTTAGAATTACATTGTTCTTATGGATTTTTAGTTTTGTTTTTTATACAATTTTTGTTTATTTATATTTTATGAGGCTGATAGGAGCTCATCTGTTTATCATTTTTTTTTCAAATTTCCTTTTAATGCATTTAAAATATCATTGCAAGATTTTCTAGAGAAAGCTTTCATGATATAAATGGTAGGGTTTCTTCTATAACAGAGTCTAAAAGGGTCAATCTTTGCAGAAGAAAATCTCCTAATTGTAGAAGGAATGGTTGGAGTGTTAATTTTGAGAATAGTCCAGCCATTTCATATTTTGTTTTTCTTACTTTTGTAGTTGCACTTAGCTTTTTCAATCCTTGACTTGCATTTAAAGATGTTGTTGGGAAACCCTTCCACACTAGAAAAATATTGTATCAGACTCATCTGACTTGGAAAAATATTGTACCAGACTCATGAGACTTAAAAAATAGGAAAATTCTTGATCATTTAGATGTGGGTAATTGTCATGCATCAACTATTACAGCCAAAACTATTTGTCTCCAATTTCTTCAAAAGATCATCTCTAGAAAAATTTATTTACGATGATGTGAAAAAGAAAGCGAGATTTGGAGAATTCTTGTCCACATAACTTTTTGTTGAAAGAACTAAATGGTATCGTATATACTCTCTCATGTATACAGGTAGAGATAATACAAAAATATTTCAAAGCCGGGATCCTAACATAAGAATCGTTTATAAGCATATTAAATACATTGACATTTTAATATCTATATTGAAAAATACACTGACATTGGAGTTCAATTCATGTTGTAGGTTGAAGAGATCCATGTTCGTTACAAAGTTATTGTGGAACATTACTTTATACCCAGCTAATACACAGTCCATTATTATGTATATTAGCTCTGTCTGGTCATGCGGCACCCCAAATAGTCTATTATTAGTTTTTGTGGTTTTAGTTGTAAATATTTGGGAAATGTCTACCTCCTGTGAGTAATTTCTTTTAGGGAAAAAAATTGAAGGGTTGTTTACATGAATTATAAAACAGGAAGGTTACCTGTTTTAGTGGGAGAGTAGCTTATGGGTAATTTCTTTTTTTTTATAAAATTAATTATACTATTGCAATCTTCATAAAAAGAGGAGAAACTTATGTGAAAAATAATTCTAGGCCGAGGATTTATTGTACAAACCTGGCACCAAAAAAATGAAACGAAATATCTATTAATACATCAGTTAAAGTTATGATTTATAAACACATTTCTCTAATTCAAATGTTATAAAGGAGTATAACTTTTGAGAGATCGCAAGGTTGCCATGAATGAGTTACCTGAGAAAACCACAACAGTCACATTTAGGAAAATGAGTACTACAATTGGGACACGACCTTGGTTCAAAAATGAGGAGAGCATATTCTATGACTTCATTCTTATTAGCTATATAAAAAAGCTCAGAAGGAAAATAAGTAACCTATAGAAGAGAATAACAAAAATAGAAGAGTTGCAATACGTCAATGTTAAACTACACAGATGAGGGTTTCATTAATGTATCGTAAATATTACTATGTATAATTGTTAATAGATCCTATGTCGTTTGTTGTTGTTCCAATCCATTTCCAATTGTTCTATTTGAAATTAGTTTCAGTTAATCCTCTCTCATTGATAAACAACAAGACCCATTTAGACATTGTATACAGAAAAATCACCCTTTGTTGGTAAACCATTCATTCACTTATGAGCAGTTTATTCCATTATGACTTAGAACCAACTACATACGAATAACAAATTATAGTCTAGAAGAGTGTTGACTACTTCAACCTCAAGTAAAATACATTTTTCATCTAACTGAAGAGGATTATTGAAAATGATTTATGGTTTAGGGTTTAAAACTATGCTCACCCAATATTAATAATTAAAAAGAAAATCAATAATTTTAGTGATTATATATATTGAAAAAAAAAATTATTGTAATAATAATGCCACATGTTTCAATTATGGAAATGATAATACCCCATGGTTTTTTATTAGTTATAACTGAATATCATGATTTAAACCAATTAATTTTTTATTTTAAAAATTGAGTTTCAATTGAACTACTATAAGACGATATACAAGTGTTCTTAATTTTTTTGAAAATCTATGACGACAAAGGAATTATAAGGCATTACTTTAGTTTTGGCACATGCATGGAGTTCTCCAAAATCAAGTCCTTCACTTAGCACAGGAAAATTCCATACTTTCTCTCGATGGATAGGCATTATTTTAGTTTTGGCACATTCATAGAGCTCTCTAAAAACATGTCCTTCATTTAGCACAGGAAAATTCCATGCTTTCTCTCTATGGTTGGGTTTAAATATAATGTGGGCATAGTGTACCAAGAAATGGTGATGTGATTTATCTTTAAGAATGTAAAAATTAATGGCAATGTAATTGTTGTTAAAAATGTAAAATTGAGGATTGTTCAAGCTAAAGGAAGTACATTTATTAATTTGGGTTGAATTTGTAAAGGAATTTTTTTGGGCTTGATTTTCAAAGGACATTTTTCAAGTTATTTTTTAAAGTGACATTGTTTTAGAGATTTTATGGGCTTAATTTTCGAAGCACATTTTTTGGAGGTATTTTTTAAAGTGACATTTTTTAGAGATCTTTTGGGATTAATTTTCAAAGAACATTTTTTGGTGGTATTTTTTAAAGTGAAATTTTTTTAGAGGTTTTTTGGGCGTAATTTTCAAAGGACATTTGTGGGAGGTATTTTTTAAAGTGACATTATTTTACAGTAAGTGTTTTGGGTTGAAGTAAATTTTTAATAATGATTTTTTAAAGTGATTTTTTGTCGAATTTTTTAAGTGTAATTTTTTTGCAAGGCTTGGAAGGAAATATTTTGAGCTTCATTTCATTTTTAAAAGACATTTTTTTAGTGGAATTGTTAAATTAAGTGTTTTGGGTTGAAGTATGTCTTTTGTGCAAAATTTTTAAAGTGAGATTTTTTGAAATTAAATCTTTTGTGATGTTTTTTTAAATTGAGTTTTTGTCTAAATTTTGATAGTGAGTTTTTTTTACAGAATTTTGAATGAAATTGTTTGAGCTTCATACTAAATTATCACAGGAAATCAAAGGAATTGCAAGAGAAAATATGATCGAATAGGAGACCCTTAGGCCCATAGAGAAGAGGCGAGAGAATATCGGAAAAGAAAGAGAGAAGAACGCTCAAATATTGAAAGGGAAAATCAAACTCAACTAGAAGTTGAAGGAGGTATGTAAATGTAAATATTATAAATGCTATTTAAAATTTAACTAGTGTATTGTGAAACTTAATTTTTATTTGATGAACTAATTTGAAAAATATTTTGCAATGTAAATAGAGAGAGATATTCCTCAAGACATTGATGATGAGATAGAAAATTTTGAAAGAGAAAGTGAAAGAGATATTTAACCAATGGTTGAATATGTTGAAAATGTTGAAAGAAATTCAATGAGGAAATTGAATCACCAAGTATGTATATATATCTTGAATGTGTATTATTGAAATTATACATATTTATTAATTTATTCTTTATTTAATATGTAGGGATCAAAATCAATATCCATGATAAGATGTTAGAAAATGTGGAAACTGACACATATGGAGATAAAAATTTGACCATCTTATATGATATCATGTTATGGTAGTTCAAGCCCAAATTTTGAAATATCTCGTAACATTAAATAAATTAAAATAATCTATGACTTTATTGGGTATTCGAAAATCAACAAAAGATGAAAAAATAAAGGGAAATGTGATACAAAATATAAATAGTTCTCTAAAGTCAATTGGAAGATCTAGAAAGAAAATTGATTTAGATGCACGTAGAGCAATACAAATGGCAGTGGTTTCATTAAGTACTAGAAATAATCATTTGGTAAAATCTATGGCACAAGCATTAGGGACCTCACGAAAAACTTTGCACAAAAATCAGAAATTTTGTTTGAAATTAGATGTAAATGTTGAAGTCACTTGTTGGACAGTTATCTGTATGCAACCATACCAATATAGACTTGGATATAATGTTAAAAAATAATATATGAATATTGGATGAAAAATCCACGCGTTTCACCAAAATCAAGGGATGTGATGCGACAAAGAATAACACGAAATATGTACAAAGAAAATGCAAAACATATCTTGAACACCACTCAGATAGAGTTGTTTAACAAGTTCATAGAAGAGAATCATGAAATTAATGTCTCAATTAGTGCTTTTGTGCAACAAAAAAATGATATGTTAAACCTACCACTGTACGTGACACATGTTGTTGTCGTTATCATGTGGAATTTCAGTTATATTATGTCACATTCCTTAATTTTGGTAAAACATTTTGGAAATATTCACCTCCTCCTTCCACTATCCATGATTTCATATTTCAAATTCTATGTGCAAGAGAAAGCCATGAATTATTTTACCAAAAGAAATGTTTTGGTGGTAAAAAATGCGATGATTGTGGAAATTTGACTTTATTTCAAAACAAATATCATACTGATATAAATGATCAATCATTGTCCAACATAAAATTGAAATGGAAGATATATGAATATATTCATACATGGATTGGTTCAAGTAGTACTACAAGTGCTAAAATAATTGATTTACAAGAAGAAGAAATTTTTTTGATAGAATTTTTGAGAAAGATTGAGGCACAAATTTATAAATGCACCAAGCATTCCCATAGAGCTCGATGGAAGTACTTGGAATCCAAAAAATCCTGTGAAGTTTTTCAACTAGGGACCATTTTGTCAATAGTTCATTTTGTAGAGAATTACACATTTGTTCAACAAAAAAACTACAGAGTGAATACTATCATTCTGACCAAGTCTCCATGCTTGTCCATATTATATATAGACACAATGAAAAAAATGTTGGTCATCAATAAAGCACTAGTGAAAATCGACATGTTATTAAAGAATATCAATTTTATATCAGTGATGCTCATACACATGATACATATTTTGCACAACATTGTTTTGAAAAGATTTATGACTCCTTGAAAAGTCATGAAATAAAATTCAATGAACATTGGATATGGTCAAATGGATGCGTAGGTAAATTCAAATCTATTTTGGTTTCGTCATCTTCATATGAAAATGTGCATTAAACATTGTTGGAATTTCTTCAAGACTCGTCATGGAAAATGAGAACATGATGGTGCAGGGGCATGTATAAAATTTGTACTTCAAAGATATTAAATGGACCACTCTGCAAACTGAATTGTCTTAGTTGAACAAGTTGTTAAATGGTGCATCACTGCACTTAGCCATGAGACTAACCAGTCAAGGGAAGTACAAAGATATATATATATATATATATATATATATATCTGTAGAAATTTAATATACATGATCTAATTTTTATTATATTTCTAATTTTAAACAGTATTTATGACAATGATTACCTTTGATTGTATTTTGAATAACATATTTATATTCTTGTTTGAATTTCCATATAGGTTTTTTTGGCATATTGGGGTCCAAGATGTATATAGATCGATTGGAAATGACATTTAAACAATAAAAGGGACTCAAAAATTGCATTCAATTAAAACAAAACAGTACCAAAATGTGTTTGCATTTGATAAAATAAAATATTCTTGTTTTTTTCATGTTTTCATATACAATACATAATCCACTGATATTTGTGAAAACAAAATGTATGTAAAAGATTGGCAACATACAAAACAAAATACAAAGGGGAAAATGTCTGTTTCAAACTTTGAAGAAATGAAACCAAAGGAGACTATAGTATCATATGAAGGTGATCAAGTTTTTGATCTTGTTAGAGAAGGTAACATTTCAATTGCATTCAAATGATAGAGATCTAGAAATAGATAATAAAATCAAGTACCCATGTTAACTTTAAAGTTATTTTTTCATGTTAATTAAGATCTAAATTTATGTAAGTTTGTTTTATTTTTCCGGAGATTTTTTTGTTGTAGTTGCACCTACTACCAACACAAAAAATGTGAATTATTATTTGATGCGTTTCACTGAACGATAGATGAAATTATTGGAAAATTATGATGTAACAGGTTTATATATGATAGAGGGTACATTATACTGAAAGGTTGTTTCTTCCAACAAATTCAACAAAGTCAATATTTTGTTTACTTTCAAGACTATGAACTTGTTGTCATAAGTTGTCAATATAGTCACTTTGTGTGTGCAACACACATAAATTTGATAGAATTTCAATCAACGAAAAAATGAAAATTAAGAAATGGAAAATGTCAAAATCGTATCATGAATGGATCATTGAAGATGGCATTCAATTAGAATTTTCTTTTATTGAACTGCCCAACAATTTCTTCTCCTTAGATTCATCTTTTAGAACTTACAGAACTCAACTAGAAATTGTTAGCCCTTTTTTGTGCATTCTTAATTTTTACATTATTATAGTATGTATATTTTATGTTATGTACAAGTATTTGCCTCAAAGTATCAGGATACCTGTCTTTTCCTCAAAGTTTGGTGCTTTCTCCCTTGTTTCAAAGCCTGTAATGAACATATGATAATCCTCTGACATTCCATTTAAAGTGATTATCATGAGATCAATAGTAGGTACTGAATCTCCTATGTCTCCTAACTTATCCTTCAATTTTTTAATTCTAGAAATAAAGTCATTAACAGATTCGTTCTCTTCCGTTTTAATGTACAAGATCTTACTTTTGAAGAAGAGAACTTAATTTGTGTTTTTAGTCTCATATAATTCCTTTAGTGTATTCTGAGTTTCAGTAGAAGTCTTACAATCACAGATATGAGGAATTATGTTATCTCTAAAAGACATTCTAAGCAATACCTTTGCTTTATTTTTTTGCTTCTCTCAATCTTGAAATGTCGTAGTTGTCATGCCTCCAACAAGTTTTTCTTCATCCCCTTCATAATAGTTCAAGCGCCATAGACTTCTAGAAGTGTCTGCACCTTAAATTTCCAGTTAATATAGTTTGTGCCATCTAGCTTATTGACACCATCTTATTGGTTTCGTTCACATACCACTCTCCAAGAGGATTCACCAAGCTCTCAAGTGGAAAAGTACTCCCACCAGCTTCAAATGGATTTAAATGGAAGCTAAAAAATAATTAATAAGCCTCGATTAAAATAATATAGTCACCTTTCCCACATCTTAAAAAACAAGAGAAATTCATTAATATTGAAAAAGAAAACACACAACTATATATAAATATTATGTACCCAACCATTTTAAAATATGAGCATAGTTTTGGAATAATAAAAAATTGGGCCTTAAAATGCCAATGAAGGCCTCACGATCGTGCAACTCCACCACACAGCAGAAATCTTCCTCCTTTTTTTGAAAACGCTCGCCAATTTCTCTGACGGTGGTCATAATCAAACTGAATCGTGGACAGATGGAGTGCCTACAACTCCAAACTCCACCCGAGCTTAGCTTCTGTGTAGGACGTGCAACAACTTCATCCACTGCAGACGATTCACGTCGAAACAATTCTACCTCCTTTGACCGGTGCAACAGAGTCTTCAAAGGGAGGATTAGGCCGTTGAACAACAAAAAAAATTCTGAAGTTCCCCTTCTGTCAACGCAGCTCCGTCTCTGCGAGAGGCTACGGTGGTCGAAGAAAAATTACTTCACCGTTCACCTGCAACTGTAAATCTACTCCGCAGAAAATTAGTGGTCTGTGGAGCAATAAGTTGTGGCTGAGCAATGGATCCAACGGGCATCCAACGAGAAGGGTCTGCAACAATCCAATGGGAAGCAATCCAATGGGCATCCAACTATCTCTCCAAGTTGGGTTTGGCTGAGCCTTTTGGTCGGATCACATTTCAGCGCTACTTCGACCATCAGCTGAAAGTGGGGAAAATATTGCACATTTCATAATCTCTGATATTTTGCTGGCTTTCAGTTTTAATTTGCTACATTTGCTATTTTTTTTGCTTTTCGCTTCAGTTGTCTATATAATGTATTATGGCTGGCGAGGCTGCTACTTTTCGGATAATTTAGTGGTATAGACACATTTACTTTTCCGATAATTTAGCGGTATAGACACATTTCTAGTTATGGACGTCCATACATGCTTTTTATTGTGGAAATTTTGGATGACTTATAAGAAATATTTGACAGATTTTAGAATATGTAATGTTTTTTCCAAATCAAAAAACAATTCAAATTACCAGAAAGCTGGACCATATATCCCCGTTGTTTTAAAAAACAATATTTATCGGAAATTTCCATGCTATTTGGGATTTCACCAGTTACACAACCAAAAAAATCTCTAATAAATTAAAATCATGAAATATTAGATTTGACATTTTCAATGTGATTTTCCGAATCCATGGTATTAATGTTGATTTGAGAATCGACGTTTCGAACCCACGACAGAAGTTTATTATCATGAAAATCATTTGATGTGTATCTGATTGTCATATATTTTAAGAAACAAATTTGGGGAAGATTCTATCCTATATGCTATTTTATTCATGTTTTTGGTTCCAGGAACGGGTGTTGAAGCGATTAAGTGAGCAACCACTATGCAAACTTTTGGAGGATTGTATGGAACAAATTTTTATAGCTAATATATGGAAAATGAAAAGCAAAACTAGGCAATCTGGTAAACGATATGAAGACCGTTGGAAAACAAGTGATAGATTAGTTTTGATTCGGAGAAAATGGAAAATCTCAAATTCTCACACCACGTGGGTTTATATGCTTGTTTGTTCGGGATTTTGCTAGGTGCGATTTTCATTTTAATTGGATTTTGTTTGCTTGTTTTAACGATTAATTATTACTGATCTAATCTATTGTGTGATTTACAGAGCCTAACAAGTTTCAAATAAAATTTCCAGTGAATCATCAATTTCCATTGTTATATATAGTTGTATTTGGCTTGAATTCTAAGAAGATATTTGGCTAAGCGTGGATAAGAGTTTGATTTCCTCTGAATTTATTGTTTAGTTGTTTTTTTTTTCAATTAGTGATAAAATATTTTTACTAGGTGAAAATAGAGAATCATAGATTTTATAATTGCTCTTAAGATATTGAGCTGATAATTTGTTTTGTACAGGTGTCATAACGGCAAGAGATTAGAGCTAAAAGAACTTAGAGCCAAACCAAATATCAATTTGAAGATCGTTCTGAGAGAAAGAGTTCGATACAGTATAATATTTTATAGATTTGATTCCAGAAACTGTTGTCCAACATATTCAAATCCATCGAGTCTAATTTTAAAGAGGCTTTGTCTCATTTATTTTTGGGATTATATAATTATGTTGGGGAATAAGAACTCCGAATCATTATAAAAGGGGGATGGCAAATGCAAGGAAAGGGTGGAGAGTCTCGGTAAAGGAGAAGGTGATTGAAATCCTTTTTGCATTCTGATTTCCTTAGTATACTGTGTTTTTCACAGGACTAAGAACAGAGGCTTCTACTGGAGCAAATTTTTTTAAGAAGCAATGATGTGTGAATCTAGGGATTTTTTAAAAAGCTAGTATGGTCTTAAGCTAGTATGGTCTCATGATTGAATGCATTTTATGTTTCTTATCATTTTATGTTTAATTGTAGGTATAATCTGATTTGAAATTTTAGATTAATTATGCTCCCGCGGGATAGATTAGATATTTTCATTAGAAAGTAAATATTTACATTTATTTTTGATGTGTCAATATGAATGACCACTCCAAACTTCTCTATATTTGTTTTAAAAGAAACAATGGAATTGTATGATTATAATTTTCTATCTTTTAACAAAAGTTTAAATTAGTTACATATAAAATATTTTGCATTATATAATAGAATCTAAAATATTCTTTATTGGAGTTACATAAATTTTTATTGGCTTTCCTTTTTATATGTGTAAATTATTTTCTATACAATTTGTTGCATTATATAATAGAATTTAAACTAGCAGTTATCTCAAAAGGTGCAAAAAAAGGCCGATAAGTTTTTTAAATAAAAAAAGTTGTACAAGAAAAAAGCAATTGATACTTAAACTTAAGTTTTTTTTCTATGTATTTTTTTCTTAAGTTTATAATATGTAACTACATTAGAGTTGTTTAACAAAAACATTCTCCAATGTCATTACAACCATATGGTAGAATATTATTTTAGAAAAAATAGATTTAAACAAAAACCAAAGTTATATAAATTTTAGACTTGTTAATTTCTATGTAAAATGTATCTGTACATTTACATTAACCAGAACAACTGTTAATTTAACCCAAAAAAAAAGATTTTTTTATATATTTAATAATTTATTTTTATTATATTTTTTACACACATTGAAATAAAACTAACTAATTCCAAACATAAATACTATCTCAATGGAATCAACTCTAAATTTATATCAATTAAGCATGATCTCCATCAATCTATGTTTATGACCTCCAATTATTTATATTTATATACTTGCATAAACTTATTTCAATACATAAGTAGAGGTATCGTTTGATGCAATGAAGTTGATATTATCACCGTAGGCTTCCACAGAATATACAATATATGTTTTATATCATCCAATTACATCATTACTTTCAACGTATCTCACATCGTAACAATTTGACCCCAGTTAGCCACGTGGACATGAATTTCTCGAGGGGAAGCAGCTGCTAGGAATATGTATGTGAGTACCAAACATTCACAACCCCAAATCCTAAAGTTGAAACAAATTTAAAAAGAAAAGCTACCAAAATCAGAATCCTAGTTCACCCTTCCTCTCAAATAGCGGCTGCTAGGAATATGTATGTGAGTACCAAACATTCACAACCCCAAATCTTAAAGTTGAAACAAATTTAAAAAGAAAAGCTACCAAAATCAGAATCCTAGTTCACCCTTCCTCTCAAATAGACGTCTGACAGCAACCCATAAAATCCCTGGACAAATGTTATTTGAACCTCGAAGAGGTAAGCTGCTAATACAAAACTACAGTGCATAAACTAATATTGACTCCACCCTTTAAAATGCAACAAGAATTTCATATATGGAATAGATAATCAGATCATATAGAAGCTAGTAACTAATTGAACAAATAGCAACTAAACATCATAGCACAAAACTTTAATGCAAATCCCCAGAAAACCAAAGATCAGCACCCTTAAGCTAGATCACAGTAAAAAAATTTAAAGAAAAAACCTAGAATACAAAGGTTTGCGCTAGATGTCAGTTTTAGTAGCAAGATTTTACAACCATTCAATAAGCTTGAGTTTTTCCAAATCCCATAGATTTGTATGTTCTAACTGCATAATAAAAAGGAAAAATGTGAATAAACTTGATTCTTTCGTGCACCAAAGCTAAATATTTCTTTGATTTGTAGGCCAGTATAACCCAACGAAATGAAAAAACGTTTTCCAGGTTCAGTACCAAAGACTCTGCCTGTTGTAAATTTATGAATGAAATAACAAAAAATTAATTATAAATTTATGAATGGAATTCTGGAAATATTTCCTACTTACTATTTAGTAAAATAAAAGAAAATTTCCCGCTACTGTTTTTCTTTCCTACTAAATTTACTATTTCCTACTTACTATTTAGTAAAATAAAACAAAATTTGCATTGCAGTGACATAAATTTCTAGTGCCTTTCCTTTTTATATATGTGTAAATTTTTTTTTTTCTCGTTCAGACTAATCCTAATCTTTCCATTTTTTCTCCTCCCATCCCACCCACGGGTTTCAAACCGGTGACCTTACAGAATGGAGTGCCTTAACAGTGCACCCCATCACCGACTGTTCTACACCACGTGGGCTTATATATGTGTAAATTATTTTGTATACAATTGATATATTATTCATTTCATTTTAGTGATTGTATTTTAATAATCAATTATTAACTTTATTATTGTATCATATTAGTTAGTTGAATTTGTAATTTCATTAATATCAAACATTGACTTTAAGTTGGATGTACATATAAACTTAGGTTGTATTCTAGAATTTCCACTCTCTTTTGAACTTAAGAGGAAGAGGAAGAGAGTGATATGTTTTAATAGAGTTTTTAAACTAGTTCAGAGTGGATATTTAAATGGTTTAAGATATGCTAATAACTTTGTTTTAGGTCACATTCTTTTGTTAACATATTGTTCAAAAGGCTTGTTAACATTATCTTAATTTTGAACCTATTCAGAATTTATTAAACTTATTTTAACTCTGAATCTACCAAGGGTTGATTAAAATCAAATATCATGATATTTGGTCTCTCTTAGATCTTGAAAATATTTACAAAATATTTTAATTGTGAAATAAGATGGTTTTTGGAAATGTCCTATGTATGAGCCATGGTATTGTAACAAATCTTATTTCTAAGATAATAATACCTATGGTAAAGTGGACGTGAATATCCATGACTAAAATTATTGTTATATTGTAAGTTTTTGTAAGTATTAAATTTTTTATGTGTTTATTAATGAAATTTAAATATGAATATGAATATGTATATTATGATTTTTTAATCAAAAAAATAATTTTATAATAATAACTAAATTACAATATAATAAATTGAATTTTATTATTTTTATTACTTTAATTCTTTTATGAACACTACAACATCTCCTCCATAATAAACTTTATATTACTTCTAATTTTCTATTATTATTTAATTGAACAACATGTAAATGTTTATTAATCTTTTATGTCTTATAAATTCAACATATTTGACGAACATGTTTAAATCTATATCTATATATCTATACATATAGTAACCTAAATTAAATGATATATCACATTGTATATCTTTGATATAAAAAAAAAGTGTGAAAAATGCATGGCATGATTCATGATGTTGCACCATCCATATTTTTGTCTTCATCAGTCCGTTTCCTCCACGCTCACTATCATCCATTTCGTGGATTTCCACTAAGCAACGCATGAAATAGAAAGTTGTTACACACTACTCGCTTCCAAATCAAACATATTTCTCTTAATTTTCCATTTCAAATTTTACGAAGTTTTATTACTTTAATTTTTTTTATAAATATTACAACATCTCTTTTATAATAAACTTAATATTATTTCTAACTTTTTATTATTGTTTATTGTTGGAGATCATGCACAACAAAACAATTAAATACGCAGCAAAAAAAATCATGCACAAGAAGACACAGTGATTTTACCGTGGTTCACCCAAACCTCCTGGGCTACGTCCACACAACAGGGCATTGGCAATCTTATTAATTCAAACAGGAGATTACATAATTCACACACCCACACACACTCCAAAACAAACGTATGGATACCTGTTATATAGCAGGAGAATCTAACAGCCTCATAAATCCTCTCAACTCAAATTTAGGATGCATTAACTCCCTCCCAACAAACTGGAGCTAATCTAGGAACTAATTCCTAATTTTTGTCACCTACTGAGATTTTTCCTATTTTATTTAGAACAGAAAATATCAACAATCTCTACCTTGACAACAATTAGCCTGATGCCCTGTTATTATTATTTTATCTCTTCTGCAAGCCAAGAGAAGCCAAACACCAACGCAACTTCTCCAACAAAACTGGTTTCGTGAACATGTCTGCACAGTTTTCCTTTGTATGCACCTTTTCAAGAGAGACTCCCCTTTCAGTAATAACCTGTCTTACAAAATGGTACTTAATTGGAATATTCTTTGATTTACTATGATAGGCCGGATTCTTAGCCAAATGTATTGCACTTTGACTATCACAAAGTAACCTGATGTTGTCCTGTAACCTACCAAACTCACCAAGAAAACCTTTCAACCAAACCGCCTCTTTGAAAGCATGAGAAGCAGCAATGTATTCTGCTTCAGTAGTGGATAAAGCAACAATGCTCTGTAGCTTTGACATCCAGCTGATAGCTCCACCTGCAAGAGTATAGACGTACCCTGAAGTCGACCTTCTCTTATCCAAATCACCTGCAAAATCGGAATCAACATATCCGCAAACATATTCACTACTCTTATTGTAAGTAATACAATAACTATTTGTGCCTCTCAAGTACCGAAGCACCCATTTCACTGCTGACCAGTGTTCTTTACCCGGATTTGCCATATACCTGCTGACAACCCCAACTGCATGTGAAATATCTGGTCGAGTACAAACCATCGCATACATCAAACATCCTACTACATTGGCATATGGAATTCAAGACATATAATCCTTTTCTTCATCTGTATTAGGACATAAAACCGAAGAAAGCTTGAAATGGGAAGCGAAAGGGACTGACACAGGCTTCACATTATTCATACCAAATCTCAAAAGTATCTTCTCAACATACTTCTGTTGTGATAGCCACAGCTTACCATTACTCCTGTCTCTGAAAATCTCCATGCCCAAAATATGTCTTGCTGCTCCTAGATCTTTCATATCGAATGTCCTTGCCATCTGAGTCTTCAACCTGTTGATTTCATCAATGCTTTTGCTTGCTAAAAGCATATCGTCAACATACAACACTAAGATAATGAACATGCCATTTTCCAATTGCTTGAAATACACACAATGATCATATTCACTTCTAACATATTTCTGACTCAACATGAAAGAATCAAACTTCTTATACCACTGCCGAGGCGACTGCTTCAGGCCATATAATGACTTCTTGAGCCTGCAGACAAATTTCTTATTGCGATGCTGAACAAACCCTTCCGGTTGTTCCATATAAATTTCCTCATCTAGATCTCCATGTAGAAATGCAGTCTTAACATCTAGTTGCTGTAACTCTAAATCAAACAAAGCAACTAAAGCTAACACAATTCGAATTGAAACTATTTTAACAACTGGTGAAAAAATCTCATGAAAGTCAATGCCTGCTTTCTGAGAAAACCCTTTTGCAACCAGTCGCGCTTTGTACCTGTCCTCCGTATCATTCACACCCGTTTCAGCTTGAAAACCCATTTACACCCCACAGTTTTCCTGTCTTTCGGAAGCTCAACCAGATCCCATGTGCCATTCTTACTCAAGGCCATCATTTCGTCCTTCATGGCTGCTTTCCACTTGTCACTTTTCGAACCTTCTATTGCTTCCTGATAGCACAGAGGTTCATCATCATTAGCGGTCAAAGCAACTGAAGTAACATAATCATCATACCTTCTCGGTGGCCGTTTGATTCTTGTCGACCTCCTTAAGGCTGTTTCTGGTGCTTCCTCGATTGGCTGACTACCACCTGTAGGAACTTCTTGCCGATCAGTATCTGAGACCTGTTCATGATCTAAACCTGAACCCTATTCATGTTCTGAAACCTGTTCATTACTAGTATCTGAACTATGGTCATCATGACTATCATTAGAAGAGCTTTCAAACTGAATGTGCTGAAAATCAGATACATCATCTTGTTTCAATCTACTATCTACATCTAACTGTACAAGAGAGGATTCATCAAACTTTACATCTCTGTTGATGATGATTTTGCGGGTAGTAGGATCCCAAAATCTATATCCCTTTGTTCCAACACCATACCCAACAAAGACATACCTTTTAGACTTTGGATCTAACTTAGTTCGCTGATGTTTAGGCACTAGAGCATATGCATCACAACCGAACACTCTGAGTTTAGAATAGTCACAAGGGTGTCCTTTCCATACCTCTTGCGGAATCTTGCAGTCTATCGCCGTCGATGGAGATCGGTTTATCACATAACAAGCTGTTGCCACCGCTTCCGTCCACAACTCCTTTTGCAACCCGACGTTACTCAGCATACTCCTTGCTCTCTCTAGAAGAGTTCTGTTCATGCGTTCAGCAACTCCATTTTGCTGAGGAGTATAAACCGTGGTCTTATGTCTCTCGATCCCTGCATCCTTGCAATAGCTGTCAAACTCCTTGGAAGTAAACTCACCACCATTGTCGGTTCTTAAACACTTTATTGTTCTACCAGTGTTGTTTTCTACCAATGCTCTAAACTGTTTGAAAACTGAAAAAACATCAGACTTCCTTTTCAACATGTAGACCCACACCTTCCTAGAAAAGTCATCAATGAACGACACAAAATATGACGAGCCACCATATGACGCTGTAGGGGTTGGACCCCAAACATCTGAATGAATATAATCAAGTATGCCTTTACTAGTATGTTTGCCTGTTTTAAATTTTTGTTTACTTTGTTTTCCAAACAAGCAATGTTTACAGAAATCTAACTTTCCAGACCTTAGATTAGGAAGTAACTTGCGATCAGCCAAAATTTTCAACCCTCTTTCACTCATATGGCCCAACCTTTGATGCCATGGGCGAATGGAACCACTGTCATGTTCAGACACCGTAGACACATGAACTGACCCTGTTCTTCCTTCTAACTGAAACAGATTTCCTACTTTCTTAGCTTTCATTACTAGTAAAATACCTTTATAGATTCTCATAACTCCACCTTGAATTACAGTTTTATATCCATTCGTGTCAAGTTCTCCCAGTGAAATTAGATTTTTTCTTAAGTCTGGAACATGTCTCACATCTGTTAATATTCTAGTTGTGCCATCAAACATTTGCAGTTGTATACTTCCTATCCCAACAATATTAGATGTGACATCATTACCCATGTACACGACGCCATCATCAACAGATCTATACGTCTTAAACCATTCTCTATGAATACACATGTGGTTTGATGCACCAGAATCTAACAACCAATGTTGATCATGATTTGACATATTAACAGACAACACTTCGTCGCTCATACCTGAACCAGATGCCGAACCTGTATCTGTCGCATTTGCCTCCTTTTTCTCTGTCGAAGAATCTGGTTTTGAAGTTTGCTGTTGTCGCTTCCAGCAGTCCTTCTTCAGGTGTCCAGCTTTCCGACAATGCCAGCACTTCACCTTTGTCTTCTTTCCTTTAGACTTTGAACGAGAGTCGCTATGCTTTCCCCCGGAGTGTCTCTCTCTCGAGCGACCTCTGGCCATCATTACCTCTGATGTAGAGGTGTCTGCATTCGACCTCTTCCTCGTCTCCTCAGCCTCGGACAACAAGGCTCCAAGCACATCGTTCTCAAAACGAGCACTTTGAGTTTTCGCCATCTTGTATCAGCAAAAAACACAATAATCTCCAAAAAACCAACTTTAAATTAAGTTAATCTCAAAACACTGCCTATGCCTTAAAAACAAACTACCCTTCACCTTCTTTTAAAGTGCCTCTCACTTCAAAATTCCATATAAAAAATAATGGCAATATTCAAAACACTTTCTTAAATGCCCTTCTTAATAAAAATAAAGAATGCCTCCTTCACCTTTAAAAAAGGCCTCTCACTCCCTTTTTTTTAAAAAAAAATTTTATCCTTGACTTTTAACTTTATACCAGAAAGTGCCACCCCTTTTTTTTAATATAATCTATATTACTCTTTTAAAAAACCCTCTTTTAAATCGATTTAACATATCGATTTAACATATGCACTTTAATAAAAATTACCATTCGATTTTTTTATGAGGCATATAATAAAAATACAAATGGATGCCATAAAAAAAAAAACGATGGCATATAATCAAACTTCAAACGATGGCATAAAATCGAACTTCAAACGATGGCATGAAATCGAACTTAACTTATCGTTCATGGCCGGCAGCGTAAACTGGTTCATGGCCCGTTTAATTATCAACTCATTCAGACGCTGCCCGATGACTGTATGACTGTATTTGAAAGTTGTTATATAAAATCGATGAAAGAGAGTCCGAGGCTTGCCTTTAATGGAACCTTGACCCGTTCCAGCTTTTGTCTAAAAAACTGCAGATCGACTTTAACTGCATACCATCAAACTGCAAATCCACTGAAAAATTCCGATACCTGTCGCCATTGCCAACTCAGTCCACACAGGCTCGGCTTCTTCCACCTCTAGCACGCACCAGCAATGAATGTTTTATAAACCCACCTACAGCGATCTATTCACAATCTACCCGGGCACTGCACGCTGCCAGTTCTCCATCTATGGGACGTGATCTCAGAATGTGAACAGCGTGGCAGACTGGCCACGCACGTAGTCTTAACGCAGGCTAGATGTTAACGCAGTCTTAACGTCTAGTTCAACGCACCTCTGCAGTCACTAACGCAGGCTCAGCGCTCCACGCAGCACTCAATTCAAAAACACAGCCAGCGCTCAACCTCCAACATGCTCCGATACCAATTGTTGGAGATCATGCACAGCAAAACAATTAAATACGCAGCAAAAAAAAAATCATGCACAAGAAGACACAGTGATTTTACCGTGGTTCACCCAAACCTCCTGGGCTACGTCCACACAACAGGGCATTGGCAATCTTATTAATTCAAACAGGAGATTACATAATTCACACACCCACACACACTCCAAAACAAACGTATGGATAGCTGTTATATAGCAGGAGAATCTAACAGGCTCTTAATCCTCTCAACTCAAATTTAGGATGCATTAACTCCCTCCCAACAAACTGGAGCTAATCTAGGAACTAATTCCTAATTTTTGTCACCTACTCAGATTTTTCCTATTTTATTTAGAACAGAAAATCTCAACATTTAATTGAACAACATGTAAATGTTTATCAATCTTTTACGTCTTATAACTTCAACATATTTAACATGTATAAATCTATATCTATATATATTAACCTAAATTAAATGATATATCACATTGTACATCATTGATATAAAAAAATGTGTGGAAAATGCATGGCATGATTCATGGTGTTGCACCATCCATATTTTTGTGTTGATCAGTCCGTTTCCTCCACGCTCACTGTCATCCGTTTCGTGGATTTCCACTAAGCAACGCATGAAATAGAAAGCTGCTACACACTACTCGCTACCAAATCAAACATACTTTTCTTAACTTTCCATCTCAAGTTTTACGTGATGAATTTAAAAATAAGGATTTGGTAAGGGAAGGAGAAAACAATTTGGTATTTATGGAATCAAACATATATGTTACGACGAAACCTCACAATTCCAGTCACAGTTAAAGGGCTAAAACAAAAATACAAAGTATTCGTTTATTTTTGTTTTTAAAAACTTTTTTTTTTCAACGAACACATGCACATTAAAAAAAACATTGTTTTTCAACGAACACATGCACATAATTCTACACAGTATTAATTCATTTGTTTAAAAAAACGTTTTCAGAACGAAACACTTAATAGACGAACTCATTTGTTTAAAAAAATGTTTTATGAACGTTTTCATGTGCATTTAAAGTGAAAGTTTACTTTACGGAATCACTAGCAAATCATTTTAAATGGCTTTTTAATACTGAAAATCAAGGACCGAGGGTAGGATTAAAGGGACCACACTCCTCGTCACACTTTTAACTTTTAGAGTGTGGAGGAGAATTGAATTCATGACTTTTCAAGGTAAGGTATTGGATCAATTAAGTTAGTTATTTTAATTTTTTATTATCTATAATATATTTAAAAAATTAATAATATGACAAATAATTTAGAAACATATAAATATTAATTATTATGAATATTTTAATAAATTTAATTATATTAAATTATATTTTCTATATTTATTTAAAATTATTTTTATAGATAATTTTATATTAATTAAACATCTAAAAAAGAGATTAAAAAATTTATAAGAATTAGATTTTTATAAAGTTGTTATATATATATATATAATGTATTTAGAATTTTTTTATAAAAATATTTAATGTTTAAGCTTATATAAAATTATTTCTTATATAAAATTTTCTCTTTTGAAATACAAATAAGTTTTCATTTCTAAAAGATTGATTTATTTAGACATGCAAAATTAAAATAAGTTTAATCCTTCTACCCACCCCCCACATATATGTATATAATAAAAGGAATTTCACATCTTTCGAGTGGACTTTATTAAAATATTTTAATTTTAATTTATTTAATTTTAAATAATTAGGAGATAATTGTATAATGAAATTTATGGTGGAAGTGCACAAATTGTTGAGTGTGGAGTAAGTTCATTCAAATGTGGAAGTGGACAAATTATTGAGTTTGGAGGTCTTTCTTTGGAGCAGCATCATGGAGATTGAATCTACATGGTTGCTACTTGTTAGGAACATAATTATTCTTGCTAGGAGTGCATAGCTCCACACTCATTCTAAAGTTGTTGGAGATATTAAAAATGTTTGAGTAGGATTTGAAGAGAAGTATCAACTTGCATATGAATATTGGAGTTCACCCAATTTGGAGATTTCACACTGAGGAATGAATCTTTAAATCAATCTCTGAGATATATACTACAAGCTGATGGATAATGGATTTGATGGAGTTATTTTCTCTTTTTCCATATTTTTCAATGAAATTGAGCTCTATTTATGAGCTTGTAACCATGGATTCACTAGATATAGTGATGAATTATGGTTGTGAACCCAATTGAACCTAAAAATGAGTGGAGAATAGATTGGATTAGCCATACTCCTAGTCTCATTGATATTGAAAGTCAAACATAGGTATTATGGAAACTACAAATCATAGAATCCTTGGGCATGATCATTATCCCACCATTATGCCAAAAGAAGCGAGGGACGCTATCATAAGAACAATAGGAGAGGTGGTGGGTAATGTAAGAGGGACTATATGTCATGTGATCATGATGCATGATGTCATAAATGCAATCATAATAGGAGTAAGGGAGGTAGTGGGTGGCCTTGAGTAGGGCATAATATGTCATGTGATCAAAACGCATGAGGTTAAATAATGGCATGGAGGTGTGGGACATGTAAATAGTCGAGGGGATCCATAAGGAATGTGGAGAGTGAAACTTTGACTATTTACCATGAAGATTGCGAATAGCAAGCAAGGTCAACCATAATATTTTTGGAGAGTGAAACCTTGACCATTGACCATGAAGATTGTGAATAGCGAGCAAGGTCAACCATAATATTTTTTTTTTTACTTTTTCATATATGACTTTCATGGAATTGATATTGGAATTGTTTTCCTTTAATAATTAATATTTTATTTGTGACTACCATTAAAACATTTTTTTGTTATTAATATTTTTTTAAATACAAATTATCACTTCTCTATTTTGAGCACAAAAGGAATAGCACATTTTTATCAAAATGATGTATATAAAGAGTCTTTTGACACAAAAATATTTGGTTAAAGAGGAACAATGAAATATTACATTTATAATGAAAATTGAAATACTTTTTAAAAACAATCATTCCAAATCATGCTATTGATTTGTTTATTTTTAAAATAAATAAACATAAAATAATATATATTTTAATAAAAAATGATAAACATCAACTCTTTTTTTTTTTTTTAACCATGATAAACATCAAATTTGAATAATAAATCTTGTGTATATATCATTCTTATCACTTCTCAATGCCACTTAGGTCTTAGAGTGTTGCATTTTGTTTTGTAGAGTGAGGGAGTCTAACTCTGTATCACTTCTAAGTGTCACTTAGGTCTTAGACACTTGCATTTGGTTTTGTAGAGTGAGAAAGCCTAACCCTTTATGACACATCTTATTGCAAAAAAGGAGCTAATACATGTACCGTAAAGCAATCAAACCTTAGGTTTATTATTGAAAGGTGACCCTACATTCCACATGCCAAGACACAAGACACAAATGTGGGGTTATGTGACAATTAATGCATCATGCTGACTTATTTACCTATCCACAAAGACATCATTGGTGAAGGAGAGTGGGATATGAGCCTCAAATATAATGGACATAACATGCAATCTCAATCGCACAACATTCGAAATTAAATATAACATATGAGAAGTCAACATCACTTGGGTTGGGGTCTCCACTTAATTCAAAATCCTTAGCGGTAGAATGCATAATAAGTTACAAGGTTAGATATCACTAGAACAACCATATTAATAAAATGTGATTGATATACACTGGTAAGAATATTCTCTTAAAACCATGAGATTGAAAGTTTAAAAATATGAAGTGGATTTAAAAAAAATATATATATATATATAGCCATTGTTTTATTCCCAACATTCTTGGAACTTGAACAACCAAAATCATTAATTATTTTAAATTAGCTTTAATAATATTTATCATTAAAACAATTCTTTTAACTTTCATTAACATTTATCATTTCTAACAATTACTCTACAGCGTTGAGTAAAAAAATAATATTATTTATTCCAATGTCGATTTAACCTAAATCCACTTTAAAAATGGTGTGCCTGATATTAAATCACAAGGCTACGACCAGAGCACCCTATGGTAGGATGTATTGTCACTGGTTGAATTCATTTTTTTAGTTTAAATAAACATAAAAATAAAAATAAAAATAATTATAATGTTTTTTCAATTTGGATGTAGCAAACAATTCATTTGATAATAACTACAAATAAGAAAAAAATGAAATAAAAATTTATATAATATGATGCCCTAATGATAGGATGCATTGTCATCATTTGAATTCATTTTTTTAATTCAATTAAAAATATATATAACTTTTGTTTGGTTTGGATCCAACAAACAATTCGTTTGATATAATAACTAACAATGAGAAAAAAAGTGAATAGAAAATTGAAATGATAACTTAAATTATTGGAGGAAAAAGTGCAAACAAAAGGATTTGTTATTATGTTGAATGGTGATTATCAATACTCTTCTCAACACACAGTGTTCCGATGCATTCCACATTTGGTCCAAATTAAGACGAAATTTATTCCTAAGATAAAAACATTTCAAGGGCCTTGTAATTTTAGTTTTAGAGTCATTTAATCACCATCCCCACAGAGGCCTTACTAAAGATGTGGAGGAACCGTAGTCTCAACAGGGGGTTAATTTTGATGAGTGATTGTAGTTGACTGTGATACTTCTTTTAGCAACTGAATCTAAATTCCATACAATCTGGGTTTTTGGCCATGATCAGTGAGTTTGAGTTCGAGATCAGGTAGATTAAGGGAAAAGAGAACAGTGTCACAAATATTCTTAGCAGAAGAGCATAGGTAAACCACATAGTGACTATGAGTTCATATGATACATACTTACAATATTAGATCTTGTAGTAATGGCAACATGATGATAAGTATAGGGAGCTCAGGCATAGGTTATAGGAGGGTACGGTGAACATTTTGTGGATTATCTTCTCATCGCAAATGATTTTGTCAAATTTTAGGGATAGGATATATGTCAGACAATAATGAGGTAAAGAAGCTTATATTGAGTGAATTTCATGATAAGTTGTATTCAGGTCATCCGTGATATCAGAAGCCATTGAAAGTTGTGAATTAGTTCTATCATTGGCCGAATTTAAAGAAAAATGTGGAAGATTGTGGCGAGATGTTTGGATTTTCAATACGTAAAGGAAGAGCTTAAACATCCAGGTGGTTTATTTCAGTCAATTATAATTCCATAATGGAATTGGGAGGTAATTTTTATTGATTTCATTAGATGTTTCCTGAGGGCATATAGACAACATGATTCTATTATTGTTTTTTTGGACATGTTGACTAAGGTATCTCACTTCATTCCAGTGAAGTCTACTCATTCAAATATTGAGGTAGCATATTTCTTCATCGGATACATAGTGAGGTTACTTGGTATTCTGAAGAATATTGTGTCAGAAAAATATGCTAAGTTCACTTCTAGGTTCTAGAAAGAATGTTTTACAGGATTAGAGACAGAGTTGGCCTTTAACACACCTTATCATCTGTACAAATATGGACAGACGAAGAGGGTCAATAGGATTTTATAGGACATGTTGAGAATGTATTTTATGAATGAGAAACGGAAGTGGGAAGACTACCTTCTAATGGTGGATTTTGCTTACAAAATGGGTATCTTGAGTCACTAAGGATGATTCCATTTGAGGCACTCTATTGGAGGAGTTTGAATACTTCCATCAGTTGGAGTGATCCAGTGAATAGGGTATTGATTGGACCAGATATGTTGGTAGAAATGGAATGGGAAATGTAAGTAATCAAGAATAATTTAAAGGTAGAACATGATAGGAAAAAGAGCTATGAAGATGAAGCCAATATTTATAAGGAGTTATAGGTTTTGGAACAGGTGTAATTGCACATCAAGCCCAAGAAGAGCTCCTTTAGGATTGGGTTTTGTGCAAATTTGGCACCTTAGTATTTTGGGCCTTTCAAGATTCTTGAGAGGATTGGAATAGTAGCCTAATAACTTGCACTACCTCCGACAGTGAAAGTGCATGATTTCTTCCATGTTTCATTGATTAAAATATATGTAAAGGATGTTGATGATGTGATTGATTGGCTTTTATTGTAGGTGGAGTTTGAAGGAAAATTCCATCTAGAACCTCAATGCATTTTGCAATGAAATATTTTTATGCTCCGTAATCAGGAAATTGAGCAAGTTAAAGTACAATGGAAGAACTTTGGGCCCAATAAAACTAAATGGGAGGTGGATACTAGATAATGATATGTGGACTATGTACCCTTCTCTATTCGTTGGTTGAGAGGATGTATTTTGGTATATGTTTTTATGTTGTGTTTTGGTTATTTCTATGTATATGCATATATATGTAAATAACGCATTGATTTTTTTTATAAAGCTCCAATAAGTGGTATGGTGTTCATGATATGTTGTTTATGTCTTTAGCAATATGATAAGACATAAATGTTGCGTCGAGTTTTGTTATAAATCTCCATAGGAAACATGAGTTTGGTTGGTTTTATAAGTGTCATTAAACACCAAGGACGGTGTTCCCTCAAATGGAAGGGTTCTATAAAATCTCCGGTTAAAAATCCATGCTATAAATTTAATAAAGGAAAAATGAGACCAAGGTCATGGGACGCCTATTCCAAGATGAATGTTAGGAAAAAACATAATGATGGGGATCACTGTGATTAATTAATGGATATGGAAATTGGAAAAGGAAAAGGAAAAGGAAAAGAGGCATTAATTGGTATTTATAGATGAAAATAATCAAAAATAGGAGAAAAGGAAGGTGAAAGGTCACATGTTGCATATGAGGAGGAAAATGAAGGAAAGTAGAGAAAATTGAAGAAATTAGAGGCCTCAATGATAAAAAGGATTATGAAGATCATTTCATAACCATTTTTTAGTTTTATCTTAGAGCTCTCTCTCTCTCTCTCTATTCACTCTCTGATATAGTTACACACAGAGTTTTATTGGAACACTATTGGAGGATTTTGGGAATATTTTGGACTTAGATAAATAAGGAAAAGGAAAAGAAGGTAATCATAAGGGGACATGAAGATCAATGGCTATAGTTGGATTTCCTTGCAGGTATCGAGTTGCATATATGGTTTAATTTCTAGTTTTGGAATGCATGGTGTAAGCATTTGGTTATTTGGTTATGATGTTTCATTGGCATGGAGGATTTCCAGGATTGAAAATGGTTTTTCCTAGCCTTTCCATTTCCTATATATCCCTAGTTTTTTGGGCTTTCCCATTTTTTTTCTGATATGTGCTCATGTTCCTTATGGTTGTAGTTTGATTTATTATTTTTTGGAATCTTTGGTTGGACAAACACTCTGGAAGCCCTCAAACAACTTGAGTTGAGTTACTAGCCCTATAATCCTTAGTTGGACGAATGCTCTGGAACCCTGTAGTAGTTTTATGTTGAATTACTAGTCCTGGAGTCAGGTTAGAACAAACGCTATGGAGCCTTGGAAATATTTGGTAGAGGCCCATTTGGTGATGGTTAGCAGTGTTTGACCCGGAGGTGGAATCTGTGGTTGAGGGTTCAGGAGATTTGGACTCTGGAAGCTATGGTTTGGTTATGTTTGGTTCATCCCATGAGATCCCACATTCATGCTTGGAATATGGTGCGGGGTTGATTGGTTAAAAATATTTGGTTCATCCAAATCTATGGTCAAGTGGTGCGTGGAAGTCCCTGAGTTGGGTGAATTTGGCATATTCTAATAATAGTTATTTCCTCTTGTATTTTGTGAGTAAATGTACTTATTATTTTGAGGATTTAATGGTTTTTCTGTTCATTGATATCTCTCTCGTTATATGATGGTTATAAGCATGGTTTTATGACAGAATTGACTTATGCTTATCATCATGTTTTGGTTAATAAATGGAATGTTAATGAATACTTGACCTAATATATGATGTTGCAACTATTATGAGAGGGAATCAAAACTTCTTGACAATTCACAGATAAGTATGAGACCCCTATGCCCAGATGTGTATTGGTGACCTGTATATTACATGTTCATGTTGTGTTTGATGAAATTTCTTCCATGGTTAGGGTTGGGTAGGTCAATTTCGTGACTAATTTTTGTGCTAGAAGCTTTTCCCTTAGGTCATTTATGGTTTTGGAAAGTTTCATCATGTTTTGGGCAATGTCTTTGAGTCTAGCCCTGGAAAGGTGGCACAAATTTCATGGTAGAAGGTACATTATTGTGAAATTGAGACTGTAGTTGCACCCTTACAGGCTTATGCATGTGATTGGAGGCCTACATTCACATGGATGTAGGATTTTGAATGTGAATATGAGGTCAAGTCAATCAAAAAGAAATTTAGCTCAATATTTGGGCACCTGAAAGGGTGGTTTAGCCTTTGGGGCTCCTGTAGCACCTAAGGGAAGTTAGTAATTTTTTTTTTATTCCACTTCCTTAAGGTGATTTAGGGGGTTGAACCATATCATAGTAACCCTTCATCACATATTTACCCCGTTGGACTGGTGAACATGAGTAGATATGGGAGGAGGGTGTTACAAGGAATCTAAATATCTCGCAATTATACATGGGAGTACAAAAATGAGACTTGGTTAGTGAGGAGAATTTAAAGAGGACCATAAATCACCATGCAGTATTTCTTGAGATGGAAAGAACACCCCAGTAAAATTAGGAGGACAAGGAAAATATCATGGTAGAAAAGGAGGCCTTAGTAAATAAAATTAGAAGTAGCAAGGTAATATATGGAAAAATATTGAAAGAAGAAAAAGAACTAGAAAGGAAAAGAGAAGAAGAAGATGTAAATAAAATAGAAGACAAGGAGGCCATAAGGAAATAAGAAGAGAAAAAAGAACATGAAAATGCTTATGCGAACCAAAGACAGAACAAAGTTCTAGTTGGGAACATGATGGACATGGATAGTGCAAAAATGTATACTGCAACAATAACAATATGGAACATTTCTCTTAAGTAGCTAGGAATCAGCCCTACAAAGGCTTGGAAGGTCGTTAAAATTAGATCTTGTAGATTTGATTGGACCTTAAGAATGGTATTGAATGAAAATAATAAAACCTTATCATTTCCTAATTTATATTATATAATGATGACAACAAAGAAATATATGGTGCATGACATGTTATTGGATCCAATGACAGTGGCCCCAACTAACACTACTTTCTCACAAAAAAAAAAAAAAAAGGAAAAAAAAAAACTTAAAAAATATGTTGGAACACATACATAGCTACAAAACGAGGATTGCAGAATTAGAACAAAAAAATGAAATGCTCGTAATAGTAAAAATGGTGCTCATATTGGAGAAAACTAAATTATATGAGTATATGACTTGTGTGACTAAAGTGATGATTGAAGTACATGAAGGGCGGCATGGTAAGACATGTCTATTCATGCCTTCAAGAATTGTATAAAACATTAGCACCATTTCTCCCATTATGGGAGAAAGAAAATAAAATGGGAAAACAACTAGAAATGGTACTAGTAATAGGCATAAGAGTATGAAAAGATACCACCAAAAATTCCCAAGATAAGAAAGAATGAACTCATGATAAGATGGAAAATGAAATATACATTTCTATTAGCTTCTTCCATATAAATTATGCATTGATTGGAAAGTTGATGAAAATGAATAAACAACCATCCTTCTAATATCCTAGAAGCTTGAGGCTTTAGAAAGAGATATCCATAAAGAGGAACGAGACAATAACGTGCCTTTAACATTTTCACCCATAAAATAACAAAAGAAGCATTGAAGTAGCATATAGTAAAATCAACTAAGAAATAAACAATATTAACTTTTTTGTAGTTTCTCTAGAGAAATATGTCAAAATTCTAACCCAAACTATAGATGAATATAATGTTACTTTAGAGAGATTATTCCCTAACAATATCAACATGGTTTTATCAAATTATCAAGTTTGGGTTGCATATTGAGATGAAAGACTCAACATCACTATTAAATATCATAATTTTGTAATAAATTAACCATGTTTTATATGTGAAGATTTGTAGTGTCTATTTTTGTCAATATATAATAACAAAAAAGTAAGAAGGTGAACACCTGCAATTTCGCTTAGGAAGCCAAGAAGTCCCAAGAAATAGTTGTTAGTTGTGACCATAAATGTTAAAAATACCTAAAGAAAAAGAGCTTTTTCTTCTCTTCATTTGTAATCTCGAAAATCATTATGAAGGATATAACATGAGAAACCTTAATGGCCATTCTTGAGAAAAGGATTAATTCTAGTGTTAGCTGTGAGTTGCTATCAACTCTTTTATAATTATACATTTATGTTTTCACTTATACAAGCTTTGACTTCCAATATAGGTGGTTTTTTTCCTATCAATTAGTGTAGGCTTGCATTATATTATTTTTTCATTTAAAAATTTCTCTTTAATGGTAAATTGATGGCGTTGGTTGGATTCTTGAATATACTATTTTTTGTATTGAATTAACTTAAATTTTATTAATGCTTTCTGGTTTGAAAAAAAAAATAACTATCTAATTATTGATCATTTATTTTTTTAATGTTATTCGCTCTTGTCTGTGGGGTCTTGGTTAAAATGGTGATGAGGTGGGTTGTTATAGCACTCATCACAGGTTCAATTCCCTTCCACGATTAGAGTGATGTATCTGGACATGTTGATGAATATGGAGTAAAATAAAAATAAAAAAGGAGAGGGAAAAATGAAAGTTACTACCAAACTTACAACAACAAAAAAATGTTAGTCAGTCCTAAGTACCTAAGTAGCATAGGTTATCATAGATTTTGTTTTTTTGCATTTAGAATAGAAAGCATTTTATTTTACATTTTCTATTTTAATTAAGAAAAAATCAAACACTTAATAATGGTTTTGGGCGAGAATCTAGTTGAATCTCTCACAATAAACGTTTGAAGTTTAATTAGAACTTCAAATTGGATATTATCCTTTTTTTTACGATATATCCTATCAACAAATTGTAATTTCGCTAAAAAAAAATCATATATATATAATTTTTTTTACTGTTGTTTTAGTTTTTATGCCAATAAAATATTTCCAAGTGTAACTCGATTATAGATCCTAGAATATATATAAATTTGTTAGACATAAGCAAAGTTAAACTACTAATTTATTTTATATTCATCACATTTCTTAAACATTTAAATAAGGATGGACATAAAACATGTACAATACTACCAATATAGATCTATCTTAACCACAGGTCTAACAAGCTGATAGAGATCAAATAATATTTTGAGGTACGGACATTTTTTAGAGTGAAAAACTTGCAAAAAGGTTTCCAACTCAATATTTGGTCCACTTGTTAGTTCTAAATCCATTGTTTGTGTGTATAAATGGATTCAATGCCTTGAAAATCACCCCACACACACACACACACATATATAGTATTTTTGAATGCATAAATGGATTCAATACCTTCCTTGGACACAACTCAGCTTAAATTTGTAAATCCAACAAATCTTTACTAGAATTCATACAAAATTAACAAAAAAAATATATGTAAAAAATTACCAAAATGTACAATAGTTGGGCTACTTCACATTTTTAAACTTAATATTTTACTTTAATGAATTGTTTTATATAATATATACATATATTACTATTTAAGAATATATATAGTTGATCTTGAAAGCCAACAGGGTTAGTTAGTTTGTCGAGTTCAATTAGGTCACGGGTCAAATCTCCTCAGCGCTCTCGGGGTTAGGCCATCCCTTCTAGTTGATCAATCTGCTTGCATTCTCCCGTGGATGTAGCAGCATTTTTTAAATAACACATATCAATTTTATATTAAGAATTTAATGAATTGTACATCTAGTTCTTATTGTTTTTATTAGTCTATTTTTTTACTTTCAATTATTTTTTTTAGATATTGAGATGTTTTATTATGTCAAAAACTTAGTATAAAATTATGTTACTTTAAATGGATATCAAAAATTTTTATTTAGGGTTAAGTGTGAGAGAAATATTATAAAACTTTTAGTCACTTTATTTCTCTCTTAAGTTAATATAAAATTTTGTTACTTTATATGGATATCAAAATGTTTTTTTTATGGTTAGAAGCGAGAGAAATATTTTTACTACATTTCTTACACACCAAACATAATTTTTTTTTGTTTTTTATGATAACCAATATTATTTTATTTTTTATTTAGATAATATTTTATTTTTATTTTAAAATAGATACATGTCAACTACACATGCTAGGTTGTAGAATACTTCTCTAAAAATAATAATAAATGGATAATAAAAAAAATAACTAAAAAATATAAAATGGGACTCCTAAGGAAATTATAAAATATTAGTGAAAATAATAATATAATATTAGATTACATTGTCAAATTTTAGAGGGAGAAAAGAAAAAACTACTTTTCCAAGTCATATTTTCAACTTATCTCCCTATAGGTTTACCCACATTTCGAGTGGGAACACTTGTTGGATGTAGAATTTGATTCTTCATCTAATGAGTACCCATGTTGCATAATTTTGATGGACCATGCTACTCTAAAAATGAGAAATACGTGTAAAACATGATTGAAACCATGTATTTTCATGTATTTCTCATTTTTCGTGTAGTAGGTTCCAGCAAAAGTATGCAACATGGGCACTCCATGGATGAGGAATTAAATTTTACATCCAACAAGCATGCTCGCTCGAAATTTTAGTAAAACCTTAGGGAGATAAGTTGAAAATACGAGTAGAAAAAATAGTTTTATTATTATATTATTTTTTAATCTTTTTACTTTTTTACTCCAAAAATGGTAAATCATCCCCCATGGTTGACATTATCATATTGAATCTTATTGGTTCTTGAAAATTTTATTTTGGTTGTACATTTTTCTTAGGAGGCCCATTTTAGGCCTCAAAATTTTCGTAATGCAGAGAGGTTTTCACCCATGCCTCTTTATTTTTCTTTTTTCTTTTTTTTAAGAGGAGGAGGCGCTAAAGACTATGGAGTTTCCAATGAAATACACCTCCCTATTTATGGAATTTATAAACTCAACCCTATACAGGGGTTTTTTGTAAACCTTGAGCTTGTAACCATTGACAAGTAGGGGAATCCCCTCCTCATCTATGGTCCTGATCTGAATTGTGCAATTATCATAGCATTTTTCCAATTTGTAAGGTCCCAGCCATATTTTCATTAATTATCCTTTCAAATCCTTGAACCTTGAGTTGTACAACAATGCCCAATCTCATGGACCCATGTTGCTCTCCATTTTCCCAAAAAAACGTCATTTAGGGCCTCAAAACGGCTCCGGAAGTTCAGGACCCAAAAAACTACTAAAAATAGTAAGTTGTGCCGAAACCGAAAAACTGAAAGAGACAATGGTGGGGCCCCAAGTGGAATAGGCGGGTGACCACCAGTATCCACCTGGATCAATCTCCTTCTTGAAATATCTTCTCCTTAATATGTTTGTCATTCCATACCTTCCTTTGCATCTGAATCACTTTTGTGTGAAGGAGGGCATGCATCCTGAAGTCATCAAAGCCATTCAATTGCAGCAACATTTCTTGATGGGACTTTGTGATATCGATGTCTATCTCAACTACCATCCTCAAGGTGTTGAAATCAAACTCAATTGAAATTAGATCTTTCTTCCCATAGACCAAGTCATAAGGAGTGAACATTGTTGTTGTCTTCCAAGTGGTATTGTAGGCCCAAGCAACTTCTACCAATCTGTCCACCCAATATTTTTTTTTCTGCTCACAACCTGGTCAGGATATTCTCCAAGGCTTTGTTGGTCACTTCCACTTTGCCATTTTCTTAAGGATGGTAGGCAGTGGAAGTCTTATTCTTTATCTTGTAACTCAGAATATTTTCAATGAGATGAGATGTGAATTGAGCCCCCTCATCAGTGACTACCTCTCTGGGGTATCCAAACTTGTAGAACACATTCTCTCTCAGAAATTTTTCTACCTTCTCCTCAGTTACTACCTTTACATCCTTTGTTTAAGCCCACTTTTTCAGGAAGTCAATGTAGACTATGATATACTTTTTCTACCTGGATGGTGGATCAATGGGACTATAGAGGTAATTTAATTACTTAAATTCCTTTTCATAGATTATTTTAACCCCGAGGGTCCATGGACTTGCGGTGCACACGTGCACCATATGTGCTAGAGATCGGTTTCCAATTTCGAAAGAAAAAAATATTAATCTATTAAATGAAAAAAATGGTAATTGATATCAAAATAAATGTATTTTAGAAAGTAGTAAATCACACCACATTTTTGGAATTAAAAATCAAACTTAATCTAATGACAAGAAAGTAAATCGATGATAATGACATGAAATTAAATCTAATTTAGGAAAGTAGGAAATCTAGTCTATCATGCTTGAAAGAATTTAAAATCACCCCACTCATGAAATGACATCTATTATAATGGTAAACAAGGAATTAATTCAAATATATGAAATTAAAAACAATGCAATCTTAGCTATACAAATGAAATGAAAGAAAAGTGAAACAATCAGTCTTAACCTGCAAAAATGCATAAATCAAATGTGCATATGAGAACAATAAAATTAATCTATGAAAGCACATAAATGAATTTTAAACTAGACATAAATAAATGAAAAGAATATGATACATCTCACATTAATTAGATGGTCAATCCAAAGGACATGAGGATACAAAGTTGAAAGGCTCCAAATGCAAGCATAACCAAATCAAAGTGAATATCACTCCTGAGCATGGTGGCAAATCCATCTTATTTTTTCAAAACATGAGAATTTCTCAAACTTTACACATAACTTTGAGGGGATAAGACTCTCCTATTTATACAATAACATAAGAAGCTACCCTATTAATGGAGATACACTATTTTCTTTCTAGATCCCTAAAAATCTCAAACAATTAGACACATATCTCTTTATCCATGATTTTTCTCCATGAGATATGGTTGATTCGTATTCCAAATATTCTTCCAATCTTGAAGAGAATTTGAAATTGATCCTTGGAGGCCACATAAGAGTGTCTTCGAAGCTTCCAAATGACCTACACATGTCATCAAACTCAAGCCACTTTTAGGTATAAGAAAATACATGTTATTTTTCTAAGTTTTAATCATAAATTCACTCTAAATACATGGAATTAATAACTTTGTAAAATACTAATGTGAACTCTTATGAGTATAAAAATGCAATGTTATTAAGTGATAATGTGATGAAATGAGGCAATAAAAATGAGAATAAAGGTGAAAGTGTATGAAATTTTGAAAAAAAAATGGAGGCCCAACAGGGACCAATGAAGTACATGCCACACTTGTCAAATGGCTCTAGAGCCAGCTAAGGCAGAAAATGCATCTCATCCCTCTGTGTTGGTTTCCCCATCCTTTGGCACTGGTCACACCTACTAGTGTCACACCTATGGAAGCACTGGAAGGTTCCACGTGGCATACATGCTATTATGGATGCTAACTTGGCAAAGTGAAGTGGACTAGAGACAAGACAAGCTGACGTGCCAGACAAGTGGAAGATGACTGTGCAATATTGGCTAATGGTTTGTTTCCATGTGAACCAATCGAATGTTGCCATGTGGCAGAAAAATCCCAACAAACAAAATTCATGATTTTGGGAGAAGCTTCCAAGTGTCTAACTGTTGTAGGGCACTTGTAAATATATTTTGTGCCACCAGAATATTTGATTTTTACACTAAAAAAATTGAATCTCACAACCAATTTTTTTCTATAAAAATTGTGAAAATATTGATTCCAAAACTCAAATTTTTTTATTATATTTTACTTTTTTGTTATTGGTTGAAAGCATGGAGCAAATTTTCTAACATCTCTCTCTACAAATTATAGAGTGGTTTATTTTCTTTGAGGAATAATTTTTAAACATACATTTTTTTCTAATTGGGCCGTGACAAAAATTTCTTAGAAAATAGTTGATTTTAAATCAGCGATATCTCCCTCATCCAGACTCTGATTCGACCAATTGTTTTTTGAATTTGGGTGATTTTTCGCAAAGAATTCAAATATGATTTTTTTTTTTTTTTTTGCAAAATTGTCACCAAAATTTTCATATATTATCTCGAAACTCGCCGCCAAAAACAAATAAAAAATGAAAAGGTATTTATTGTAAAAAAATATAACACAAATATATTTGACAATTAAAGATCAAATTTTTTTAAATTTTATAATCAATTCTAAATTTAGATATGTTAGTCATTTGTATTGAAAATTTTGAAAACTAACCTGGTTCAATTTTCTTTTCTGATCTTTCAAATTTCAGGGAACACAAGAAGAGAGCATACTTAGAAGCTTTTGTCAATTCCTTACACAATTTAAATTTGAAGAAAAACAATGTAAGAAGAATTGATCTCAATTTTCGAAAACTAAAACTTTAACAATGGTAATTTTTATTGTGTCCTATTTGATTTTGAAAGAATTTTTTTTTAATAATATATCCTAAAATAAAAAATAAAAAAATGATTTAATATATCTTAAATGTTTATTAGGGAAAAAAACGTTTTTTTTTCTTATGTATCAAAATTATTTTTAACTTAAATTTCAACTGTGCAGAAAAAATGAAAATTGAAATTACCTAAATTGAAATATTGCATGAATTTGAAAGTAAAAATGAAATTGAATTATAATTTAAAAACATGAAATGAAACAAACATTTTAAACAAAAGGAAATTCTAAATCAAAGCTTGATCCCTATGTACATATCCCCAGCAATGACGTCAAAATGTAGAGGTAATTTAATTACTTAAATTCCTTTTCATAAATTATCAACTTGGGGTCCACAGACTTATGAGGCACACATGCACCATATGTGCTAGAGATCGGTTTCCAATTTCAAAAGAAAAAAAAAAATCTTAATCGATTAAATGAAAAAATGATAATTGATATAAAAACAAATCTATTTTAGAAAGCAATAAATCACACCACATTTTCGGAATTAAAAATCAAACTTAATCTAACGACAAGAAAGTAAATTTTTGCCAATTACATGAAATGAAATCTAATTTAGGAAAGTAGGAAATCTAATCTATCATGCTTGCAAGAATTGAAAATCACACCACTCATGAAATGAAAACTATTCTAATGATCATCAAGGAATTAATTCAAATCTATGAAATTCAAAACAATGCAATCTTAACTATATGAATGAAATGAAAGAAAAATGAAACAATCAATATTAACCTACAAAAACACAAATGAATTGAGGATAGGAAAGTAATAAAAATTAACCTATGAAATAACATAAATTAAATTTAAACTAGACATAAAGAAATGAAATTATTATGATACAACTCACATTCATTAGATGACCAATCTAAAGGACATGAAGATGGAAAGTTGAGAGGCTCAAAATGAAAGCATAGCCAAATCAAAGTGAATATTACTCATGAGGATGGTGCCAAATCCAGCTTCTTTATTCAAAAAATGTGCATTTCTCAAACTTTACATATCCCTTTGAGAGGAGAAGGCTCTCCTATTTATACAAGAACATAAGAAGCTACCTTATTAATGGATATCCACTATTTTCTCTCTAGATCCTAAAATTCTCAACCAATTAGACACGTATCCCTTTATCCATGATTTTTCTCCGTGAGATATGGTTGATTCCTATCACAAATATTTTTCCAATCTTGAAGAGAATTCGAAAATGATACTTGGAGGCCACATAAGATTGTCCTGGAGGCTTCCAAATAACCTACACATGTCATCAAATTCAAGCCACATTTAGGTATAAGAAAATACATGTTATTTTTATAAATTTTAATCATAAATTCACTCTAAATACATGAAATTAATAATTTTGGAAAATACTAGTGTGAACCCTTATGAGTATGAAAATGTAAGGTTATGAAGTGACAAGGTGATGAAATGAGGTAATAAAAATGAGAATGAAGGTGAAAGTGTATGACATTTTTAAGACATTTTGGAGGCCCAACAAGGACCAATGAAGTCCATGCCGACTTGTCAAATGACTCTAGAGCCACCTAATGTTGCAAAGGTATCTCATCCCTCTGTGTAGGTTTCCCCATCCTTTGGCACTGGTCACACCTACTAGTGTATCTCCTGTCATCTTGGTGAAGGATAGGCCAATAGTAACATGCCTACAAAGCTTTGAATGTTTTTCTTTTTATAGCAAAGTGGCCCCCACAAGGACTATCATGAAATGGAGAGAGGATGTCAAAACTGTCTTCCTCCCTCACACATCTCCTAATAATTTTTTCAGGGCCTAGCTTGAAGATATTTCCACCGATCGAGGTGAAAGGGGCACTTTTTCTTATGATATTTCTCTTATCCTTGGATGAGAGGTTTGGAGGGAGATTATCAACAACCAAGTAGTTAGATATGTTAGAAAACCATAAAGATAGTGTTGAGATAGCAAATAGGTGTTCATCCAGAAGTTGGTCATCCACCATTCCTTCCTCATCTGTAGGTAGAGCTAATCTGGATAAAAAATCTACAACAACGTTCTACTTCCCAGGTTTATCAACAATGGTTAGGTCAAACTATTGTAATAACAACAACCATCTAATTATTCTAGCATTAACATATGGTTTATTCATTAAATATTTGATGGTTGCATAGTCAGTGTGCACAAAGGTCTAATAGCTAATGATATAATGTCTAATTTGTTTAAATAATGGAAAATGGATAACATTTCCTTTTATGTGACAATATAATTGAGTTCAGACTTCGAAAATTTCTTACTAATAAAATAGATTGCATAAGGTAATTTGTCTTCTAACTACCCCAAGGCTGCTCCCACAGCTTTGTCTGATGCATCTGTGTGGATGTGGAAGGGCAGAGCCCAATTTGGACCTAAAATAATGGGGGAAGTATTCAAATTTTCCTTAATGAGCTCAAAATATTATTAATAGAGAATCGACCAAGTAAACTCAGATTCTTTGGCCAACAACCAAATAATGGTGAAGTCAATTTGTTGAATTCTTTGATGAACCTTCTATAGTAACCATCTAAACCTAAGAAACTTCTAACATCACTCGGATTTTGAGGAGCAGGTACTCTTTTGATGATGCTTATTTTGTTCAGGTCCACCTGTATTCCTACTTGTGATATTTAGTGGCCCAATACTACTCCAGCTCGTTTTAAGAATTCACACTTTTTTGGGATCAAGGAGAGATGCGTCTCAATGCAACTTCTCAGTACTTTTCCCAAATTTGAGAGAGCTTCTTGGAATTCATCCCCATAAGGTGTGAAATTTTCCATGTAGATTTCAAGCGAGTCATAGACTAGCTCAAAGAAAATGCTCAAGACAACTCTTTGGAAAGTAGTTGGGGCATTGCACAACCCAAATGGTAGGAATGTGTAAGTGAAGGTACCCCAAGGACATGTGAGAGTGGTATTGTCCTAGTTTTCAGGGATAATTTGGATCTAGTTATACCTACTGAACCCATCTAGGAAAGAAAATAACATTTCCCCTACAAGGCCATCCATAACTTGATCTATAAATCTCACAGGGAAACGGTCCTTCTTGGTGTCTTTGTTGAGTTCTTGATAATCAACACAAATTTGCCATTTTCCATTCTTCTTCAGGACTAAGACAAGAGCAGATACCCACTCACTATCTAATATATAATAAATGAAACGTGCAATTCTTCCTTCACTATATCCTTTAGAGCTGGGTTCATCCTTATTTGGGGTTGACACACATGCTTGCACCCTTATTAAATGTAAAAATGATGTGTGAACACCGAGGGATGCACCCCTTTCATGTCCTTGTAGTCCCAAGGAAATGCATCTAGGTTTTCTTTCAAAAGATGGCATAGCTAATCTTCTTCTCTATCTGAGAGGGATGAGTTAATTTTTAGAGATTTTGACAGAACAAATTCCACAGCCTTGGTGGTTTCATAGGTTGAATCAACTATGTGGAGTTCCATCCAAGGGTCTATTTAAGACTCTTTGACTATATTTTCAATTGGAATGTCAGTGGGGGGTTGGTTTTGAATGATTTGGTTGATGAATTGATCTTCATCAAGCTACCCCCTGCTAACACTGGAAAATTGTACAACCAGAAGACAACATTTTTTAATGTCAAGAAGAAGGATTTACAAGGCTGGAAGACATTACAGAATCTGAAAAGTATTTAAAAATCTCTAAGGTCTAAGGAAAAATGAAATTTGAGCAAGTCATAAATTGTTTTGCACACATTATCCTCTGTGAAGAGCACCTTTGCGTGCCTTATGACCCGAAATGCGCACAATCCTGGGAGTGGTGAAATGTCACTTTCCGGGACTACACAAAGCACAATCTAGGATAATGATTCCTCACTTGAATCTACCTAAGGACAACCACCAAAGCCTCCTTAAACATCAAGTGAGCACACAATGGAATATTTGTAGCACACAAAGGAATCATATCCCTCTCTTGGGTCACCATCCACAACATACCAAGAGAGGGAAGGAGGATTTGAATTCTCCTATATAAGGCCACCATGAGATGAACAATGGGTGAACACATTGTTATGCTAGCCAGAATTGCCCAAGAAATACCAACAGTGTGTGATTTGGGGCTGAAGACAGAGGGGACTCAATTTTTAGCCATCCAACAAGTTTGGTCCACCATGTTAAAGAGAGGGAGAGTTTGCACCGAGGCAAGCTTGGAGTAAAAACATCCTCGCATCGAGACTTAGAACCCATGTTCTAGGGGCCATTTGGCAAGAGGGTAATTTTCATCCTCATTTCCTACCTGCACTCAATAAGAGGGGCCGAAGAGCCACCATTCGTATTATTGTAGATGTTTGACTCTATTCAAGTATTTTGTTTATTTTTTTTAGTTTTATTTTAGTTTTAGTTTATATATACATGCTATTTCTCTATCTAGTATGTTTATGATTCTAGCTTGTTTCACTAACTTGCTTGACTCCACTTCTTTTTTTGCCTGTTACTAGAAACTTAAGTGGGTAGACCACACCCCTTAAGTTGGTGTGATTTCGTACATACATGCACCAAACATGCTCAAATAGGTTTTCCGACTCCACTAACGTTTATTACCAAGTTTATGTGGTTGTGCCCTTTTTGCAGAGACCTTTGTCTATGTTGTGGAGTGGAGCTAAATTTCCCCTAATTTCTCTTGCAATCCCTAGTTCATCCCAATTGACAGACTGAAGCATAAAAGCTTCAAAAATTACATTTGTAGGAATTTTTGCACTTTTCCCTCCCACAGACGTGCCCAGGGCGTGCATTCAAAGCTAAATTGCACACAGACATCGCGCCTGTTTCAGCCTTTTGCGGGTAAAAGATAGAAAGAGAAAATTCTCCCTTATTTCTATCTTTTCCTACTTGTAAAGTGCTTGGCAGCCCCTAATACACCTGCCAGTACTGGTTGAGGTATCCCACAACTCTCTAAAGCTCAATCTTAGCTGCTTTTTGTAGGCTTAGTATCAGTTTTATTTCAAGTTGATTTTTGCAAAGTTCACACATAGTTTAAGTAGGGGGGTAAAATAACTCGCATTCTGAAAAAATAATATAACTCGCATTCCGAAAAAATATTATGTTTTGCAAATTTTGGTACCAACACACCTAGACAAAAAGCCAAAGTAACTGGCCCAAGACCACGCATGCGTAGCTAGTTTCTTTTTTCTAGTGTAAAAGTTATTAGTTTAGTTCAATTTTTATACTAGGATTTTTCAGGACTAGGATTTAGTTGCTGATAGAAGAGCAAGTAATCTCTGCTACCTTTGCGCCCTCCAATGATCCTAGGTAAGCATATGAATGTTCCCTATTCACAACTCACCATCTCCCTATAGTTGATAACATAGATTAACTAGGAAAAATAGAAAGCGGCCCATATCCGCACATGTCTTTCTTTTGAGCAAGGAACAATACAACATAATTTAAATAGGGGATTTTAAAAAGGATGATCGAATATCCACACGTTCAAACTATGTGCTTGTCCACTTTTTGATAACACACATCCCCTACTAAGAAAATCAAAGAGACCTAAAACTAACTTAGCCAAACTCACTAAATTCTCCCCACAGGGGCCACAAAAGAATTTATAGCTTAAGTTAGGATCAAGGGGGTAGGCATCCAATAAGCCGCCTTGATCATTCTTCATCCTGAAACACAGTAGTTGAATATTTATGGAGCTTCAAATCCACCTATCAGCCCACAGAAAAGAAAACTCGAGCGCGCCAGAGACCCGTTTCAGAGGGGGTTAGGCTTAAGCGTAGTGCGTGTGGTATCAGTTGGGGATACCTGACCCGGCTGATACTCGATACTGTTAGCTAAATTACCAAGAAGCCAAAGACTCGAATGCTCACATGGGACGGTGGTACTTAGTGACCAAAACTAGGGCATAATTTTCCTATAGGTGACGATGCAGGCAACCACCAGACACTCTACCCTTACCTTGGTGGATTTTCTTCAACTGACTGGGGGCGTCGCCAGCTCTTACGAGACATTGTGCCAGCACTCGCAAGATATCTTCTCAAGGCCCAATTGCATTTGAGTTTGTAAGGACCAATAGGTCTTCTAGGATTTTGAGTATCATACAAAAAAAAAACCACTTTTTTGATTTCTTGATCACATAGAATTAATTTAAAGGGAAATTTTCTTTTATTTTCACTTTGTTTTATGTATGTGATCATAATTTTTCTTTGATAGTAGACTCTATCCTCTCAAATTTTTCAAAAACCAAACCTAGTCGACACCATAATGAACCCAATGGGACATCGTTGATCTAAGCATCTTTTGGACCTCCCCCCATTACCGGGAGGGGTTCCAGGTCTTGCGCCATTTAGGCATCAAAGATGGAACGTTGCCACCATTATTTGTCTGTCCTTTATTGGGGCACCCATAGTTGGGAACCCTAGTCGGTCTCCCAACACCACAGTGCACACCACTCCCTCCATGACCCCTAGGGGGTAGAGGAGTGTGTCCCATTCGTGAAGCCAACCGAATACACAGCAGGGTACGTTGTAGACCAACCCTCTTCCTAACCAGAACTTTGTCTTTTTGCACATTTCAATGGAATCAACCTCTCAGCCACCTTTCTTAGCTTCGTTGAATCTACATAATTTAACCAAGCTAACGAATGACACCATCACACACGACCCTACATGGTCTCCCATGCCCATGAATCTCCCTTCAATTGAGACTATTTCAACGCACTCTGACAGGAGTAGCCATGAAGTGGTATGTGGAGCAACCCTCAGCTTCACATGGAACTTTTGGTGCCCTCACCACCATGTTCCTAACATATTTTCAGTTACCCATTCACCATGATTCCGGAATGGAATTAGTGACACATTTCAGATAAACCCCCGCCGTCCATATCTAAGACCATCTCCACAAATGGAGGCGGAATCGTAGTTTATGTAAAGCAAAACACAGCGACCGAGTTCTTTTAGATTTATTCCTGAAAAATCTCACAGAAAATATTTCAAAGGATGTGGTGCAACAAAGGCCCACATTTGAAGAGGACGCCATTAGCAAATCTCGACAACTTGAGCTGACTTATACGCAGTCAAGATACATTTACAACACCCTGCCTAATGCAGCATGCCTACAAACTTATCAAGAATTTCCAGGTGCGTCAAACTTTGTAGATGGAGTAATTGGGTCATTAACCCAAGGTTACCTAGGCAGCAGTAGTCAAAACCTCGGTTACACGTACAGTTCTACCCAGAAAGTACCTCAACCGGTTTTCAAGGTCATCGTATGCCTCAACAAAATTTGACCAATAGGGCACCAGCGTATCACTAGGGAGGACCATATCCTCTGGCTCATGGGACCTAATATGTAGATAGACATAGTGACGAAAGAGCTCCCCCCAAGCCACAAGACACCAACCGGGGACAGGGGAACCTGGTTTCCTCATCCTCTTGAGTTATCACACGTGTCGAATACTGCTCACGGTTTGATCAAGTCTTTGGCCCAAGATCACCTAGGCAGCAGTAGCACCCATGATACTTAGAGAGTTACCAGGTAGGTAGATTCTGCAGATGGCTTGATCGGGTCTTTGACCCAATATCACCTAGGCAGCAGTAGCACCCATGATACTCTGAGAGCTACCAGGTAGGTATATTCTGCAGACGGCTTGATCGGGTCTTTGACCCAAGACGACAAAGGCAGTAGTAGCACCCATGATACTCAGAGATTTACCAGGTGGGTAGATTCTGCAGATGGCTTGATCGGGTCTTTGACCCAAGATCACCTAGACAATAGTACCACCCATGATACTCAGAGAGTTACCAGGCAGGTAGATTCTGCAGACGGCTTGATCGAGTCTTTGACCCAACATCACCTAGGTAGTAGTAACACCCATGATATTTAGGGAGTTACCAAGTAGGTAGATTCTGCAGACAACTTGATCAGGTCTTTGGCCCTAGATTTCCTATGCAACAGTAACAACTAGGTAGGTATATTCTGTAGACAGCTTGATTAGGTCTTCGACCCTAGATCTCCTAGGCAGCAGTAACACTGAGGTAGGTAGATTCTGCAGACGGCTTGATCAGGACTTTGAACCAAGATCACCTAGGCAACAGTAATACCATGCACATCGATCCTGAAGAGAGTTTGATTGGGTCTGTTTCCTAAGATCACCTAGGTAGCGTAGTACCATGCACATCAATTCTGCAGACGGTTCGATCGGGACTTTTTCCCAAGGACACCTAGGAAGTATTAATATATACCCTCTACACTCATACGATTCTAATAAGAACGTATCACAAATTAGTTATCATGAAATTCACCTTGGAACTCATATACCAACCAGGGATAAGGGAATCGATATCCCCCATTCCTCACAAATAATGGACCACTGGCACAACGTAATCTGTCAGTCAATCTAGTGCAACCCTTCTTAGGCTCATTAGCAACCATACAACCTAGACAATTATGAAAATCCTCCAAATGCTACAAAAATAAGCCAAGGAACAAACAAAAGGGAGATCCTGGACAAGGGGTAGTAACCAGCAATGCCCCTGGTAATCTCAGTCTGGGGGCAACCCCAACCAAAATCAAAACTAGGAGCCAAGTAACAACTCCCAAGGGAAAATTGGAGCTTAGAGTATCTGATCACCAGACCGAAAGCAACACTATGATTAACACTCCAAACGCCCAAAGGTGATGCCACACATTCGCACTCCCAAAAAAATAAATTTTCAGCGCCGATAGGTATGCCCTCTCTCATATTATTTTTTAAAGCTCATGAATTTCAATAATATTTGGTAAAGAATATGCTTTCACTTGAGGTAGTTGTTTTTGCAAGAAAATCTCGCAAAACATTCACAACTCCATCTATTGAAGGTTGTAGAGTAGGTATCATTCTACCCCCAAGATGATAGATTCCCAGTAAACTCTGCATATCCTGACATCATTTCTCCATCAAAAATCAACCATAGGGTCCTCATATCTGACCGTGTTTATCATCACCTCACCTTGTAGATGATAAACATCCTCGTTGGTCGGTAGAGCCTCCCCTCCATGGCCATATTCACCCACAGTAGACCATATATCACAACAAAAGTGACGCCATGGCCATACCACTTTAGTTCGGGAAGCACCTCATGCCCATCCATTCACCATGCATAAGGTCAAGTTTTACCATACATAATAAGACCCCCTTCCTGGACGACCAAGTTGTATAATTAGATCAAAACTACATTACAACACCTCACATCTGACCCACCATACCTCCATCTACATAATCCCATCTGTGATACTTTTTCATCCACTTCATCAACCCCACACATGAGACAAACCAATGGGACCCCCAACCTCAGTAAAAAACCTTCCTCACAACATCAGTGAGCGAAAACTTCCATGTTCTGGGGTACCCATCTCTATGTTTTTCACAAACCAAACCCCATTATTTTATTCTTTTGGTAAGTTTACAAATACCGAAAATGGTGCACTACATCCCCCACCCTCTCATCCATCTTTTTCTCACATGGAAGTAGTCCTTGAACACCCTTGGTTGTAGTATTAAACCCCCCTGCACAAGCCACCATGACATTCATAGCCAGTTTTTACCCACCCTAGAAGTCCTACTCACTCCAGGGATATCCCCATCAAAAATGACTATGACTGCCACCAAGTTGCTTAGTATACTCTGACCTTGGGCCACTGAATCCCCATCATCAGTTTTTAGTCACCCCTCGCCAACATGCCTATGTTAAACCAATCACATATAGCTCCATGACTCCTCACGTCGGTGACCCCTCGTTTAGTTGAGGCTTCCTTTTTGTCGACTTCAACACCTATTTTCCAAAAAGGAAGCAGTACCTTGGATTACGCCTCTCCATAAAAGGGGCATCCTCGGGTGGCACTATGGGAGACATCATTGCCCACAGATGTCATCGATCCTCCTAAAATTCGAATACAACAAAGGCTTTCATTTCAGGATGGTATGGTACCTTACAACCATTGCACTTTGATCAAATTCGTCCAAGACCTGTGCCTTCATAAGCGTCTCCTTCAGCAATGCTTACACGGGAAGGTCCCAACCAGCACCTATGCATACAATGCACAGCTATATGCCATACAAAGTTTACGCATATGGGTACCATATTCCACCTATTGTCAAATAAAAAACACACCGGAGGGTGTCAGCAGTCGTCGTCATCGACCACCATATCACTACCATATTAGTGATATAGATAGAACATATATCTGTCAAATAAATTTGTTTAACTAGACACAGCATCACGAGCATGGGACATGCCTGCCTCATCGAAAATTTGTATATGTGTTGTATTATATTTGCTTATAGGGGTCTCTTAGGACATGGTCATTCTTGGAACCGGTGCAAGGTGTTTCCAATTCCAAGCTTCACACAGGTCTCTTTCTCTCTACACATGATATACAGAAAAGAAACTATAATGTATTTCGGCTATACAGTTCTTCCTAGACCTCACACATTAGGGGGAAACTGTTAACACTCGAAAATAATAGAAGAAGAAGATGACATTATTTAATGTCAAGCAAAAGGATTTATAGGGCTGGAAGACATTACAAAATCTTGAAAGTATCTAAATATCTCTAAGGTCTAAGGAAAAATAAAATTTGAGAAAGTCATAAATGCTTTTGCACGCATTTTCCTTTGTGAAGAGCGCCTTTGCGAGACTTATGACCCGAAATGCGCGCAATCTTGGGAGTGGCGAAATGTCACTTTCCAGGACCACAGAAAGCACACTCCAGGACAGTGATTCCTCACTTGAAGCCCCCTAAGGACAACTTCCAAAGCCTCCTTAAACATCAAGTGAGAACACAATGGAATATTTATAGCACACAAAGGAATCATCCCCCTCTCTTAGGTCACCATCCGCAATGTACTAAGAGAGGGAAGGAGGACTTGAATTCTCCTATATAAGGCCGCCATGAGATGAAGAATGGGTGAACACATTATTATGTTGGCCAAAAAATCCCAAAAAATACCAACAATGTGTGATCCAGAGCTGAAGATAGAGGGGACTCAAATGTTGGCCATCCAAAAATTTTAGTCCACCACAGTAGAAAGAGGGAGACTTTGCACCGATCCAAGCTTGGAGTAAAAACATCGTTGCATCGAGACTTAGAACCCATGTTCTAGGGGCCCTTTGGCAAGAGGGTAAAAGTTTCATCCTTATTTCCTACCAGCACTCAATAAGAGTGGCCAAAGAGCCACCATTCATATTATTGTAGATGTTTGACTCTATTCAGAGCTTTTTTTTATTTGTTTTAGTTTTAGTTTAGTTTTAGTTTATATATACATGTTATTTCCTTATCTAGTATGTTTATGATTCTAGCTTGTTCCACTAACTTTTTTTACTCCAATTATTTTTCTGTCTGTTACCAATAAGTTAAGTGGGTATACCACACCCCTCAAGTTGGTGTGATTTCATACATACGTGCACCAAACACACTCAAACACCCCCTATAATAAAAATATATATGGTACAAATCGGGTAGGGTGTAGTTTTGTATAGTTCATCTTCTTATTCTTCATCCTCCAACCACAAAGGTAGATCATGGTCAATGGAAGGCTGGGCTGGATGATATAATACTATCTATTTAGAGAAGGGCACATTCTTGATAGTCATGTTTCTGGCCCCAAAAATGATATAAGCATCGAAAGTGGCTAACCAACATCTCCCTAAAATGAGAGGATATCCAATGAACTTGATTTTTGGCTGGAGAACCAGGAAATCTATAGGGTACTCCCAAGAGTCAATTGAAACTGTAACATCCTCAACAATTCCTTTCGGAGCTACTGTGGACCGATCTGCAAGTTGCGGAATTGTTGTGGTTTTCCTCAAAGTCCCTTGGAGGTTGAGTTTAAGCATAGTTTCTTTGGTCATTACATTGATGGTAGCCCGGAGATCTATCAGAGTATTGGGTACTATGACACCATCTATGTGAAAATATACAACCGGACTACCAGGGTTCAGGTACTTCGAGAAGGTCACCCTCCCCAACATTAAGTTAGAAAATTGTCCTAATACATTGATGGTGGGGGTATATTTCTTCTTTCTCAAATGTTTTTTAAGTCAATTTTACTTGATGATGCTATTGTAAATAGGGACATCCTTAATGGCCTGGAGAAGTAGTATTTTCACACACAAATTTTTCAATTCTCCCAGAAGTTCAGTTTCCTTTGGGGTGTGCTAACTAGAGTGGATCAAGCACTCAGGAAAAGGATGTTGTTGGATTTGAGTGTTATTTTATTCATTTTCATCCTCAACCTTTACAGGTGGAGATGGAGGATGTTTTTCCGGGATTACTCTTCCCAACCTGAGATTAATCTCATGTATCCCCACAACATAAGATGGATAGGATGTCACTCCATTATAATCCTAGTGTGCCTTCTTGTTGTTCAGGTTTGGATTGGGTTGTGCAGGCCTATCAGGCAACTTGGATGGAGCAGAATGAGTGAGTTAAGGTTGACTTTGGGGTGCAAGTAATAGAGCATGTGGTTGATTATGTTGAGGCCTCCACCCTTGTGATGGGTTTATCCACTGAGGTATTTGAGGAAGATACTATTGAAATGGTTGGTTTACTCACCAAGGATGATATGGAGGGTTGTAAGGCCAAGTAGGAGGTGTAGGCCATGATGGAGGAGTGGAGGTGTACCAAGACTGCATTGGTGTATTCATGTTGTTGTGACAGTAGGAATAAGTTGCACCTTGCATACCCTGCTAATATGACCGAGGGCATTTAGCCCTTCTCTGATTTCTAAAACAGAGTTGGTATGGTCCTACTTCCCCACCTTGATATACAACTTTGAGCCCAGGTAAGGAGGGACACTTTTATTTTGCATGATTCTCGTCACAGACTAAGAAAACGTATATGACATTTAATGGAAATTTATTTCAAGGGTGTCTTTTAGCACATATAGGGCAGAAGATAGCCAAGACTCTTTCTTCTTCCTATTACTTCTTCTTGATCTACGTTGTGTCCATTTCCAAAGAAAATGTGTGCAACATCTCACTCTTGAAGTCCTCCAACATATTTCCAATCTTATGCTTGATGGAGGTGGAAGAGGAAGAGGTATTGGTCAGACTCTGGCTAGCTCTGCCTTTCTTCCTAGCTTCCATAGAATGGTTTCTAAAGACATATTTCATGTCCTCATAAGGAAACTAGTAGATATATCCTCTTGATAGCATATTGAGGGTTTTTATCACCTCCTCACTGATCCCTCAAAGAAGTAGTAGTTTATGTGATCTAGTATCAAGGGTGCAATTGGCTCTTTTGTAATTTAACTGGAATATTTCCTCATAATATTATAGGGATTCATCAGGCCCTAGATTCATCCTAAATATTTCCTCTTTAGTTTCCTTGGACATATAGTAGTCCATGTACTTGTTGTTGAAGGCCTCTTGCATTTTGTGTTGAGGTAGTAATGATGTTTCGAGGCAGACCCATGAACTAGTGCAAGGTTGCATCCTTGAGGGTATATGGAAATAACTTCAACTTGTGATCATCTGAGGCATAGTCATAGGTCCTATAAACAACAGAAAATTCAAACATGAAGGTGTTAGTGTCCTCTGAGATAATTCCTTGGAAATGTTGAAGGTCTGAGGGGCTGATTTTCTTCATATTGGTTTCCCCATATGTCTCTCTAATGGGAAAGACTCCTTGGGTTCCAGTATCAACCATGGGTCTAATTATCGAAGCAAATTCCTCAAGTGAAATAGGTTTGTATTCTTCTCCAATAGGTTCCTCAATTTTTTCAAAATGCTCACCTATGGTGTGTTCAACCTCACAATGACTGAATAAAAGTGAAGGGTGACTATGTGGGGACGTGGGGGTTATTGGTAAAAAAAAATCCTTGATTATCCCTACTCCTATGAGACATGAAAATCATTTTTTTTTGTATTTTTCAATATTTTGGAAACTACATGTAGAATAAAAGTATAAAATAATTCTAAAACATAATCAAAGTATCTACTTAGACACCTCCCGTCAATGACACCAAAAAGTGGTGAGCTCTGGTGTTGCACCAAGAGTGATGTAGCTCTTAGAGGCTAATCTACTTTACTTTATCAACCCAAGGTTTGTACAAACTTGGAGGTGACAACGTTATATATACAATAGATGCATTCTACTCATGTCATACTCTTTTGAGTCCTACAAAAGGGTGTTATTTGTAAGGTTTATGAGTGAAGTCTGCCACACTTCAGAATTAGACCTATAACTACAAGAGACTCAAAACAATTACTTTGTTAACAATCAAAGTAATATTCTAAAGAAAGAAGATACATCTAGCTATTTTGCAAAGAAATAAATCTACAATGCAGGTTATGCCAAGAAATAGAAGCATACTAGGAAACATTCATGAAGTAAAGTGTTGAATTGAAATTGCAGAAAGAAGACTAATATAATCACATATTTCTAGTCCAAATGGCTAAACATACTCTAACTACTTCATTCTTTAACTTCCATGCTTTTTATCATGCATCTAGTCATGACCTAACTATGCCTGTAAATAATTTGTTTTGTAGCCAAAGGAGAAGGCGCTAAGGTGGCTTAGGAAGGTATTAGACTCGTGGTTGCAGGTATGAAGGTGTATTGATGGTCATGGAAGGTCTAGATGAGGTGGAGGATTGTTTCTGGGTTGAAGGAGAGGCCAACTGGTGATGCTACAGTGTCTTCTACAAGTTTCCCGTGGTACTAGAGGAAAGTCCTGAATTTCTATAGGAAATAGAACGAGGGTAATATGAGGCTAAAAATTATGGAAAAAGTGTAGGGGAGGTGAAATTAAGGTGAAATTGGATGGATGGAATATTTCCAGCCCCTTGGCCAAGCTCAGGACCTCTTGTAAAGCTTGTCTTTCACGTCTAGGGTTTCTCACGGTGTGAAGGTGAAAATCTCAAAAAAAGGGCTAACGGTGATTTGGTTGAAAGACGGTATATGAAGGGTGAGAAATGAAGCAAGGGGTTATGGTTAAGTTCTCCTTTCGTGTGATACTTGAGCCTGCAAGAAAACTACCTGTTCATACAACAAACATTGGAAAATATATGATGAAGATGGAAAAGATGAGTTGAATTTCACAAGAAAACCTACTTCAGAATTCAAATAGAAATCTAACTCAATATTCTCAACATTTTCATTAAACTATAGAAACATATCTATTCTTTCCAAGAAATCATAAACTAAAGATAAAATTTGGGTATGTGGTGAAGATCTGCCCTCCTCAAGCTCCAATGAAAGAGATGAGAGAGGGAGGCTTTGACACATAAATTTCTAAGTTTATATGTTACTCTACCAACATCTATGCAATCCTAAGTACAACAATGATAAAATGGAATCAAACTAAAAACAATAAATTAAAATTTAAACAAACTAGCTAAAGGTCATAAAGAAAATTAGCTACAATGGCATAAAAGTAAGCATGAATACACAAGAGAGACTAAGGCCAATGGATTAGGCCCTAACCCAAAAGCATAGCCCTATGAAACTAAATTAGTGAAGTAGAATCTAAATATTCATCTTATTGCAAAAAATAGTCTCATTACATTGTCATGAAAGTCTCAAAAACTTATTACAAGAGCTAAGAGTCTACTAGCTTCCTCCAAAATTTGAATCCTAATGAGCTCTTTCTCTACCCTATTTAACCTAAACGATAGCTGCCAACAACTCCCTAAAAATTAGTTGATATTTCCCATTGGACTGCAACAGAAGTGTAGCTTTAGTGCACTTGATCTCCCACTTACTTAGTTGTCTTTGATTTGGAGCAATTGGAGGGAATCTCGAGGATCCCTTGGCTGCCTTTGGAGCTAAGGAGGTGGAAAACCCTCCTAGAATCTCTCCTTGTTGTTTACTTCGAGGTTTAATTTCAAAATATTCAGGAAAAAGTGTAATATCGTCATGATTGTCTTGCATTTAAACCATATTAGGCATTTGAAGTATGACAAGCCTTAATCACCATCTACACTAGCAACATATGACCATAATATAATCAAATGTGAAAAAAAGAGACTAATTAGGCTAAAATGGTGACAATTAACCCCTCCAACTATACCTAATGATGGACCTCATCAGAATTTAAACCTCACTCTTCCTTCTTGAGACAAATGACATCTAACCATCAGGATGCCAACTGATTTGATTTAAACTCGTCAGATTGGAGTTTCTATTAGATGCAATTTTTTTCAATGTATGTACAATTTTCCCAGTTGAAATCTCCTAATAATGATAGCGTCATCACTATTTGAAGATGACAAGAACTTATTTTTTGGGTCAAAAGTAAGACCAGTAATAGGTCCATTGTGGCCCTTGAGCACCCTTGTAATGGAACTATCTATGGTGATAATTAGCTTAATGCCTTCATCATCACCTCCAACAAGCAGTAACTCACGAGAATTTTTGAAGGCTAGAGATTGTATTGGTTGAGTAAACAATGTTACATTGCTCTGAATCTCACACCATGAAATATAGTGAATTTAATTTAGAACTAAATGCAAGCCATATAAAACAATCCCCACCCTACCAAAACAAACACACACACACATAAATTCTCCTAAATGGGTATTATATAAACACATCATATTTATAATTTTACCAAATTGTTCAATCCCAAAAAAAAAACCTTAAAAAGACAAATTACCAGTCAATTTTTCATTAATTATCTACATTGATTTTGAAAGGTTTAACAAGCCAATAGATATAACCTGGATGAGAATAGAACTTAACAAAGTGATTGGCAGTCTAGAGGCAAGACTTAGCACCCTTGTGCTGGACAAGAGTGATGGGTTTATAAGATGAATATGAAGGATAAGAATGGATGGGAATAATGTTAGGAACCACTATAGTGATGATATTCTTCGCATGCCAATCCCATAGAATTCAAGCTACTAATAATTCAATGTCCTAAATTTGATTGAAATCTTGCGGTTGGATTATTTTTCCCTTCATTCTTGATCTTTATTCTCATGTTGTTTTTATTGCTACTATTCCTCGATCAATGATATCTACTTTGTATTATTTTTGGGTTTCCAACTTTCAGTGGCACAAGATTTCATTAAGGGAATCCACTTCAAGAGTTGTAATGCTTGATGAAACCATTTTCATTGAAAACTTTTCGATCCTTTGCATGTCTCATTATGAGACACCATTCACGAACATAATGATGTACGACCCCATCTGATAGGTGAAATTTTGTGTAGCAAGAAATATCCTCCTCCACATTGAAGGAAAATATCTTACATTACATCGACTCTGCTACAGGTAGCTTTGGTTTAATGAAAAACAACTAACAAGACTCTCAAGTATCACATTTTGTGAGGCCAGTCACAAATAAATTCATTCCATTGACAGATGGTCCTCATTCAAACTTAGGAAAACTAGTGACAATATATTCCACTTAATATGTGCTAAAATCAACCTCATGTAAGTTTACACTCCACAAAAAACACACATGAAGCTATTACCTTCACACCCTCTAAGATAACCTATTCACAAAGGATTAATATATACAAAATTTCATAATCATAGCCCCTCTTGTGAGAGAATCAAGGATGAAATAGCTCTAATACCAACATCAAGAAATAATTTGCAGGCACAAAAAATTAATTTTTGTATATTCAATCTCAAATATAATACATTTATATAGTTGGAGTGAGATCCAACTAATTCTAATATTGAAGGGAGAGGTTGAGAGAATATCTCAACAACCTCCAACAAACCAAAACCAAATAAATAATGTAAGCATTTATCCTAACATTTCCTCTTGCACTAGGAAGAATGTTGTTGCTCCACTACCATTGATACACAACATATCCATCTTAAAACATAGTATTGTCATGTCAACGATTTATTACATGATAATCAATTTAGCCATAAACTACTATGTTCCAAAATGTAGTAGTGGACTTGCTAAGGAATGAGGTTAGTGAACATAGAAGTATCATGTATACATGAGAATGTAGAGTTAATGAATTTAGGTCTATGTTAGCTAGTAGAATATTTTGAGTCACGTGGAAGAGCGGCGATTTTTTTTTGTAGGAAGTTCATAATCTCTTGGAATAGTCATGAAAAAAATAAAAATAAATTTGAGATATGAAATGAAGCCATTAATGGTAATGCTACATAGTAGTGGCTAGAGATAGCTTGTGGAAGAAGGACAAGATGCCTAAGGCCATGAAAAAAATGGAGGAGAATCTCAGAAAATAAGTTGAAGGCATTAATGGTAGGCCTGTAGAGTAGAAAAGGAAAAAAATAGTGGCTAGATAATTTTATTAGCCTGGGGAAGAAGAAAAATTATGTGCTTCAAAATTTGGTATAGACAAAAATAAACATCGATCCAATATCCTAGGCATAGAAGAGGAGATTACATAATAGAGATCCATTAGAACCTAGAAACCATGAGAATTCAGACCCTTTTTCATGGTTATCAGGTACGAAAGTTTCAATTTCTAACAAAGATCTTAGAGGATGGTTCTAAGATATTAGACAACAAAAACTGTTAAATCCATCTTCGTAGAAAATATAAGTGGAGATTATAAAGATATAGGGAAATTTAATAAGAATCTGATGGGCATATTGCTTCAAATGGAACTAATTACAATTCAATTTGGAGGATGTTGCCTACAATCAAATGGTGAAACTACCAATTATCGCTTCACTTAATGTATTAAAAAACCAAATATTTAAATATTTTTTTGAATGCATGTATGTGAGTAAGAAGTATACATATTTTTTGAATGCATGTATGTAAGTAAGAAGGGCTAGGATACCTCTTCCTCCTTTGGCTACCTCATTCTCCAGGTATTGTGAAATGGTTGGTTGTTTGAAGTTTCTTTTTGAAGTTCCTATTCCAATATTTCCTACCCATCTTATTCTAGGTATTTTACTGAACCCAAACCGTTTCGCTCCTAGACTCTTGTAACTCCTTTGTTTCAGAGTTTTCTGGGTCAAAAGTTCATCATATATGGAATCAATGTCTAAACACTCTCATGACTCCTTCTACTAATTTCATAATCTATGGAATCAATTTCTAAACACTCTCTCATGACTCCTTCTACTACATTCTTCCTATACACTTTGAATAATGAACAACATTTCTCCTTAGTCTTGTGACCCCTTTGTTTCAACATTGTCTAGGTCAAAAGTTCATCATATTTGGAATTAATGTCTCGACACTCTAGTGACTCATTATACATCCTTCTTCCCCTATACTATGAATATTAAACAATGTTTCTCCTTAGTCTTGTGCTACAGTAATATGGTAAATCTCATATGGTAAATCACCAAATGATCCAACCTATTAGTTTCCTTAGCATGAGTAATGCTATTTTAAAAATATGGAAAATAAATAACAAGCTAGAAATTTTAGAAAATTAGAAATAAATATTAAGATTATATTTATAAGTATAAAGTGTGTGGTGATGACCAGCAATGGATTTGTAATAACATAAAAGAATTGGATTTGTAGCAGCTCCACCAATAATATTTGAGAAAATACCATTTAATAATTATTCCTACCTGTTCATTTGTTGCATGTTTTCTCATCTCTCACTTTTCTTTCTTGGTTTACAATTGTTCTCTTCCTTCTATTGGTTCTTTAGCTTTATTTTCTCCATTCCCTACATTATGGAATCACTTTTCAAGATAATATTTTTGATATATATTTCTTATGTATATTTATCACACCTCTCTTAATGGAGAATTGTATAAATTATGTTCTAAATCATGGTGCTAATGCGTGTGATGTAGAATGAAATGAAAAGGTCGGTGATATTACAAAAAAAAAGGATGAGTATTGTTCTAATAACATTGCAACAGGCCAACATCTAGATTATAATTTGTTCAAGGAGAGGTACATTCTCAAGCTGTCATGTCCACATGTTTACAATCATGATGAAGTTTATTAAGCGATGATCGAGGGTTATTGATGATGGATTGGTTCATGGAGTATTTATATATTTTCTGAAAATTTAATAATAACGAATTAATAGTATTAGTTCATTTTGTATAAATTATAGTGTAGTTTAAAAAATCTACCAATTTTCTTTGAAAATACTGGAAACTTGGGCAATATTATCAAAAAATCAGGTCGAAATTTTTGAAAATCTAGTTACAACTAGATTTTGGGTGCCCCATAGTTCTTAATAGCCCTAAATCCATTTCGACCATAAAAAAAAAAACTATTCAAACACTCTAATATTTTGATTTTTTTGAATTTTGTTTTACAAGATTCCAGCAAGAAAACTGCCATCCAGACCAATTTGTAGCCTCAATAGATTTCAAAAAATTACTACTCAAATATGTCTTATAATATACATGATAAACAATGATAATTGCAATATAAACAATGATAATTGCAATAAGACAATTATTTAGTCCAATTAAATAACAAATAAAATTAATGACATTTATTTGTTTAATCCAATCAAATAACAATCTTTTTAAAATACACATAGGATAAATCTCAGTTATGAAAATGAGTCAAAATGAATTAATATGTAGTCACTACTATATACCTAGCTTTAAAATACACATGGGATAAATCTCATATATGAAAATGAGTCAAAATGAATTAATATGTAGTCACTACTATATACCTAGCATTATACTGGTATAATAAGATAAGCACATTCCAATTAAAATATGAGAGTTGTAAGACAATATGGTATGTACTTTTATGAAGTAATTTATAATTACAAATTAAAGGAAATTATGTGACAGATTATACATTATTCATATTTATAAATTTTTAGGATTAAAGAGGTGTTGTTTGATTATCATATGTTTTGTTTTACAGTTTTTAAATAAAATTTAGCTAAATAATTTTTGGTATGTAAATTTTTTTTGTTGTTGTTTAAAATGAATTTTTGAGTTCATATATAAATTTAACACTTTGGAAAACTCATATATACTAGAAAAATGTAGAAAATTTACAACTCAAGCTAATGATTCTAACAAAGTAAAATATTGAAATAAACCTATTATTAATATATATTACATTGCACCAATTTTACATGTTTCATGTGTTTGGCTGCATACAGAACAGCGTGGCATGGTTTGTCGTGTTGCATTGTGAATTTCTTCGTATCCACATTTCCTTTTCCACGCTCATTGTCATCCATTCCCTATACTTCCATCGACTAATTCATGAGGATATCCGTCGATGAATTGGAAGAATATGAGATCATGTTTTGTCTTTTGATCGGAAAGGATATTTAAGAACATCGGGTGTGGGTGAACCTTTGAGAAATTTAGATACCTCATCCCGATGTGGGCACTCTTTTGTGTAGTGATCCTTGTCATAAATAAGATAGGGATAACGAGGTTTCCTTTTTTTGTCAGATTGTTTGGTTTTTTCTGCTTTCTCTTTTGCATAATTTTTTTGTTTATTTTTAACCTTCTGTTTCTTCTTATTTCGAAATGATTTGGTTTTGGAAGTAGACGAGACTACGACCTAGATTTTAGTAGAATTTTCTAGAGAAGAGTCTCCTTTGGGTGAATCAGGTAAAGTTATGATTGGAGTAGTAGATTTGGATTGTTTCCTTTTACTCTTTGATGTATTAAATGTACCAATTACATCGTCTATGACATGAGAACGAGAAGGAGCTGTAGTAAGTTGACCTGGGCTAGGTAAATCAATAATTTTTTCATACAAAGTACTATACTATGTGTAAACAAGGTATAGATATTGGTTTTGAGCGATAACCTATTCTTATGTTACAATGCCTCATTTAGCTACATATTTAGTAAACTTATGGAGTAATGATTTGATAAACCATTCAACCAGAATTTCATCTGGGATGAAAATTTTGACTAAACGATGTCTACGTCACCATTCATGGATGTGATATGCAATGTATGTAGACGAACATTATTTAAGTGAATTAAAAAGTTTTTTCCATTATCATAATGGAATGGTAACTGAAAATGAGTAAGGAAAGAAGTTATTAAGGCATTGAAATTTTTGAAAGAACCTTGTGGTAACTCAATGTACCAATTCATGGCTAAGCTGATCAAATTTCTTTGAAAAAGTCTTAAATGCATGGAATCATCGATCAAAGAGTTCGATGCACACCACAGATGATAAGTCATAACATGGTTAGAGGGGTCTTCTCCTAGTTTTCCTTCAAACTTCAAAATGTCTCTGGGAAACTTAGTAGGCATGGCTGACCAAAACGAAAGATAGTAATTTGGGTCATTTGTTAGCCGAGATAGGTATGGAAAATCTAAAGTTGCTATGAAAGGTAACCACCTATTAGGGTCTTACTGAGAGAATTCATAACCCTTAGGGATGAGTCCAATACTTGGAGGAGGGTATCCAGGAAAACCTAGGATAGCTTGAGCAGTTGGAACTGGCACACCTCCAGGGTATCCAGGGGTAGCCATACCAAATTTGGGTTGAGCTGGTATTTGAAATGTATAACCAGGGTATGGTTGGCTCTAGAAAGATGGATTTTTTCCCAATTGTTCATATTAAAATTGGGTTTGAAATGGCTGGCCTTGAAGAGGTTGACCTACCAATGGTTGTCCTTGAAGCGTTTGACCTATAAAATGTTGCCCCTAAACAGTTTTACCTACAAAGGGTTTTCCTTGAATAGATTGACCTACAAAAGTTTTACTTGTTTGCATAGTTGTTTTACTAGCTTGTCCCAAAGATGGTTGAGGAATCGATTGGATTGTAGGTTCGGTTTGATGGGTAGTATTCTGAGGTATAGCCTGTGTAATAGTTGGCATTGACATTTGAAAGGCGTAGCAATAGATATTTTGGGAACTCCTGGGATAGGTGTACCTGGTTGTTGAACATATGTTTACACAACAGATTGGATAGGAGTAGTAGGATTACTCGAACCAGCTTGTTGACTACTTGGCACAGATGCCCTTGGGGTAATTTGAAGTGCACCTTGAACAAGTTGTTGGACTTGGTTGTAACCAAATTTTGTAAGTGGATGAGAAGGTTTATTATAAGGAATTTTCAAGGTAGGTTGAAATTATTGTTGAGTAAACAAGGGGTTCCACATAGTGTTCATCCCTGGATAAGGAGTTCCATTGAGGGTTGTGACGCATAGGATTGACTATAACTAGTTTGAGGCATTGGACCATAAGGTTGATAATTACCAGGAATATGTTTCCCTACAACTATTGGATAGGTTCTAGTAAAGGGTTGTCCTCCCTTAAAAGCTTGTTTTCTTTGAAGAGGTTGTTTCCCTTGAAGAGGCTTCCCTTGAAGAGGTTGCTTCCCTTTAAGAGGTTGCTTCCCTTGAAGAAGCTAATTCCCCTCAGGAACTATATAGCCACCTCGTGAACTATCTTGAGGGGTATTCATAGAAAACACACACACACACAGATATATATATACTTCCCCCCCAGTGCTATAGAGCCACCTTGTGAGCTAGCTTGAGGGGTATTCCGAGAAAACACACACACACACACACACACACACACACACACACACACACAGATATATATGTGTGTGTGTGTGTGTGTGTGTGTGTGTGTGTGTGTGTGTGTGTGTGTGTGTGTGTGTTCCTTTGTCAAAAGTTGGGTGGTAGACTCGAATAGGCCAGCTGAAATAGTATAAGTTTTAGAGAAAGGAGGTGCTCCTGAAAAAGTCCCAGAAAGCAACTAGTACCCAGCAAGAACAGAAGGACCAGCATACAAAAATATTTCTGGTGAATATGAAAACATGGATGACTCAGTAGGCATGCTCTCAGTATCCATGTTACTATACCGGGGTAAAGAGTAAAATTGAATTTCGTGTCATGGATGTGTTTAACCAGAAGAATCTAAAAAATCAGTGAATTGGAGATAGCAAGGATCCAGTGGAAAGGGACTGAAAGGTAAATCCAATGGGTAGATTGATTCACTATACCTTAAATCTAAAGATTCTTGATGAGAGGGAATTTCAGTTTCTTCTTCTTAGTCAAGGATTTATTTAATGCTAATAAGGCCAGGAGGAAGATCCTTAGTGATGAGAAGCTTTACTCAAGGTGAACAAGGATGAATAGGAGTCGAGGATTTAACATTTGAATGTGACTCAGATTAAGTTGAATCAGACTCAGGTTTAGATATTTCAGGTTTAATGAGCGGTGTATCTAAAAAGTCACTAGTGACAGATTCAACTGTCATTACTTCAAAAAAATTTGGTTGATATTATTATGTTTCAGTCGTCTGAGGTTGATTACCTTTGAAATCAGGATTTATTATGATAGATGATTCTCCTTGTTCAAAAGACCCACTTCCTGATGATTGAACCCTTTCAGTTTTGATTTTTTCCGATTGATTTGGTGTATATTCATGGGGTTTCCCCTGCATTCTATGTCAATTTCTCGATAATTAATCCATAGTTAATTTCCTTAACACGCGAAATCAAAAAATTTCAAAAGAATCACACCTAAGGCCTCTAAAATTAATAAAAAAATGAACATGCGCTACAAAATCTAAGAAGAAATCCACACACAAACATTATGTTTCCATAAAAAAATAACTAGTTGGTGATGAAATCCAACCTTGTAGAGATTAATGTGGAAAAATAGCGGTCGGAACAGTTACCCTAACAACCTACCTAATGAAACCGTCTGGTGCAAGTAACTCCACTATGCCATATCGAAGTGAAGACTATGCTCTGGAAAGTCCAAGTGAGTCTAGTCAACGTCTACTCCAGGTATAGTGGGACCTTCCCTCCACTGTCACCTTGGGAAAAATCCTAAATATTATAGCCACTAAGGTTATCAACTGAGATAATTGAACCTGGGGCAACAGTTTGTGGCCTGATATACATGCAATGGCAGAGTATCAAAGCTCAATCCCCTTGAAATCTCCTCGACAAGGTAAATACGAGATTTACTAACAAGTGATCCCAAGCTCCTCGAAAATGGTTAATCTCAAGTTTACCATTTGTAATACATGCACATATTCTATCTTTACCAATGAAGTAAGTATGATTACTCCACCGGGTCTGACATGACCTTGTGCTTGACTCTTTTAAGAAGAAATTTGCAGAGAAAAATTGCAACAATTGGGTTTTTCCCTACCGCAAGATGCTACTTGTTTGTTTTATCTACTTTGGAAATTTAATCACTCCCTATTCCAAAGAACTAGTCCTGATCTAGATTGGTGGAATGAACCATAGAAAATGTAAAAATATCTAGATCAATTTTATTAAGCGTTGTATTAATTTGGATGTTATTTACGCAAAGGGGTATGGAAATTAAACTCAATGATGTTGTGACTGACTCAAAATTACTCAAAACGCATCAACAATGAATATGCAATTATTTGTTTCGATGAATTACTATTTAAGAGAAAGTAGAAGGATTTTTTGAACTCAAAGAAGTACAAGTTTCCTAAAACATCCCATAAAAATCCATTTTAATCAAGAAATCAATTTTATTTTGAATCATAAACAATATCACTTTGTAATGAAAATCTTCATTGATTTAAAGCCAAAATATAAAATTTTATGAGAAAACAATATTCAATTCTTCAAAATAAAATAAAAAAACTAGAAAAAACCTAAAAAATGTAAAAAATTTTGAAAAAATGAAAGCTCTTAACTAATAATCTAACTAATGATACCTATGAGTGGAATTTCATGATTTATTTCAGCTGAAAGAAAAATAAATCATTTTTTTTCTTTAATAAGCAGAAACAATTCAATAAAAGACTACTTTTTGAGAAAAATCACACTTCACTTATATAGAAGTTTTCAATTTGCAAATGAGAAAGAAACAATCACTCAAATAAGCAGGACTAACCAGACACCTGGTATCTCTAGAAGGAAATGACAAAAAAATAGTGATCTAGACAATGAATCTATTTTCCCAAACATAGCAATTGATTAATCCAGGGCAAACCCTAACCAAAATTGCAAAAAGGATGATCTATCAAAAATACTCTAAGGCAATTAGGAAGAGTTCACAAACAAACTATGAGAGTTGGTATAAGTTAGGTTGAACCTCTAGAAATTTTTCATCAGACTCTGAGGGAGAGAATATTTATTTTTTCAAAAATTCTCAGGGGGTGTGTAGGTTGTTAGTGAAAACCAATGCGCATGCACACTGTATTAAATTGAAAACTTGTGCAGGGTTGTGCTCTGTTTACCACAGAAAACCATGCAGGGTAGAGAAACGTTTAAAGAAATGAACAAAAGGCATTCTGATTTAGAGTATTTAAAAATTCATAAACCCAACGACACGCATACATGGTCAAACTAGAAAAAACGGAGAGCTAAACCAAAATAATCAAGAGAAAACTAAGCTTGCTCCCCAATGGAGTCGCCAATTTTTTTTCTGGATAAATCCCTCTTGTAGACAAGAGTGATCTCCCCAGTATCCCAACATATAACTAGAAACAAACAACAATATTAATATCTATTTCGTTAAACTATTAGGAATCATATTATCAAAACTTAGAAAAGAGAAGGTAATGCTCCTACCTTTCAACGAGATGTTTAATATAGACCTTGTCTTTTGTCCCGAAGAAGTCCTTCAATGCTGAGAAGAACTTACAATCACAAACATGCAAAGAATCAAAAGCACCTACAATATATAATAATCCAAACACCAATTTAACTTAATGATCAAGGAGATTAATAATTTGCATTGTTTTAAGGAATCTAAAAACAACACAACGAGAAAAAGTATCCATACGTATTATCAAAAATATACAAAGAAATATTACAACCTGAGCCTTGATGTCATACATATTTCTCCCATATGCCTTCACAATCTTTCTCCTTGGTTTGAAAATATTTCCTCTCTAGAATGACCAGCATCAGTTTATATTTAATGAACTCTTATGAATCCCTATATACCATATGTACAATGTTAAATCTACTATGTCCAATTTATCCTTAACCCTAAAGTTTCAATTCAATTTATAGAAGAAATTGAGGAGGTTTGAGATCTACCAATAGAGGGAAGAGATTCTCTAATGGAGGGATTAGGGTTCCTTGTTCCAAGGGTATAAGCTCCATGATTGGAGGGATATAGCTCGAACTCGTGGGGATCAAGAGGCTTTTAGTTGGAATAATATGCACCCAACTATGATTCTAGAAGTTACTTTTCACTTTTACTCTCTTTTAAAGATTTTATATGAAAATAGAGTGTAGATGTTTGCAAGTAAGGTTAGGAATATCACTGCTTTCACATAAAGTGACCAAAAAAAGCACATAGGCAACCTTTAAGAGTATTTAAGAGCTTTTTCCCAGTTCCCAAAACCTGGTTAAGGAATATAAGTGGTTTGACTTCTAAGGAAGCATATGTATGGATGGTGATAGATCCATATTGACGATCAAATGTCGTGGTAACAAAATGACATGTAACACAAATAATTTCATGCCATCAATCGATGGTCCTCATTCAAACTTGGGGAAACTAGTGACAATATATTCAACTTAACATGTGCTAAAATCAACCTCGTGCATTTTTACACTCCACAAAAAGCACACATGAAGCTATTACTTTCACACCTTCTAAGCTAGCCTATGCACATAGGATTAATATATCTAAAATTTCATAATCATAGCCCCTTCTGTGAGAGAATAAGGGATGAACTAGCTCTAATATCAACATCAAAAAATAATTTGCACACACAAAAAATTATTTTTTCTATATTCAATATCGAATATAATACATTTATATAGTTGGATCGAGATCCAACTAATTCTAATATTTGAGAGAGAGGTTGAGAGAATATCTCAACAACCTCCAACAAACCAAAACCAAATAAATAATTTAAGCATTAATCCTAACTTATCCTCTCGCACTAGGAAGAATGTTGTTCCTCCACAACATATCCATCTTAAAACATAGTATTTCCATGTGAGCTATTTATTACATAATAATCAAGTTAGCCATAAACTAATATGTTCCAAAATGTAGTAGTGGACTTGCTGAGGAATGAGGTTATTGAACATAGAAGGATCATGTAGCCATGAGAATGTAGAGTTAATGAATTTAGTTCTAAGTTTGCTAGTAAAATATTTTGAGTCATGTGGAAGAGCTACAATTTTTTTTTTAAAGGAAGTTCATAATCTCTTGGGATATTCGTGAAAAAAATAAAAATAAAGTTGAGATATTAAATGAAGCCATTAATGGTAATGCTACATAGTATTGGCTAGAGATAGCTTGGGTAAGAAGGACGAGATGCCTAAGGACATGAAAAAAATGGAGGAGAAGCTCAAAAAATAAATTTAAGGAATTAATGGTCGGCATGTAGAGAAGAAAAGGAAAGCGATAATGGCTAGATAATCTTAGCGTGTGGAAGAAGAAAAAAAAAATTCTTCAGAAATTGGTATAGAAATAAATAAATGACAATCCAATATCCTAGGCAAATAAGAGGAGATCAAATAATAGAGATCCATTAGAACCAAGCAACCATGATAATTCAGGCCCTTTTTCGTGGTTATGACATACGAAAGTTTCAATTTCTGAAAAAGCTCTTAAAGGATGGTTGTAAGAGATTAGACAACAAAAAATTTTAAATCCAACTTCGTAGAAAAGCTTGGAGATTCTAAATCTATAGGGAAATTTAATAAGTATCTGAGGCATGTTGCTTCAACTAGAACTAATTACGATTCAATTTGGAGGATGTGGCCTACAATCAAAAGGTGAAACTACCAATTATCACTTCACTTAATGTATTAAAAAACTGAATATCTGAAGATTTTTTTTAATGCATGTACGTGAGTAAGAAGTATAAATATTTTTTTAATGAGTGTATGTAAGTAAGAAGGTCTAATATACCTCTTCCTCCTTTGGCTACCTCATTCTCCAAGTATTGTGAAATGGTTGGTTGTTTGAAGTTTTTTTTGAATTTCCTATGCCAATATTTCCTACCCATCTTATTCTAGGCATTTTACTGAGTGCAAACCGTTTGGCACATAGACTCTTGTAACTAATTTGTTTTAGAGTTTTCTAGGTCAAAAGTTCATCATATATGGAATCAATGTCTAAACACTCTCATGAATCCTTCTACTACCTTATTCCTATACACTCCGAACAAAATTTCTCTTAGTCTTTTGACCCCTTTGTTTCAACATTGTCTATGTCAAAATTTCACAATATATGGAATCAATGTCTAAATGTACTCTAGTGACTCATTCTACATCCTTCTTCATATATACTCTGAATATTAAACGATGTTTTTCCTTAGTCTTGTGCTGCAGTCATATGGTAAATCGCCAAATGACCTAACTGATCAGAAGATCATGTCCAAGTTAAGAAAATTGTCAAAAATGGAAGTGCTCATAAATGGTTTCAATATGAATGACCTGAAAGGTCTCGTCGTTGCGATCGTGGCGCCGTGTAGAGTTCTCAAAACTGAGGTCGTATGTGAAAGTTACTGAGGTTTGAAATCATCTAGTGAACTCCAAAACATGACTTTTCGACTTAATTAATTGTGCCAATTTTTATAAAAAAATTATATTGGAAAATTTGATTTTTATTTATAGTTTTGGGCCTATCAGTGGGTGCCACATGGCCTTCTCGGAGGCTACCACGTGGCCCCAGGTCATTGGTTGAAAACACTGTTCAAAATTATGAAGTTTATGGGGTTTGAACCCCCGACCCGACACCTTGTGCAGGGCAACCCGATCGGCCCGGATGGGTAAACAAATTTATCATTATGCAGTAGCGAAACATGTTTTCGATTCAGGTTGGCTTATGAACAGGCGAAGTTTAAACGAGTAGCGATGTGACCAGGGCTTGAGACCATGGGCTTAAAGACTTTACACCGACAGATTTTGTAAAGGGGCTAGCCCCAAGAGCTAGCCCCAACCTCAATGTGACCAGTAGTGGAAAACCAAGGGCGTGGCTTTTAAAACTGTAACCGCGCAGTTCAGAGGGGCCATGTGGTCAAGCTTCACATTTATTGCAAATGGATAAAGGCGCGGTTTAGGAGGTGGTTTAGGAAGAGGTTGCAATGTGACCAATCACACATAAAATTTAACTTAACTGCCAGTTTGATCTGGCAGTTCTACTGGTGGTCTACCTAATTAGGAAGAAATTTCCAAAATAGTGGAGCTAACTGGAGTTCTCCCACTTTTAGTGGGGTTTTTGGGGGATATTGGACATTTTTTTTTAGAAGTCATAACTCTCTCAATTTGCGACCAAACAAGATGAAATTTTAGTCAATTTTGGGTTTCTTCAGCATTCTGAGCAGTTTGGAATAGGTTTCAGAGTGAACAGAGGTGATCTAAAACATATTTTTCTTCAGGGAAGAGGAAGGAGCCATCACGGCCATCATGGAGAAGGCACTGTATTGGGTTGTATTTTACTGTTTAAGGTGAAAAAAAGGCCATTTCTAGCTATTTTCTATCTTTTGAAGTTGAATTTACAGTTATCTTTTCCTGTTTAGGCATATTTTTCACTGTGTAACCATTTTTGAGAAAATTAATAGAGCAAGGACATGCTATTGGGGAGCCTTGGACCGACAGATGTAGCCCAAGAAGGGTGAACTGCCTCAACAATTTACTCTGTTATGTTATGGTGAATTTTACTTGCTTTATATTTCTACTTTGATATGTTAAAAAATCAATTTAAGTAACAAATTCTCACACATAAAACTCAGAAACAAACCAGAACTACTTTGTTTAACCTTCAAGTCATGGAGAACACTTTGCACACTAAATTATTTGAGAATGGATACTTTGAATAGCATTAAAAATATTTCCATTTTTATATCATTTGGTATCAGAGCTAGAGTTTTACTCTGCATTTGTTCTTGTGCAAAGATATAGTTGATTGCTTGCAAGTTTTGATGCTTACTGGGCTTAAGCTCAAGAGAGGGGAAAGACAATTGGTTAGAGCACAAAGTAATCCTCAACCAAGGAGGGCCAAAGTGCCATTAACTCCACCTTCTAATTCACCTCCAAGAGCCACAGAAGAAGCCTCAAGAATGTCTTCAAGAGAAGGAGAAGTTCCTGAAGAAATTGATCCCAAAGAAGAAGAACCGGTATTCCGAAAGGCTTTCCTAGACATGGAGGAGATGGTGAGGACACTCTACCAAGAAAGGAATGAAAGGCTTGTAGGAGAAGGGTCTAGACATTAGAAGGAAGGAGAGTGTTCTTCAGGAGGAAAGAAAAATGATGGCAAGTCAAAGAAAAGACACGGAGGAAATGGTGATCCACCATCCCCATCTCATCCTCTTCCTCTACATCATCATCCTCTACTTTGGTGAATCAATCTCACAAGTCAAAAAACACTGGTAAAAGCTCATTTTTAAAGCTTTATGTTAAGTTTGAGTTGCTTATGTTTAATGGTGAGGTCAATGCAGAGAAACTTGACAATTGGATAAGGCAGCTGGAATTTTATTTGAGGATACAAAACATTCATGAAGACGACACCAAGATTCAGTTAGCCTCTTTGATAATGGAAGGTGCAACGTATGGTGGGAAGCCCAAACCAAGGATGAGATTAGAAAACATGGTAAGATAAATTTATGATGGACTGATTTTATTTCTGCAATTAAAAAGAAATTTTATCCATTAGCTCATTTACAAAAGGCTATCATGAATTGGTAAAGGTTTAGAGAACTTAAGGCACAAAATGTAGAAGATTACACCCAAGAGTTTAGATGAAGGGATCTTTTACTAGGAGTTGATTTGCATAGCCAACAGACTTTGCTGAAATATATAGGTGGTTTACACAACTATCTTATACATACTATCCTTAAGTTCAATCCTACTATTCTAGACAAGGTTTGTGTCCAAGCCACGCATTTAGAGGCTAGAGGTAAACAATATTTTGATGGGAATGAGGATAGTGAATTTAAAGGAAAAGAGATAAAGAGAAATGAAAACTATGGGAAAGAGAAAGGAAAATTATTTTGTAAAAATTGTTCCAAAACAAGCCATGATGAAGACCATTGCTGGAAACTTCATCCGGAGTTGAAACCAGAAAAATTCAAAAAGAAAGATAAGACCAAAGAAAAAGGCAAGACAGTTGCAACAACTGAACAAGACTTAGGGTCTGAATTAGGAGATGAAACTAAAAGCATAGTTATGGCACTAAAGAAAATAAAGGGGAAAGAGATTGTAAATGAAACAAATCCCAGTTCTAGCATTTCAAACTATCACATAGTAGCTCCAAATGAGGAGAGGAGGATTGAGCTATTTCATGTGAGGATCATTTCAAAACACACAAAGATAGACACACTACTTGACAGTGGGTCACAAGTGAACCTCATCTCAGAAGACTTAGTCAAGAAGCTGAATCTTGAAACCATTCCACATCCTAAGCCATATCCACTTGGATGGATTTGCAAGGATGCAAATTTACAAGTTTCAAGGAAGTGCATGTTGCGCTTCACCATAACAGCTCATTATGTTCACATGGTTGAATTAGATGTGGTACCGTTTGACAATACAGGTGTGGTGTTGGGAAGTCCTTACTTATATGACAGGAAAGCGATCTTCCATCACCATGAGAACAAGTATCATCTATTCAAGGATGGTAAGGAGTTTATTGTGAGAGCACATCGGAAGAAGCTAGAATCTTCTTTAGTGAATGCAGGGCATTTGAAAAGGCTTGTCAATGAAAGTCAAAATTTGACTTTGTTGATGGTTAAGGAAAAATATTTTGTACATAATTCTTTTCATGTTGTTGGTGATGTAAATAATCATTTGTTTCAGTCTGAAATCAAGTCTTCTTTGGAGGAAGATGACAATAAGTTGCAGCACGTGTCTTTGGTGTCCATCAGTGCAGAAAACAAAGTGTCGGTGCAAAGTGATGCAAAAATAAAAGAGAGGGTGAAGCATGCATGAAAAGAGGGCACAAATTTTAGCAATGATCATTGCCGGTTTCAGAATGGCAAGGTATTATGGCGAGAAAACTTGGTCGGGAATCGACACAAGTACATGGCTGATTCGGCAAAAATTTGCCATAAGGACAGTTGGCAAGGTGAATCTTATTTTTAGTTTCCTTCGAAGGTAGACCATTGTAGGAGCAGTATGTTTTCTACAAATTTTAGTTGTTGTTCTGCAAGTTTCAAAAATTTACATCATGACACAGTCAAGGTTAGCAATAATCGGTCAACAGATTCAAGGAAGAATTTATCTTTTTATGAGAAGCTCAATTTGATGAAATCAGGGAGATTTTAGTGGTTCAAGGTTGGAAGAGTGGAGAATCAGTCTCCTTATCTTCAAATTCTGTAGTTCAAAGAGATTTTGGGGTCCAAAAGCTCTTTGAACTACAAAATTTGAAGATGAGGAGACTGATTCTCCACTCTTCCAACCTTGAACCACTAAAATCTCCCTGATTTCATCAAATTGAGCTTCTCATAAAAAGATAAATTCTTCCTTGAATCTGTTGACCGTTTGTTGCTAACCAGGTCCAAAAGCTTCCCATTGGAGAGGTGTCATCAGGAGATCATGTCCAAGTTAAGAAAATGCTCAAAAATGGAAGTTCTCATAAATGGTTGCAATATGAATGACTGGAAAGGTATCATTGTTGCGATCCTAGCGCTGCAAACAGTTCTCAAAACTGAGTTTATATGTGAAAGTTACTGAGGTTTGAAATCGTCGTGTGAACTCTAAAACATGACTTTTCGACTTAATTGATTATGCCAATTTTTATAAAAAAAAATATATATTGGAAAAGTTGATTTTTATTTATAGTTTTGAGCCTATCAGTGGGTTCCACGTGGCCTTCCCGGAGGCTTCCACGTGGCCCCAGTTCATAGGTTGAAAACACTGTTCAAAATTATGAAGTTTATGGGGTTTGAACCCCCAACCCAACACCTCGTGCAGGGTGACCCAACCGGCCTGGATGGGTAAAGAACTTGATTGTCGTGTAGTAAGGAAATGTGTTGTCGGGTCGGGTAAGCTTATGAACAGGCAGAGTTTAAATGGGTAGCAATGTGAGCAAGGCTTGAGACCGTGGGCTTAAACTCTTTACACTGGCAGATTTTGTAAAGGGGCTAGCCCCCAAAGCTAGCCTCGACCTCAATGTGAACAGTAGCAGAAAACCAAGGGCGCGGCTTTTAAAATCTTAACTGCATGGTTCGGAGGGGCCATGTGGCCAAGCCTCACATTTATTGCAAATAGATAAAGGCGCGGTTTAGGAGGCGGTGTAGGCGGAGGTCGCAATGTGACCAATCACACCTAACATTTAACTTAACTTCTAGTTTGATTCGGCAGTCCATTGGCAGTCTACCTAATCAGGCAGAAATTGCAAAAATAGTGGAGCTAACTAGAGTTCTCCCACTTTTACTGGGGTTTTGGGGGACATTGGGCATTTTTTTGTAGAAGTCATAATTCTCTCAATTTTCGACCAAACAAGATGAAATTTTAGTCAAATTTTGGTTTCTTCTACATTCTGAGCAGTTTGGAAGAGGTTTCAGAGCAAACAAAGGTGATATGCAACAACGTTTTCTTCAGGGAAGAGGAAGGAGCCATCGGGGCCATCATGGAGAAGGCATTGTATTGGGTTGCATTTCACTGTTTAAGGTGAAAAAAAAGCCATTTCTAGCTATTTTCTATCTTCTTAAGTCGAATTTATAGTTGGTTTTTCCTATTTAGGTATATCTTTCACTGTGTAACCATTTTGAGAAAATAAATAGAGCAAGGACACGCCATTAGGGAGCCTTCGACCAGCAGATGTAACTCAGAAGGGGTGAACTGCCTTAACAATTTGTTGTGTTATGTTATGGTGAATTTTACTTGCTATGTATTTCTAGTGTGATATGTTAAACAATAAATTTAATTAACAAATTCTCACACATAAAACTCAGAAACAAACCAAAACTACTTTGTTTAACCTGCAAGTCATGGAGAACACTTTGCACACTAAATTCTTTGAGAATGGATACTTTGCATAGCATTAAAAATAGTTCCATTTTCAGATCACCAACCTATTAATTTCCTTAACGCGGGCAATGTTATTTTACAAATATGAAAAATAAATAACAAGCTAGAAATTTTACAAAATTACAAAGTAAATATTAAGCTTATATTTATAAGTATAAATTTTGTGGTGATGACCATCAATGGATTTGTAATAACATAAAAGAAATGGATTTGTAGCAGCTACGCCAATAATATTCGAGAAAAGACCATTTAATCATTCTTTCTACCTATTCATTTTTTGCACATTTGCTCTTTCTTTCCTTTTTTGCAATTGTTCTCTTCCTTCTGTTGCTTCTTTAGCTTTATTTTCCCCATTACCTACATTGCCGAATCCCTTTTGAAGATAATATTTTCCATTGAAGTGTGTTCTTACATATATTTCTCATGTTCTTATATATAATTCTCACACATGTGTTAATGGAGAATCGTAGAAATTATGTTCTAAATCATTGTGCTAATTCAATGCGTGTGTTGTAGAATGAAACGAAAAGGTGGGGGAGATTGCAAAAAAAAGATGAGTATTGTTCTAATAACATTGTAATAGGCCAGCGACTGGATTATAATTTGTTCAAGGAGAGGTACATTCTCAAGTTGTCATGTCCACATGTTTACAATCATGATGAAGTTTATTAAGTGATGATAGAGGGTTATTGACGATGGATTGGTTAATGGAGTATTTATAAATTTTCTAAACATTTAATATTAATAAATTAATAATATTAGTTCATTTTGCATAATTTGTAGTTTAAAAAATCCACAAATTAGTTTTGAAAATAATGGAAATTTGGGTAAGATTATGACAAAATCCAGCAGAATTTTTTGAAAATTTGGGTTACAGCTACCAAACTTCAGGATTTTGGGTGTCGATAGTTCTTAATGGTGCTAAATCCGTTTCGACCATAAAAAAAATGACTGAAATACTATTCTAATTTTTTGAATTTATTTTTTACAAGATTTTGACAAGAAAATTGTCTTCCAAACCATTTTGTAACCTGAGTAGACACCACTACCAAAAATTTTTATTCAAATATAACCTATAATATACATGAAAAAAATGATAACTGCAATAAGACATTTATTTAGTCCAATCAAATAACAACATTTATTTAATCCAATTAAATAATAAAAAAAATAAAAATAAAAATTATCTATTTAATCCAATCAAATAACAATTTTGTTTTTGTTAAAATACACTTGGGATAAGTCATTGTTATGAAAATGAGTCAAAATGAATTAATATGTAGTCACTACTATATACCTATCATTCTACTACCGGTATAATAAGATAAACACAATCCTATTAAAATATGAGAGTTGAAAGACAATATGGTATGTATTTTCATGAAGTAATTTAGAATCCTAAATTAAAAGAAATTATGTGATAGATTATAATTTATTTTTAGATAAAATAAGGTGTTGTTTAATTATTATATGTTTTTTTTAGAAATTATGTGATAAATTATTAATTATTTTTGGGTAAAAAAAAGTGTTGTCTAATTATTATATGTTTTGTTTTAGAATTTTTAAGTAAATTTTAGCTAAATAATTTTTGATGTGTAGTAATTTTTTGCTATTTGAAATAAGCTTTTTTAATTACATATATAAATTTAACATTTTGAAAAACTCATATATAAAAAAAGTTATGAAAAATTTACAACTCAAACTTGTAATTCCAACCAATTAACACATTAAACTAAAAATATTTCTTTATTATTAATATATATCACATTGTACCATTTAAATAAGTTCATGGGTTGGGCTGCGTAGAGAAAATCGTGGCAAGGTTTGTCGTGTTGCACCGACATCCTTATTGTTAATTTATTTCATAACTTCCTTTTCTTTTTCATGCTCACTATCATCCATTCCCTGGACTTCCACCGACTAAAGCACGGCCTGAGCCACTTGTGATTTTCCGTGAAACAAGCAAAAAGAGAGTTTGCTTCCAGAAGAGATAGTTACCTATTAGAAAACAACCATCTTAATCAATTCTCTATTTGGAAGTTAACGCCGAATAAACTTAAACCATCAATATTGAAATTTGTTATTAATGAAAAAACAATTTGTTATTTTAGGTATCTCGACAATCATTATTACAAGGAACCATCAATCATTACGATGAACCGTCACAATTCCAGTGACAATGGAAGGGGTAAAACCAAAATCCCAAGTATTTATTTATTTTTTAACCATATTTCTTCGGTGAATTCATGCATGTGATACCAAGTATTAATTTATTTGTATGGAAATTTTATACATATATTTTGGGTTTATTTTTATTCTTATTTTTCTGGGTTTAATCATTAATTTAATTTTCCATAAACATTAATATTTATTAGAATTTCATTTTTATACTTTTTATTATATTTTAAAAGCTGAAATTTTTAATTTTTACGCCAGAGGCGTTTTCCATTGCGGGCTTGGGGTGAGAAAACACTGTTCACCCTAGCCAATGAGAGACACTTTTCCAAGCGCGTGGAGCCAGTTACATTTTTACATGTGGCAGTTCCTGAACCAATAAAATTCCTCGATCTTGTCCAGTTAAGTCATGTAGTCTTTACATGTGGCAGCTCGATATGGCAACCAGGTGTTGATTTACAATTTCAAACTCTCAAATTTAGATTTGCAGAATGAAATCTACACGGCACAGAATGATTTAATGCAACCATTTAATGTGCATTGAAGAACTTGCAGGTTGCATCGAAGACTAGGCTATTGCCGACTTGCAGCTTGCAGAATATTGCTGACTTGCAGCGTGCAACCGACTTGGATGTGCTGCTTAAATAGAGTTCCATCTAACTAAACATAGTGTCGACTTTAGACTTCCAGCTCCAGCCTGACTTCCAACTCCAGCGTGAAGAAGAACTTTTCTGACTTTCAGCTCCAGCTTGAAGAAGAACTTGCTAGTAAGCTTCTGTTACCTACAATTAGGAAACTCAGTGAATATTCTGAAAATGAAAATCTTAATTAGAAGAACTTGAAGTCTTGTTCCTGTAAACTAATTGAATATCTGTACGAATAGTAATTAGAATTCAAATGTTTCCTTGGAAGAGACTGATAAGTGCGTGAATAATGTGAGAAAATAAAGGTTAATTCAAAGTCGAAGTTAAGATTAAACAAGTAAAAGAAGTGTAGAGCAGGTAAAATTCTGGCAGATTGACTTTGTTTCTTTCAAGTTACGAAGGACTATAATGCAAACTGTTTACGGTTGAGAAAGCGTGAATTTTGACAGGAAAAAATGTTGATTCTAAGTTCGAATCAAGGACGAATTAATTATGTGTTAATTCTGTCAAGTTTTGATATTGTAGCACTGTAAACGAAATTTTGTATGATACATGGGAGTATTCTTGTGTTACAGTAGATATATGTAAGAAATAACTTAGTTTTTAAAGAATGGAAAATTATTGGTTTACTTTAATTTATTATTGTGGAAGAGACAGGGTATTGTGGATAGATTAACATTGAATGAGTAGAGATCAATTAACTGAGGAAAATTTAGTGTATAATGTGAACCAGAGACTACTCCTAAACAAATCCAAACTGCCACCGAGGCCTTGTCTGTGGACAAGAGTTGTGTATCAAAGAATGTGCATCTAAGCACCCACTTTTCTACTGGATACCCAACTAGCAAGGTTGTGGGGAAGGAATAAAACCCCAACGGAAGACGATATAAGTCAAACGAAAGTAAGGCTGGATGGGGCTTATATGGGTGACCTTAGTAAAGATATAATAACATAACAAAAAATCCAGTTTCACTGGAAAAAGGTCTTGCAGAAAACAAAAAAATAAATTTCATATTATACTGCTGAGAATTAATACATAAGCGTGAATTAGCTATACAAGTAAAACTACTAGCATTTTATATTAAGATTGAACTTGAGCCAAGAGATTTAAACCCTGACCCGTTCGTACATGTAGGGTTTTACATCCTTAGGGCTTAGGTAAGACCTCAAGAAAGGTAAAACTATAAATGTATAGTTTATAGATAAATCTTGAACAGAGAATTCACCATAGAAAATAAACATAGTATATATAAATAAGCCATCTATGAAAGATAATGAAAAACTACGAGTTATAGAAGTGGCTCAGCCAACAAATTTAACTATAAATTTTACGACAGAGAACATTCATAAAAGAACCATAGCTTTATGAAATTGACTCTGCAAAATGACATATACATTTTCTTCAAAATTTACATGTAAATTGAGGCCTTAATCCAATTCAAGAGAGTATATAAAAGACAAAAGAACTCTGCTACACGAGTAGCGTATAAACTCTCCATTACGATTCTGCATATAAACAATGTAAATAGACAAATAGACCTTAATAAAATACGTTGAGAATCCTGTGATAAAAAATATTCACGTTCGTAGCAAGCAACGCTACCCAAATAAAAAGGAAAATGTAAAGCCCCTACAACCTCGAAACCCTAGGGGTTTAACCCTAAATTTTCTATACAACAAAACCAAAGATGTAGCAGAGGCGTTCCTAGCTCAATCATGGAGGAACTAGAAGAACTGTGCAAGAACGTTGACCCTCTAGCAACAACCCATCAAAAATTTTTGACACTACCTGGAAAGACTGAAGTATTAGAGGTCGACAAATCCGTGTCACCAACCTGAATTTAAAGACTAAGCTGAGAAAGTAGATACCTGCACAAAGACAAGATATGGGTCAGTATATTCACGAATACTAGTGTGTACAAAAAACCTTGTGAATCACAGATGTTAAAATGAAACAATTTCACAGAAAAATAGAAGCAATACTTCCCTGTAACATTGCCTGTAATGGCACGGAGGAAGACAAAAGTCATATAATTGAATACAACAGCTAAGTTGCCAGCAAAGCAAGCAAACAAAGAGTTTGTACATGCCACCTGAGTTTGTAAGTGTTCAAAAAAGGCAACATGCGAGCAAGAAGATGGGCAGAGTTGAGTGCGTATTGGAGGATGACTAAAGAAAATAGCACAATCACCTGAAGGTCGACAAAAACACATAAAACACACTACTTCACGGAGGAGAATAGCAGAGCGGTAGACTGCCGAGAAACATAAGCCAAATGACAAGTGCCTAAGGGAGTTAGGGGGTAGGTTGGATAACCTAACCACCTCGATCTCTTCTGGATGATCTGATCCAGATGCAAGCACATTTAAGCACATTTTACCATGTTGTGAGAGTAAATGCAGAGTTATTGCTGACAGATGGGTTCGAACGGAGGTCTCCAGCCAAATGCCAAAGTTTGGATTCATAGATTAGGTAGGCGCATGAATTCCTTTGTTTATAAGTTATCCGATGCAAGCACGTTTAAGCACGTTTTACCATGTTGTGAGAGTAAATGTAAAGTTATTGCTGACAGATGGGTTCGAACGGAGGTCTCCAGCTGTTATCAACCAAATGCCAAAGTTTGGATTCATAGATTAGGCGCATGATTTTCTTTGTTTATAAGTAATCCGATGCAATAAAATACATGTTGATAACATATGATGCTAATATTCTCCATTGCAATTATATATATATGATGATAAATTAATAATGCTCAGACCTTAATCATATGGGTCAGATAGGGTTTTAATAATTGGTAAGTAAACACCAAGAATGAAATCCAAGGTACAGAGATAGGTTTTGGAAGTATGTGGATATGTTGTTGACTTGAATATTATTTGTTGTGGTAAAATAAAAACAATCTACATATAAGATAACTTCAAGAGGAGATTTAACTAAATATTAATAGTAATGATTTGTTATGGCTATATATTGCCTTTCGTTTCTCTTGTTATAGTCCTTCGCTTCTGCTGTTTGACTATGATACTAAACAGAAATGAAGATAGCCGGTTTAGAAAATTAAAAATTAGATTATTAACAATGGAGATATATTCACAATTCCTCTTAATAAATATTATTTGCAAATAATGTTAATGTTCTACAAATTTATTTAACCTAATTAGTTTCAACACATCTTAGAAAATTTAGACGCCATAATCTATGATTTATTATCTTCAACTATATCATTGAACTATTTAGTTAAATTTCAATTAAGAAACACAAATATTAATTTTCAACCACCAACCACTAATTTTGAACATGAATTTTGCATTATTTGTATTTTAGAAAACTTTTCTTCTTTTATAGAAATGAAATTTGTGATCATTAAGACATGAAAGGTATTAAATTCTTGTTATTTATAGAAGGCATAAATATTTTAATCATTCCAAGGACTATGTATTTATCATTGTATAAGATTTTTCGTTATATTGAGGCATTCAACGCACAATGGATTTATGCTTTAAGGTGACCACCTAAAAAATTTAATAGAAAGTTTTTATGAATGTTGTCAATTCTTGTTTTTTTGCTTCAACTCTCTTAAATTGAAAACCTAGAAGTTTTGGTTCCCTTATGTACACATCCTCTTCTTCAGTTTCTTTACCTTCATATTTATAGTCGCTAGCAACACCTCATTTTACAAAACCAGTTGTATCGTCATGGAAACATCCTTGACCCGCAATGGGCTCTCGTCGCTGCTTGCTAGTGGTATCGACCTACAACCAACCCTAAAAATCATTGCAATCGAACAGATACCTTCTGCTCGAGATACAACGCCTCGCTACCGCATATCGTTGTCTGATGGTCCTCACAAGCACATCATTCTACTTCCTTCTTCACATAAAGAGTTTGCACAAAATGAGGAGTTGCGAATAGGCTCGATAATTCGCCTTAGGAAAATCTCATGCACGTATGCACATCATTCCATGTAAGCTACGTAGATGTCACCTCTCCGCTTCCTCCCCTTTAATGATTCTCCTCTTACGTCCATTGTTTATCTCAATTCTCATTTCTAAATTTTACTTCCCCTCTTTGCTAATAAATATCTCATTCTTGCAGGTCACTTTGTCTCATCGATCTTGACACACTGCAACGTGATGCACCATTGGTTGGTGACCCAGCCCCTATTATTCTCTCCACTGATCAGATGAACCAAGCCACCTCGGCCTCGTCTTCTTCATCTCCCTTTTCCTTGCCACCTTCCCTTGACATTCACTCCTTGTCCTCCGAAAACTCCACCCTATCATCTACAACTGTTCTCCCTTTTAAAGCACTCTCCCCTACCCAAAAATCTTGGTCCATCGAAGGAAGAGTCCTTTCAAGGACACCCCTTCGTGAATTTAGCAATGCACGGGGCACTGGAAAATCACTGGGGTTTGACCTTCTCGATCGCGACAGGGATCAAATCCATGTCTCTGTCTTCAATGAATTGGCAGAATCCCTTCATGGTCTCATTAAAATTGGCCACATTTACAATGTTGTAAATGGGACCATAAAGATCCCCAACCCTTCATATAACCATCTCAAACGACCATTCGAAATCCTCCTCTTCTCTTCATCAACAGTGTCATAGGTCTTCGTTGATGACCTTACAATTCCTTCCCATACCTATCAATTTGTGCCCATAAGTTCCCTCAAACATTCACTTCCTAATTCAATCGTTGATTTCATAGGTATTGTCGCCTCCCTCTCTCCTTCATCTATCATTCGCAAACACGATGGCTCTGAGACTCCTAAGAAAACTATCACTCTTCGTGATATGTTCGAGAGCAGCATTGATGTCACTTTGTGGGGCGAACACTGCCATGCTGAAGGTCGTGCACTCTCCGAAATGCGCATGGCTCGTGAGATTTCTGTGCTTGCAATTAAAGGGGGTAGGATTGTCGAGTTCAACGGCCAAAATATCAGCACAATCCCAACTACTTCACTACTTATAAATCCAGATGTCCCTGAAGCACAACAACTAAAAGAATGGTTTGACGGAGAAGGAAATAAATCACCCTCACCGTCGCTCAGCCGCAAATACAAAAGTACAAACAAGAGGCCTTTGAGTTCGAAAATAATTGCCGACATTTTGGCAATGCAGCCTGACGAAATTATCCCATGGATTTCGCTTCATGCTATTGCTATCTCTATTAATATGGATGATTTATACTTCCTCGCATGTCCCCTTATCAATGATGGGATCCAATGCATGAGAAAGGCTCTACGACAAGATGACAACACCTACCAATGCTCGAAGTGTGAAGGCTCGTTCAATGAGTGCGACTATCGCTACATTCTTCGACTCCAATTGCAAGACCACACTGGCCACCTCGACAATGTTGTTGCTTTCGACGAAGCCGCAACTACCCTTCTTGGCGTCTCAGCGAAGGACCTCTGCCTCCTCTCAACTGATCCTGAAAGTGTTATTGACATATACAACAAAATCAAAGGACACCATTTCCTCTTCACACTATCTTTAAAGAGGGATAAATTCAATGGTGTTGAACGACTACGCCCAACTCTTATGCACGCAGAAGAACTTGCGTACGCTGAGGCATCAACTACCTTGCTAAGGGACCTACAATCAAGTACTCCCCCCGCCAACCCATTCTAACACAAACTCTAACCGTTTCTTTCTTGCTCTCACTCATCTCTCCCCCACCTCTCATTCAATACATACTTTCCCCATAATAGCTTCCTCCTAACATGTCCACCATCTGCTACAAATTTTCATTTCCTTCCCATTGTTCCCCTTTCAGTCTTCTTAAACCTTGATTTCCATTCCTCATCCATTTGCCAGACATGTTTTGTAATCGTAAGTATATATTTCCATTGCCCTTCTACTTTCTACTACTTCTCCTAAACGCTTCATCGCCCACTCCTTTCTTCATAACGTTTTGTATATATGTCATTCCATTATGGTTTAATGGATCTTTCTAATATATGAACATTTAGTCACATAGTTTTTCCTTTCCTCCATTGTTTCATCTTCTTTGGAACACACAGAGTTTCTAAATGTACAGATGAATATGCTATGCTTACTATAAAAAAATAATACATAAATTGCTTCTTCTTTTTTTGTAAAATACAAAATATGTCTTCACTTTATTCTAGCCAATACATGCAACATGTGGTTGATTTCAAAATAAATTCTTTCTCAATTTGAAATATGCAACACACATTTCCAAGCAACCCGTACTAAATACATTTTCGCTTTAATAATCAGTCGCAATATACTTCATGCATTTGACAGACGTTTCCTTACTTGCAACAGCTATGCGAACCCGACTAGAAAACAATGTGGAAAGGGAACAACAATGACATTACTACGCACTTAATAAAGACATCATCAATGCACGTCGTCACCTCGTCTCTTCAAATCGTCGAAGAAACCTTCGCTTTCAAACCAACAATACTCCTACTGCTTCATAAAATTTTGTCCTCCCCATACATCCCACCCAAACTTCCCAACTTCCCCTTCCATCCTCACTTCCTAACCGACCCTTTCCAACCGCTTCAACTCCTTCAAATCTTCCCTACCCTTTACATATTCCACCGCATGTTCCTCCCTTTCCACCTGCCCAACAATTTCTCCCCATCCTTCTGCAACATGCACATTTTCGGTTTCGTCAAAGGATCGATGCACTTTGTCCCATCCAAGTTTGCTCAATTTGTCATGAAGCTTACCCATCCATGAAAACAAAAACAAGTCATGGAATAATTTGTTGTACCCGTTGTGTTGCCGAATGATCAACACATCGTTTCTCCTCTACAAATAACATGGACCTAGGTATCCAACCACATGTCCTATCCTGCCTAACTCAAGTTGAAGAGATGCCCATTGCTCGTGTCAATCTCGTTCTTCAAGTCACCCATGCACGTGGTGGCCAATTGAAATATTCTGGTCATACTATTATCTTTCCACAAGATATCACAAATATTGTCACCTCTCTTCCTCGGATGTTGTCAGAACTAGACATCCTTGTGGTAAACAAAACTAGCTATGATGAAAAAAACTATGAATTTCTTGTTAGTCGAACACATGTCCATGCAGCTTTGCAATTCAAACTACAAAACGACCCATACTACAAAGATGTCCATATTAACCAACTTGCCCTCTCTGCTTTGCCTATTCCACCTACCATTCCAACATGCTACACCATATCAACACATCTTCCATCGCACTCCATGAAGCCATTCCAGAAATTCCTACTTTTGAACTTCCCCACTCATGCCCGTCTGACCTCCACCCATCCTCCTTTGTTTCAACTCTACCAAACTGTCATTCTGAACTTGATGAAATACGTGCCTACATAGATTCCTCCAATTCAACAACCACCCATTCACTTCAATGGCCGACCATTGGCCTTTCCCCAATCAATGAATACAACACAGAAGGCCTATTCTCCATGGTCTTCCCCACCCTCTTCCCCACAGGATCTCCCATGATTAACCAACCAAGAATTGCAAAAGTGGACATGCAAGAATACGCTATGCATCTAATGCGCTACAGTGATAATCGTTTTGCACAACATCCTCGCTTCCGATATTACTTGTACAACCTTATCATGCACCATCGCAACCAAGCAACTGCCTCTGTCTTCATTAAAAGGGACCTTTCAAACACCCTACCAGCAACATTCGCCGACCTCCGCCACCAGCTCCAACAAACGCCCCCTTCCACCATTCCAGACCAAATTATGCGTTTTGGGTCATCCTTGCGTGGAAGTCGTTCTTTCTGGAGCAGAGCTAGAGGAGAACTAACAGACATGATCACTCAAATTGGTACCCCTACCATATTCTTCACACTAACTGCAACTGATACAAAATGGCCTGACTTGCATAATTTTATGCCTTCCAACCCTCCATCCAATTCAAATGAGCACACTCGATGGAGAATCCAAAACATTGTTAGAAACCCGCATCATGCATCTTAATATATCCATTGCAGATTCACAATATTCCTGGAAGAGGTGCTACTTAAAGGATTCCTTGTAAAGGATTACTGGTGCATGTATGCATAGTATTCCTTCCTTCTCTTATCTTTCATTCCTTTCACTTCCACACATCCAATCTTACTATCTATCCCCTTCCTTTATAAGGTATGAATGGCAACATCGCGGCTCTGCACATATCCATGGGTTTCTGTGGCTTCCAAATTCACCTGCTATGGACAATCTCAATTGGACCAATGCCATAGATGTCTGCGTGGCTACATAATATTTTGATAAGTACTGCACTGCTTGGAATCCTCGTCCAGTTCATAGTCGAGCTCCTAGAATAAATCATTCATCTCTACAAGATCCATGCCTCCTTAGCATGCATGAAATATTTGCAAGCATTTAGTTAGAAGACTATGAAAAAGTCCTCAATTCTGTTCAAAGGCACACATATTGCCACTCTTCTACATGTTTACGCAAAAGAAATAACACATCAACTTGCCGCTATGGAGCCCCATGGGAGGTTCGCAACACATCATCTCTTCACATTGATGGTTCTAGCAAAAAGGTGTACTCCCCTGCTAGAAATGATGACAAACTCAACATGCACAATGCTCAGCTAATTGCAATATGGAGGGCCAACATTGATTTTCAACCAGTTCTCTCACGCCATGCTGTGTTGAACTACATTTCAAAGTATGCAGCAAAATCAGAGGCAAAGTCTGAAAGCTACTACCAAATGCTCTCACGCCTCTCATAATGCTCCCCCCCAGATGCTCCTACTATCACTATCATCAGCAAAGTCCTCACCGAAATTGTTGCTGATCAAGACATTGGTGCACAAGAAACATGCCACATGCTACAAAAACTCCCACTAACAAAATGTAGTCGTTCTTTTGTCTCCCTCAATGTAAAAAAAATGTCTTCAAACGTGTATTGCATGATTTAGATAGTCATCCTCCATCAACACCTTTCATTTCCTCCTACATGCAAACACCAGCTGCACTTGAAAGTTTGTCTCTTATTGAAGTTGCACGCTCCTGGTCCTTCTCCACCCGCCGAAAAACATCACCATGGAAACAAATATTCCCTCCCATGGTTGTCCGCGTTCTTCCTCGTTACACCTCCATTCCATTGAAAGAATCACCATCCTATGTAGACTTCTGCTGGAGCGAACTCCTTCTATACTTCCCTTTCCGTAGCCTTCCGAATGATATTGGCATATTTGATGCAAGAATTGTTGCACACTGGGAAGAAATTAGACACACATACCAACCTTGGCATGTTTATCGCAAACCATCAACCCCAGACCTTTCCGACTCTATTTGTTCATCCCCAAACAACCCTCCCCATGGCCCCACACTTGACGTGCATGAACGGAAATTTCTCTCTCAACTCCACCCAGGTAACAACCTCGTCCTCGATGAGCTTGAAATGCTTGGCCATCGTGAGTTTGACACAAACCATAATTGGGGCCACTCTACGATCCCTCCACACTTACAAGAAACAACGATCCACTTCATCGACTCCACTCGCTCCTCCACAAGATCCCATCAACTCCTAACTCCATTTGCACATTCCCTTTCCTCCTTGTCCCCAAGCCAAACCATTGCATTCAATATCATCTTCTCGCACTTCCGCAACAGCATTGCCAAAAAAACACTACACATGATAATCCAAGGCACTGCTGGTACCGGCAAGTCGTTCCTAATTGACTTCTTAAAAAATGCATTCCTTGAAAGCTCCACCATGCAAAAATTCCCCCTGTTACTACTTGCTCCTACCGGTGTTGCAGCATTCCACATTAATGCTTTGACGATCCACTCTGCTCTCCGCAACCCTATATCTTGTATGGAGCCTTTAGAGGGTCAATCCCTCCTAAACCTTCAAGAACAACTTCAGCATATTCATTACATTCTAATTGATGAAATGAGCTTCATTGGTCCTAAATTTCTTTCTCAAATTGATGATCGCTTGCGCGAGGCATTCCCATCAAATGGAAACAGCCGATTTGGTGGACATTCTATAATCCTTGTGGGCGACCTTGGCCAACTACCACCTGTAAAAGACACGCCAATGTATGTAGGAAATTCTCGTGGCACTGCACTTTGGCAAAGCTTCACTACTGTGGCTACGCTTGCAACAATTTTTCGACAACAAGGAACAAGTCCTGCACAAATTTCCTTCCAAGAACTCCTCTCCAACCTTCGCAATGCAACACCCATTGTTGCTTATTGGAATCTTCTTATGACACGTTCAAAAACAAATCTTCCTGAAGCCAAAGTCCAATCATTCTCCACTTCAATGCATCTTTATTCAACAAATGACGCTGTTGACTTGCACAATAAATCAATGTTAAAATTATTAAATCAGCTAGTTGCACATTGTTATGCTGCCGAAAAGAGGCAACTAGAAACTACCCAACCAAAAAATTATCAATTATCAAAGAAAATACTCCTTTGCATTGACCAACGTGTTATTCTCAGAAGCAATCTTTGGGTTGGCACTGGTCTTATTAACGGTTCGCTCGGCATTGTTCGTGCAATCGTATATTCACCAGGTTGTACACCGCCAAAACTACCATCCTTTGTTGTAGTTGCCTTCCCTCACTACACTGGTCCACCATGGGATCCTTCGAATCCTACATTTGTCCCAATCCCCCCCATCACAAGGGGTTCACGCACACAAATCCCTCTCGGAATGGCATGGGGCTTAACAATCCATAAATCGCAAGGCATGACACTAGATAAAGCAACAATCAACATCGGCAACATTGACCGGCAAGGGCTCACTTTCACAGCTATCTCAAGAGTTCGCTCGCTGAATGATCTCTGCATCTCCCCTGCCTTCTCTTACTCACGCTATTCACGTATGCAGGACAACCCTTACATCATGCGCAGGAAACAAGAAGAAGCACACCTTTCTTCCAAATCTATTATTCACACTCCTTGAAAAACTCCTATTATTGGTACCTTCTATTCACTTGCATTCCACTTTTACTTCTTTCTTCTTGTTCCTCATAATAAGACCTTGCAAATTTCCTGCTTCATTTACATCTTCACTTTCCAATATCATTTCAACTCATATTTGTTCCTACTATTTGTTTCTTATTATGCTTTTCATTATTAGTGCCAAATTTTTACATGTTCAATTCTATGCTTTTCCTTCCCTTGCAGCAACTATGGATCGCAGGTACCTTTCTCAGCTCAACAAATTCTATGAAGAAATCACTCAACAGGAGAATGCACTCCTCATTCTACATCAACGCTTCTTAGTTCGACCTACTCTACCACTATACCGTTTGAGCCCAACATTGAAACTACTCCATAAGATCAAAATATTCATTCGTCGCCTCATTCATGTGCATGAAAGAGATGCACACAGGCAACTTCGAGCATACTATCTTAGTCGCGTCCCGAGTTTGGACGTCAATTGGTGTTGTCGCTGTCGGGAAACCCCCTGTATTTACGACTAGATTGCAACCAAACACCTTTTGTTTATGTTCCAAAGCAATTTTCTTCTATACTTAACAATATCACTCTTACTGTTTTTTCTTGTACCATGATGTAAAACTGCCTACTACTTCGAGTTTTAATAACATGTAAAACCTTTTTACCATTACATTACTTCAAATCAAGTGAATGATGCCTTCACAAAAATCTATATGATGCACAAGAATACCCCCTCAATGTGCTATGCTATCACTTGCTCCTCCTTTTTGTTCGAAATCTATTCTTTTCTAAATTTAACAATATCACTCTTACTCATTTTGCTTCTACCATTATGTTAAACTGCCTACTACTAGGACTTTCAAAAACATCTACAGCCTCTTTACCATTACATTACTTCTATACAAGTCAATGATGCCCTCGCAAAAAAAAAAATATACAATGGACAACAAATCTACGGTCTACTATATTGTATACTATCTATTTTCATCATATCAATTATGCCTACATAATTAAATCTCAAAAATTACTTCCTTTATATGCTCTCATTTTATACGATTATAAATTGATTCACAACCAAACCTATTCTTCATTTTCAATTACTTTGCTTCTAATTTAAATTACATTCATGCAAATATCATTAACTTACTTCTACTATTATTAACACATAATGATTTAACATAATAACCACAAAATCATAAAATCTAACTCATCGAGATGAAATTACCTACCTTCTTTCCACCTCCAACTTGAGCAAACAACATATTTTATTTTCATCGTTTTATTTTCATCATGTTCCCTAACACGTACCACAAAATGATTCAACTCTCCTCCTTCCCTCCCTTGCAGCAACTATGGATCACAACTACCTTTCTCAACTAAACAAATTCTATGAAGAAATCACTCAACAAGAGAATGCACTCCTCATTCTACAGCAACGCTTCTTGGTTCCACCTACTCTACCACTATACCGTTTGCACCCAACTTTGTAACTACTCAAGAATATCAAAATATTCATTCGTTGCCTCATTCATGTGCATGAAAGAGATGCGCAAAGGCAACTTCGAGCATACTATCTTAGTCGCATCCCGGGTTTGGACGTCAATTGGTGTTGTCGCTGTTGAGCAACCCCTTGTATTTACGACTAGATTGCAACCAAACACCTTTCATGCATGATCAGTCTACTATGCTAACACTTTTTCCTCCTTTCTGTTCCAAAGCAATTTTCTTCTATATTTAACAATATCACTCTTACTTTTTTTGCTTGTACCATGATGTAAAAATGCCTACTACTTCGAGTTTTCATAACATGTAAAACCTTTTTACCATTACATTACTTCAAATCAAGTCAATGATGCCTTCGCAATAATCTATACGATGCACAAGTATACCCCCCCAGAATATCACTCTTACTCATTTTGCTTCTACCATGATGTTAAACTGCCTACTACTAGGACTTTCAATAACATCTACATCCTCTTTACCATTACATTACTTCTATACAAGTCAATGAAACCCTTGCAAAAAAAAAAAAAATACAATGGACAAAAAATCTATGGTCTACTATATTGTATACTATCTATTTTCATCATATCAATTATGCCTACATAATTAAATATCAAAAATTACTTCCTTTATATGCTCTCATTTTATACGATTATAAATTGATTCACAACCAAACGTATTATTCATTTTCAATTATTTTGCTTCTAATTAAAATTATATTCGTGCAAATATCACTAACTTACTTCTACTATTATGAACACATAATGATTTTACATAATAACCACAAAATCATAAAATGTAACTCATCGAGCTTGAGCAAACAACATATTTTATTTTCGTAGCTTTAAATCTAAATATTCATGTAATCAATCAATAACAGATTTTCCCCTCATAAATTCACATTCATCATGTTCCCTAACATCTACCACAAAATGATTCAGGTCTCCTCCTTCCGGCGTTCCCTTGCACCCCCGGTGCAATTTCTACTTATTAAATGTGTTGGTATGAGGATGAAAACACATGATTCATTCGTATTACATTTCATTGCTTGTTTTACAGGTTTGAGAATAGAAGAATTACCATTTTTCTTTTATTTCCAATTTATTCAATTAAATGTTTTGGTATGAGGATGGAAAAGACATGTTCAATCGTATTATATTTCATTGTTTGTTTTACAGTATTACATTTCATTGCTTGTTTTACAGGTTTGGTTGACATTTTGGGAATATTATCTTATGTCTTATAATTTTGATTTATGAAAAAATGTATAATTTTTTTTTTTATTAAAATAAATTAAAATTTTATTTATTTATTTAAATATTTATTAATATTTGTTTTATATTACTCTATTATAATATTGATAATTTTATAAAGATTTTTAATTGAGAAAATTACATATTAATTAATTTTTTTGAACTAATTTATTAATTGACTGTTAGTTTTTAATGACAATGATGCATCCTCACTATTTATTCATTAAGATTAATCATCTTTTTCACCTTTTGAACAACTACAAGGAGTTTAGGCCAACCTGGAAATCCTCAACGAGCACCGGTATGAAGATAGAAACAAGTTGGTATCATAAATGAATGATATTCAATTTAACCTCGGTGAAACTCTCGAATAGTTCGAGAGAATCTGTTGGAACCAATGATGTATCAACGATCATTTGCACGACTTGGAGGCTCGAGTGGAGCATATCGACTTGCACATGCATGAGAGAGATGGCTTCCTTGGAGCGCCTCTTAGGCTTCCTCCTCAGCAACCCCCGTGACATGATTTTATTAGGTTTTTAGCTAGTTTTTTTGCCTTTTGGCTTTGTAAGGCTTTATAGCCTATCGGAAATAATGGTTGTATGGTCATATCTTTTGCATTCTACAATCTAGAGTAAGTGAAGCAAGAAGAGCCATGAAAACAAGTTTTGTACTCCGTTTCTCTTTGATGATAATATAAATTTGCACCTTTAATCGATATATATATATATATATATATTCAAAGATTATTGATAGATTAGTTCTACCTTTTATTGTTATATAGAAATATTTATTTTATTATTATATGAAAATAAAATTAGCTTTATTTATTTATTACTATAATCTTATTGTAATGAAAATATGTGTTTTGTTAATTACCTTTTTAAATTAGGTGTAGTCTAACTTACGAAATGGATTTTTCTAGGGAATTCCTTCCTAGTTAATTTTAACCTACATTTGGCATGACTTTAAGTTGTTTAATCTATCGCATTCAAGTTCCTTAAGGTTTTTTTACGGTGATGAATTGATTTATTAATTCAAAAATGTATTTTAAACAACAAAAATTCACAATATTCAAATAAAAAGGAATATTTGTTCTATAAATTAAACTACACTTTTTAATATATATATATATATATATATATATATATATATATATATATATATATATATATATATATATTAAAAACTTCTATTATAATATACTAATATGGATCCATCCTAGGTATGGATCTAGCAAGCCCCAAGAAGAATCAAATTGAATTCTTGAATGCATGAATAGATTGAATGACTTGAAAATCCATTTGGGTTGTTGCATTATGTAGACTATACTGGTTAAACTTGTAATTCAAACAAATCTTTGTTGGGTTGCATATAAAAATTGATACAGAAATACAAGTTAAAAATCATCAAAATGTTGAATAGTGAGGGTAGTTAAAATGTTTTAACTAATTTATTTTTCTCAATTGCTTAGTATAACAAATGCATGGTCCTTTTCTTTTTACCATATGTAATTAAGATGAGAATAATTTATTGTCAAGTCTCACTAGCACAACTGGTTGAGGATGGGTCTCATCAGCAAAGTGACCCAAAATCAAACCTCATGGGGGTGGTTGTACCCTGTGCAAGGGGGAAGAGACATCCAAAAAAATCCAACCAAATAAGGGTTGGTGTGTCCCAGGCCAAGTGTGATCGTCGGGTGACTTTGATGACTTAGATGACCTTAGGTCAAAGCTCCTCAAGCCACAAGTCAAGCTTGGAGGATCACAGATAACTTGACAAATAAATAAAAAACATGAAAATAATTTACTTAACATGGCATTGAAATATTTTATTTGTGGTCCATTTATGGACCACAATGTCCATATTAAAATGTATTTTTATTAATAATATATTTTTATGACTTAGATTTAATTTTTTATTAATATTAATATGTTTTTAATTCGACATCAATTTATATTAAAATTTGAATGAATTGCGCATCTCTTTCTTATTAAAATCCAATTTATTTATTCTTTTTTTTTTTAGTAATTCTAAATCTATTAATATGTAACATAATAGGACAAAACTGCCACTGCCTCAGCTGAGAAAGCCTAAGAGCAGGGCTTGATAGCCATGAAAATCAAGAGTTTGGACTGCCCACAGAGGGGAAACCAGTCCCTGAAAGTTAAGTTTTTCCACCCTCATAGGGGAAACCGGCATTTGAGACAAATAGTTTGACAAAAAAACAAGTAAAAATACAGACCACTCTGCCAGCAGAGGGAAATTAACCAGGAAATCAAAAACTAGCCTAGGAAACCTGAGTAGTAGGAACGAAATCCACTGAAGGTCTTCCTGGCTACTGATCATTGGCTAGAAAAGGAGGCTCCTCCACGATTCTGCATCTATACTCATCGTTGCTTCCGCCATCATCTGTAGAGGGAGTCGCAGTGTCTTTGCCCTTCTCATTCTTCACCTGAACCTGCACAGTATCTTCACGGGCGATGTTCAGCTATGCCAAGGATACCTTGGCATTTTCTGCAGACGTGGGAGCAGGGGCAGCATAGGGGCCAGGGATAATGACAGACGGGGGTGCAGGGAAGCCTGTCTCCTCCCGGATAGTAACCGTAACATAGGCAGTAATAACCGGCTTATCAAACAAACAATCAAAACATAAGTCCACCCGTTGAGAGGATTGTCGCAGGGGAATGGAGGCAAACGAAGAGGGGGCGAGAGAGGCACCAAAATAGAGAACCTAAGGCACAGGAGGCGCAGAAGAAGGAACATGGGGAGGCGGAGAGCTCGGGAAGGGGTGAGCATGTTTGCTAAAATGAAGTCTACCCCTACGGCTCCACGTTTCGGGAATGTGGTCACAGGAGAAGTCCTCAGAGGAGGAATCCGAACTAGGGAAGGACCGAGAATGGATGGTGCAGCCATGACTGCTCCTACGTCAGCATCGCATCCTATGGCGCAGTCTGGGCATGGTGATAGGGAAAAGCTCCTAGTGGCACTGGTGGAATGGTCGGAGGAGAATCAGCACAGAGGAGCTGGAGGAGATAAGCAGGGAATTCAAGCAACAGAGGTTGCTTTGCGAAAAATGACACTCCAGGATAGTTTCCAAACAGCAAAGGAGCACACAACACCTACCAGTCTGTGTTCGTGCGCTTGGCTCAGCGCAGGCGGGCGGACAAGAGCCTCTTCGTGGGACAATAGAATTGCAGACAAAGCGTTCACCATACAACAATTCAAACTCCAAGTCAAGAGCCATAATGAACCAGGGGAGGTGCAAAGGGCATCGACGCTTCGAGAGAGTAGAGTTAATGGATTTCAGGGGTGGAAAATTTAATGACCACTTTAATGCTTCTGTGGGAGGCCACATGGCCACCCCACGCCATCGCCCTTGGGATGCGGCTTGGGACGGGTGTCCCATCATGATCGGGTGTCATCTGCATCCAAAGTCCAATTTATTTATTCTTCCTTTCAATTACTTTTTATATTTGAGCATTGAAGTATTCTATTGTGATCAATATTAAAATATTTTCTCTCTTTATATAATATAAATATGTCTATGTATGTGCACACATGTGTGTGAAATAGATATTGAAATATAAATATTTTTAAAAATAATAATAAATTTACATTTTTTTCTCATATTCAAAAATTAAAATATAATATTTTTTTACTTTTAATTACTTTACCTCTCTTTATAGTTGATACACATAGAAATATTTTATTTATGGCTAAGAGTGAGAGTGAAATATTTTCATCACATTTCCTTCATATTTAGTTGTAACAATAAATTGATATTGTTAGAAAATTATGTATTATGGAGCAATGCAACACATAAAATATGCGGAAAATACAAGCACACAAAACACATAAAACCAAATAGACACAGATATATGTGGTTCACCCAGTTTGGGCTACGTCCACCCCGAATAGCCAGTCCTTCCTTTCTATTATCCAGCAAAATGAAGAGACAAAACCTACAGCATATCCGCTGTAATATCCTTTGTTCTCTCTCACAGACTCCCTCTCTGTTTGTCGCTCCGAGAATACACATACGATGCACAGTCGCAATACAATGCCCTCATAAAAGCGAGGGGTTGCCTTCTAGGGAAAAAAACCCTAATCTAAACATAACTTCTACCGTCAGATCATTTGCCTAATGGCTTGTTGATTGACTAGAAATTACTATACTTTTACAAGGCAATTTTACATTTGTTTTTAGCTTCGGGGGCGCTGCCCTCGAAAGCCCCCGCCAGGGGGGGGCTCCGAAAAGCGCTGCCGCCCCCCCTGGACCCCCCATGGCAGCAATTAATTACGGGTGGCATTTCCGCCCCTTTTAAGGTACAGTGGTCCAATGTTGTGATACAAAGTAAACAAGATAATGAGGCTCCACACCCAACAATCTCCCACTTGGAGACTGATTGTAGCAACTCCACCGCTGCTTCATTTACTGGACAATGACTCCTCTTTGGACCTGGCTGTTTCTCATCTTTATCGTCATCCTTGAAGACCAATTGAAACTGAGCACATTCTCAGTTTCTCCCTGGTTACAACTTTTGTTAGCATATCTGCAGGATTCTGGCTAGTGTGTATCTTTTCCAGCTTCAACTCTCCATCTTCTAATACTGACCGTATGAAATGGTACTTGAGATGTATGTGTTTAGTCCTGGAATGAAATGCTCAATTCTTTTCAAGATGAATGGCACTTTGGCTATCACTGTATAGCGTGCCCATATCATGCTTCTTACCCAATTCATCCATAAACCTTTGTAACCAAATCATTTCTTTACTAGCCTCTGTAGCAGCAACATACTCAGCTTCTGTTGTTGAAAGTGCAATAACACTTTCGATTTTTGATACCCAACTGACAGTTGTTCCACCTACAGTAAATACATATCCTGTAGTGCTCCTCGTGTTATCTCTGTCACCTGCCATATTTGCATCAACATATCCCTGTAAAGCAATGTTTAAACCACCAAAGCATAATGCTTGATTTGTGGTACCTCTCAATTATCTGAGAATCCATTTAACTGCCATCCAATGTTCTTTTCCTGCATTATTCATGTACCTGCTTACAACTCCCACTGCATGTGCAATATCAGGCCTTGTGCAGACCATTGCATACATTAAGCTTCCTACTGCTGATGCATATGGAACTTTAGACATATAATTCATGTCTTCTTAGGTCTTTGGGCACATCTCCTTAGTAAGTTTGAAATGGCTAGCAAAAGGTGTACTAACTAGTTTTGCATTATGCATATTAAATCTTTTCAACACCTTTTCTATGTACTCATTCTAAGACGGTGTTAATTTGCAATTTTTCCTGTCTCTAGTTATCCTCATACCAAGGATTTGTTTTGCAGCTCCCAAATCCTTCATTGCAAATGAATTTTCCAATTTTCTTTTCAGCACATTTATTTCTTGCATGTTAGACCCTGCAACAAGCATTTCATCTACATACAATAACAATATAATATAGCTGCCATCATTTTTCCTTTTTAGATAAACACAATGATCAGAGTGACATATAGTATAACCTTGTTTAGACATAAACTTGTCAAATTTTAGATACCACTGCCTTGGAGCCTGTTTTAAGCCATGCAAGCTCTTCTTTAACCTGCACACCAATTTTTCTTTCCCTTTTACCTCATATCCTTCTGGTTGCTGCATGTATATCTCTTCCTCCAAATCTCCATGGAGAAATGTAAATCTTCTGCTGCTACAAGACTTAAAATAGTTCTGATTGAATTCATCTTAACAACAGGAGAAAATATTTCATCAAAATAAATACCTTTCTTCTGTGCAAAAGCCTTCACCACAAGTCTAGCTTTGTACCTCTCTTTTCCTCCATCTTCTTCCTTCAGCCTGTAAACCCATTTATTCTGCAATGTAGTTTTACCTGCAGGAAACTTGACTAAGTCCCAAGTCTGGTTATGCATTAAGGAGTCCATCTCTTCTTCCATGGCTAGCTCCCACTTCTTCTTGCTTTCAACCTGCATTGCTTCTTCATAACATTCAGGTTCACCAGAATCAGTCAACAATAAATAATATAATGAAGGAGAGTATCGTTCAGGGGGTCTAATTATCTTGGTAGATCTTCTAACACCACTTTCAGGTGTTTGTGGTGCTTGTTTCTGTTGTGGTGGTTGCTACTACTGTGGTTGTTGATTATTATTATTTTCAAGCACCTTTACTTTTTCAGTTATCTCATCAAGAACCGTGTATTCCTTGCTTTCTTTTTCCTGTTTCTTTTCCTACAACTGATTCTTATATAAGACCTTTTCATTTAATATTACATCTCTGCTCCTAATGATTTTGTGATTTTCATAATCATATAAGCGATAACCAAAATCATTAGCACCATATCCAATAAAGGTACATTTCTTTGATTTTCCCTCAAGCTTTGTTCTGTTTTCTTTATTAATATGGACAAAGGCCTCACAACCAAAAGGCTTTAAAAAAGAGTAGTTTACCTTTTTACCTGTCCATGCTTCCTCTGGAATACCACCATCCAAGGAACTTGAAGGCCCTCTGTTTATTAGATAAACAACAGTATCTACAACATCTGCCCAAAATTGTAAAGGCAATCTTGCATGCAATCTCATGCACCTTGCATGCTCCATGATTGTTCTGTTCATCCTTTCTGACACACCATTTTCTTGTGGTGTTCTTGGAACTATCTTCTCTCTATGAATTCCATGCTCTGAACAGTACCTATCAAACTCTTTGCTGCAATATTCACCTCCATTGTCTGATCTGAGACACTTCAACTTCTTTCCTTTCTCAATCTCAACCAAAGCTTTCCATTTCTTGAAAGTATCAAATACATCAGATTTATTCTGAATACAATAAATCCATGTTTTTCTAGTTGCATCATCAATAAAAGTAACATAATAACGAGAGCCACCGAGAGATGATACCTAAGCAAGTCCCCATACATCTGTATGCACAAGCTCCAATTTTTCGCTCTTCTTTTCTTTCCCAACTCTGAGAAATCTGACTCTCTTTTGTTTTCCATAAATGCAATTTTCACAGAAATCCAAATCAACATTCTTCAAACCTAGCAACAAATTTCTTGAGTGAAGAATCTTCATTCCCTTCTCACTCATGTGTCCGAGCCTATGATGCCATAATCTTGCATCTGCTCCTTTGGAAGTTAAAGCATTAACAGAGTTAGAAATACCATTGCATAAATACAATGTACCAACCTTTTCACCTTTTTCTATTACCAGTGCTCCTTTGGTGACCTTCCAAGTTTTATCTGTGAAAGTTGTCACACAACCTTCACTACCTAACTGCCCTGTTGAAATCAGATTTTTCTTTAGATTTGGAACATGCCTTACCTCCTTTAGTAGCCATTGGTTTCCATTCTGTTGTTTTACAAGAACTTTACCCATTCCAACAATTTTACAGGGTTTATCATCACCCAGACGAACTTGTCCAAAATCTCCTTGAACATAGTCATGAAAATATTTCTTATCAGGTGTGGCATGGAATGAAGCCCCTGAATCTACAACCCAAGAATCAGTAACATTTTCAAAAGAAAGAATCAAAGCATCTTGTAACACATCACCTATCACATTTGCTTCATGATTGATTTCTTGTTGTGTGTCTCCTTCTTTTTCCTTCCGAGATCTACAGTCTTTTTTTAGGTGTCCTTTCTTTCCGCAATTCCAGCACACTGTTCCTGATCTGGACTTGGATCTGCCTTTCCTTGATTTACTGTGATATCCCGAGCTTTTTCCTCTTTCCATTCTTCTTCCCCTAGACTCTGCACTCAAAGCATTACCTGATGTCTCACCGGAGCTTTTCCGTCGCATTTCCTCGCTAAGGATAGCACCAACAACATCATCAAACTTTAAAGTACTAGATCCAGAGACAGAGTTACTAATGGACATTACTAAACCATTCCAACTCTCTGGCAATGAGCACAAGAATAACAGAGCTCTAACTTCATCATCAAAGTTTACCCCTACAGAACTTAACTGACTGGTAACTGTATTAAATTCATTTAAATGGTCTGCAACAGATCCACCTTCCGACATCTTCATATTAAATAGTCGTTTCATAGGAAATACCTTGTTTGAGGCCGATGGCTTTTCATATAGTTTCGCCAACGTCTACATCAAACCCTCTGTTGTTGTTTCCTTCAAAATATTGAAGGCAACTGATGCCACAAGGCACAACCGTACTGTTCTGAGTGCCTTTCTATCGAGAATGTTCCATTCTGCGTCTGTCATGGCCACCGGCTTCTTTGTTTTTCTGCTCAATGGTAGGTACAGATCTTTCTAATACAGATAATCTTCCATCTGCATCTTCCCAAATGAGAGGATTTTGATGATCAATTTCTAGACCTCAGCTTGTGAACTTGTATTACTCCCACTTGAACAGGGTATACCACCCGGCCAGTTATAATTAAATATTACCTTAAAACACGATACAGTTACTAGAAAAGTATATATTGCTGGAGCAAATGCAACACATAAAATATGCGGAAAATACAAGCACACAAAACACATAAAACCAGAGAGACACAGATATACGTGGTTCACCCAGTTTGGGCTACGTCCACCCCGAAGAGCCAGTCCTTCCTTTCTATTATCCAGCAAAATGAAGAGACAAAACCTACAACATATCTGCTGTAATATCCTTTGTTCTCTCGCACAGTCTTCCTCTCTGTTTCTCGCTCCGAGAATACACATACGATGCACAGTCGCAATACAATTCCCTCATAAAAGCGAGGGGTTGCCTTCCAGGGAAAAAAACCCTAATCTAAACATAACTTCTACCGTCAGATCATTTGCCTAATGAACGGGCCAAATTGACTAGAAATTACTTTTACAAGGCAATTTTACATCTGTTTTTAGCTTCGGGGGCACTACCCCCGAAAGCCCCTGCCAGGGGGGGGCTTCGAAAAGCGCTGCCGCCCCCCCTGGACCCCCCACGGCAGCAATTAATTACGGGCGGCCTTGCCGCCCCTTTTAAGGTACAGGGGTCCAATGTTGCGATACAAAGTAACCAAGATAATCAGGCTCCACACCAACAGATATTATTTATGTTTTATAATGTTTATAATTAATTAGCCATATACATACATTCATTTAAAAAAAAGAATAAGTGTTAACTCCATATTGAGCATGAATGAAATCATACACCCTCATACTATATTTCTCTGTAAAATAAAGATATTAATAAATCATGAATAAATATTCATATCAACCCTACGTTGTTGATGACGAATCATCATGCTATACTTCCTCGTAAAATAAACATATTAACAAAATAATGAATATATATTCATATCCACCTTATGTTTTTGACGACTTATTCTCTGTAGTAATAACACAAGTGCATTAATAATGTGGTTGATATATGTTGATATGTGTATATCAATAACATGCATTATAAACCTTAGGAACTAATATGAAATACAAAGGATTAATATTATAAACCCAAGGGATTGTTATTAAAAACCCAAGGGATTAATATTAAAAATACAAAGGATTAATATTGAGAACCAAAGAGATTAATATTATAAACCCTTTGTATTATTATTATAAATGTAACTAGTTATTAATATTATAAACCCAAGGGATTAATAAACCTAATGAATTTATATTATAAATGTAATGGATTATAAACCAAAGGGATTTATATTAAACCCTAGGATTTACATTATAAACCCTTTCAATAATATGATACCCTAGGAATATAAACACTTAGATTAATAAACCAAACAATTGTTATTATAAACCCAAGACACTCATAAACCTAAAGGATTAATAATAAAAACCCAAGGGAATAATATTAAACTCAAGGGATTAATATTGTAAATCCAAGGGATTAATATTGTAAATCCAAGGTGTATAAAGCTGAATATAAATATTATAAATGCTAAAATAAACCAAGTCGACCATGTTTTTCCATGATTGATTTTCATATTGACAGAGTCTTTGTCAGAATGCGACATTGGACCATGGTTGACCATGATTGATTTTCATATTGAGATAGTGTTTGTCACGCCCCCGAGTCAGTTTCTCTCATCGGAGTATCATGCAGCACGATCTAAATACCCATACTTAGTTTATTCTTTCATGTTTTCTTGACTATGCCTCCAAACATTATTATATTATTTATTCATTATTAGTTATGTGCAAAATTAACATAACATCAGAAAGTCACAATATGCCAGCAATACCAATAACAACGATATACAAATTTTATAATTTTCATTTATAAAATTTCCATGTAAAATAAATTTTTTACAAAGGGGAGGTTGAACTCCGCCTCTACCCAAATTCCTGCAAAATTCTCTTACCCGTGCACATTATCATGCCAAACCTGATCTTCCTACACACTGCCACCAAAACTATGCATTATTCTTGTTTTTACACGAATCAGCCCAACCTATGCATGTAGTCGAGTCACACCCAAGTCGGCATTATATGCTTCATGACTCGTGCCTAAGCTGCACATGCTATTGTGTAAAGCCTGAGTCACTCGAACTATTATAATCGTGCCCATTATCGTAACTACTACATGATCTACCCACACCATGGGCTCATCCACCTTTGTCACAGCTCACTTCCACCCAACTCGCCCTTTAACTTCTCACTACGAACTTAGAGCTCATTCGGTTTATGTATTTTTCCACTCTCTTGGCTCCCATATATATATGCTAACCATTCAAGTGTTTGCGTTTGGCTCGTGTCGTTTAGGGCTTCATCCTGTCAAGACGATCCGCCCGATAACCATGACACACCCCTCTCATGTGCATCAGCCCATCGTAATGTTACCTCTCTGTATCATATAAACTCTCCACAGTCGCTCCTCAACACTTAGCCATTTTTCCACTTGTCGTCCTCGCTAGGGTATGTGTGTGCGGAGTGTACACCCTTGCTGCACTTCGCCAAACATGTTTTCAAGTTGCTTGCTATGTTGACTCACTCGGGCGCGTGCCTGCACGAGTGCCTGTTCCACGGGTAGCCCGGTTTCCCTCGCCTATTATGACTACCCATCGCACTTTTGAGGTGCACCCACCCATCGAACTTTCTTTGCACTTTGGCGCGCCCATCACACTTTAGTTATGTTTACCCATGTTGGGAAATGTTGGCTCGAAACCTTGACAATGTGACATTTGACCATGCTTGACCATGCTTGACAATGGTTGATTTTCATATTGAGACAATATTTGTCACAATGCAACGTTGGACCATGGTTGACCATAGTTAATCATCGATGGCCATGTTTTCCACAATGTGACGTTGGACTAGGAGACAATGTTTGTCACAATGGGACCATGATTATTGATCATGATTAACCATGGCGGACCATCGTTGATTTTCATATTGAGACAATGTTTGTCACAATGTGACATTCGACCATGGGTAACCATTCATTACCATGGTTGGTGATGGTTGATTTTCATATTGAGACAATGGTTGTCAAAATGTGATGTTGGACCATTATTGACCATGGTTAAACATGATTCACCATAATCGACCATGGTCAACCATGGTTGATTTTAATATTGAGACAATATTTGTCACAATGCAAAATGGATCATGCTTGACCATGGTTGAACCGTTACATTAACAAACACAATGGATTTATATTATAAACATAAGGGAATAATAGATTAAAGATATTAATACTAAAACCCCAAGAGATTATGAACCCTATGGAATAATATTAAACCCAATGGATTAATATTATAAACCTGAGATATATAAACCCTAAGATAAATATTATAAACCCAAAAATAAACATGGATGAACATGGTTAATTTTCATATTGTGACAATTCTTGTCACAATGTGACATTGGACCATGGTTGACCATGCTGAACCAGGATTTTTTTTCATATGGCGAAAATATTAATCACAATGTGACGTTGGACTACGGTTGACCATGGTTTTTTTTCATATTGAGTCAATCTTTGTCACAATGCAAAATTTGACCATCGTTGACCATGATTGATTTTATAAAACATGGGTGACCATGAAACACCATGGTTTATCATGATTGAATTTGGTTGACCATCCTTGACCATGATTGATATTATAAAGCCAACATATTAATAATTCATAGCGATTAATACTAAAAAACAAAGGGATTATAAGACAAGGAGAATAATATTAAACCCTAGGAATTAGAAACTTTATATTAATAAACCCAACCAATTGATAATAAAAACCTAAGGGAATAACAAACACAATGGAATAATATTAAACCCTAGGAATTTGAACCCCTATATTAATAAACTAAAGGGATTGATATTATAAATCCAAGGGAATATTAAACCCAAGGGATTAATATTAAAATCCCAAGGGATTATGAACCCAAGGTATAAAAACCCTAAGATAAATATTATAAACCCTAAAATAAACATGGTTGACCATGGTTGATTTTGATATTCAGACAATCCCTGTCACAATGCCTTCTCACAATGCGATGTTGGACCATGGTTAACCAAGCTAGACCATGATCAATTTTCATATAGACACAAAAAAAATTCACAATGCAACGTTGGACCATTGTTGGCCATGCTTTATTTTCATATCGAGAAAATCTTTGTCACAATGCGGTGCTAGATTATGGTTTAACATGATTCATTTTGTAAAACATGGTTGATCATGGTTCACCTTGGTTGACCATGGTTGAGCTTGCTTGACCATGGTTGAGCTTGCTTAACCATGGCTGACCATGGCTAACCATGATTGATATCATAAACCCAAGGGAATAATAAAATCAAGGGATTAATCCTAAAAACCCATGGGATTATAAACCCAAGGGAATAATATTAAACCCTAGAAATTTGTACACTTAGATTAATAAACCCATGGGAATAATAAACCCAAGGAACTGATATTAAAAACCCAAAGGAATACTATTAAACCCTAGGAATATGAACCCCTAGATTAATCAACTGAAGGGATTGATATTATAAACTCAAGAGAATAATAAACCCAATGGATTAATACTAAAACCCCAAGGGCTTATGAACCCAAGGGAATAATATTAAACCCATTGGATTAATATTATAAAACCAAGGTATATAAACCCTAAGATAAATATTATAAACTCTAAAAGAAACATGGTTGACCATAGTTTATTTTCATCTTGAGACAATCATTCTCACTATTGGCCTGTGACTGCACACAAGGTGGAGAAGTGGCCCCTATAAGAAAATCACAAGGATGAGGCGTGAACGACTAAAGTGAAGGCTAAGCACTTCAAGCACAGGTTAGGCGGACACCCCGCAGTCAAAGGAGGAACGAGCACTTACCACTCACCTTTTCGCATCACCAACCTCTCCACTCGTCGCAAATCACACATCACAAATTTTAGCATTTACCCTCCATTCCTCATAACAATGCTCCCCGACCTCCGATTTTCGATGTTAGTTGGGTCCCACCTCCACCATGCCACGTCGCTTTCCTTCCATCACACCTCGCAAATCGCAAATCATAACACTTACTGCCCACTTCTCATAGCTAAACTTCTCGATTGCGATTTGAGATATGACTTTGGGGCCCCACCTCATTGCCTCATCACCTTTCTGCCACAGCATATCACAAATCACAGATTATAGCATTTACCTCCCACTCCTCTTAACTAAATACTCCCGATTGTGATCCGCAGGCGTCCCCACCTCCTTTCCATGTCACCTTTCGGCCATCGCACATCGAAAATCACAGATTATAGCATTTACCTCCTGCTCCTCATAACTAAATACTCCCACCTCCTTTCCTCATCATCAAAGTCCTCCCCTGGCCTCGGTCCCGCTCTTTTCAGTGATCAACCACCCCACTAACTCCACCATCACTTCCACCATTTCCATCCATAATCTATACGTTCTATCACCATTAAACCTCTGCCATCTTCCCTTCATATCCGCTCCCTATCACGCATCTGATGGCTCACGATCTAATTCGGCCCCCCCTCACCTTCCGAAGGTTAATGCCAGGAGGGGGGCCCAAAGTGGTCTGTTTTGGAAACCGCCTCAGGTGCTACGTGTTGGCCTAATGTGATTTTACACCCCCCACCAATCCAATAGCACAAATTGGATGGGCCCCACTCTGAAATATGGTCTTCGGTTTTTAAATTCCTAAACATCATAGGTTTTGGGGTGGAGCAAGTACAATTATGGTTTATTCAGTTGCTCCATGAAATCTCCACTAAATAGAAAGGCACACGCAGCACAGCTAGCCATTCAGTAACGGTTAGTGGAAATCATGATAACAAGGGAGTGGAAGATTTTGACAACAGTAGGAATCAAGGAGTGGAAGTCAGATTGCCCACCTGTTCATGGCCACTCCTCGCTGCCCCATTTTGAAGATTATAGGACCCTACCTCCATGGCCAACTATGTTTTCTCTTTTACTGCTTGATTATGATGTTTTGTTGGTGAAATCTCGATTTCACCCGATTTTGTTTTGATTTTCTATTTGCAGGAGTGATTGCTTGGTGCACGCTCCAGTAGTTGGTTAGGATATTTTGATTCTCATATGTGTGGGCCGATCATGAATGATTATTCGATCGTGAAGCCTCAAGGAGAACTCTATATGTAGAGAGTTCAGAGATGAAAGAAAGGTTTTGATTGCTATGGAAGTCCTGAGTTCATATTTTGTATAGCACATTTTGTAATGTCTGGGATAAGATATTAATGCATATCTAGAAATTTTTTTTTGAAAAGGTAATATAATAACGATTTGTTTGAAATAGATTCCAAGTAGTCTTTTGAACAGTATGTATGCCTCTTCTGTGTATTTGTTTAGTTTTCTTATTGAGTTTCTTTGAATGTTTCTTCAATTATCATGTGTTAGAAATGTTGGTCACAAATGTATAATAGATGAATTTACCTCTGTCTTGCTTCTAGAAATGGTACTCATAAGTTAATCACTTGGTCACCTTAATTGTGCTCGACATAGGATTGTTGTTTCATACACTTTATCACAACCGTTTTCTTCTTTAAGTCTGCGTAGGGCAGATTCTTACCTTTCAGTAAGGCTGCATCTCTCCAACTCTCCTCTCCCCGTTCATCCAAGTGTTCACCCTCTTTTACCTCGAAAGACTGTTCACTAGTTTCATATTTGGCACATTTACAACAATTGAGCTTCATAATGGCCTCAGGCCCATTCTGAGTTATATCCAACATACAATCAAAGTTAGACTCGTTGCTCCGCTCCCATCGCTACCTTGAACCACCAAATAAGTAAATCTCACAAAGGGTATATCATGTGAGGTCTCCATAAATTGAAAGTTAATACAAGAAAACCTCCTATCCTTAAGATGTCCTAGGCACTAGTCTCCTGCAACTCAAGGTTGTCTCTAGGAGTGACAACACTCACAATGCGATGTTGGATAATGGTTGACCATGTTGGACTATAATTGATTTTCATATGGAGACAGCCTTTGTCACAATGTGACGTTGCACTATGGTTGATTTTCATATTGAGCCAATCTTTGTCACAATGTGACATTGGACTATGGTTAACCATGATTAGCTATAGTTAACTATGATTAATTTTATAAAACATAATTAATTATGTATATATAAAAGTAAAAAATATATATATTATAATTATTATATGTTTTATTTTATAACTTTTAATTAAAATTCAATTAAATCATTTTTGGTTAATTAATAATGTTTTATTATTTCAAATTAATTTTTAATTATATATATAAATTTAACACTCCAAAAAAAATTCAAATGTATGATTCCGATTTCCAACAATTTCCTACCAAATTATTAACAAATTAGACTCCAAATATAAGAGTGAAAATCCAAAACCTATATTATATATAACATACTACCGAGAAGAAAAAGACAACCGAGACTACACCAAACAAATATTAAAAACCCGTGGCTTCTGGTTTGTTTATTAGTAATGATGTATCACTACCAATGATTGATATGACTTAAGTTCATGGGTTTGGCTGCATACAGAAAAGCGTGGCATGGTTTGCCCTGTTGCACCGGTTACTTTTCGATGTTCACTGTCATTCATTCATGGACTCCCACCGACTAAAGGACGGCCTGAGCCACCGGTGATTTTCGGTGAAACAGTTTGCTTCCAAACGAAGGCTATGTTACCTTTTAGAAAACATTTTCATAAACGAAGGCTATGTTCATAAATTTTCTACTTTGAAGTTAATGCCGAAGAAACTTAAACCAAGGATTGGGTAAGTTAACGAAAAAACAATTTGTTATTAATGGTATCTTGACCATCATCATCACAAGGTATCATCAATCGTTAACATGAACCGTCACAATACCAAGGGTTAAAACCAAAATCCCATGTATTTATTTATCTTTTAACAATATTTCTTCAATCAACACATGCACAATCTATCAAGTATTAATTTATTTGTTTTAATTTTAAATTTGTTAATTTTTTTGGTTTAATCATTAATTTTAATTTTCCATAACCATTTTTATATTACAATTTGATTTTCTTAATTTTTATTTTTATTAGGTTTTAAAAGAAAATTTCAGTTTTATTTAATATGTTTTTGTTAAAATAATTCAAATTTAACTTAAACTTTAATTTTCTACTATTTATATTTTATTTTTAATTTAATAAATTAATTATTATTATTTTTTATTTATTTCAAAATAATTGAAATTTATTTTTTATTTTCAATTTAATAAATTATTTTTTCTACAAAATACGAATACCAGATATTTCAATACAATGATATATTGTCATGCCAATGAGAATTGAATCTCGATGAAAAATTGTCATTAAATCCTTCCAAGTACTTCGAAATACATTCAATTGACCATTGCAACTCACTATTTATTTCCAATTTAGAATTTACCACAAGAAAAGACATAATTCCATCCATTACATTTCATTGCATGCTTTACAGGTTTGATTGTCATTTTAGAAATGATATAGTTAAACTCTTTCCATTTTCAACATTATCATATATCAAATGTGAGAAGCACATAGATAATAAGGTTTTTCAAATTATTTCACTTGAAATATTTAAGTATCTTTATATTGATTGCCGGTTACAAAAATATATTGATTATAAGTTACAATAAACTGAATTGTTTAATTTTATTTTTATTTAATATTTTCAGATTTTATAATCAAAATAAATTTATGTGTGTGTCTATTGTTTACAAAAAGAAGAAATATCTTTGTAAAATGTGTGTATGTGTGAGACATGAGTTTAAGTTGTTTAATTTATCGAATTAATTTTAACTAAAATTTGGTAGAGATTTTTAAAAATATGAGTTTAAGTTGTTTAATTTGTTGAATTCAAGTACCCTAAGGGTTTTTTGGAGTTTAAGTTGTTTAAACTATTGAAGTCAAGTACCCTGAGCGTTTTTTTGGGTGCTAAATCCATTTATTCATTCAAAAATGTATTTTAGACAACAAAAAATCACAATATTCAGGTAAAAAGGAACATTTCATCTATAAATTAGACTACACTTTTAATATATATATATATATATATATAGTTCGTCTATCATAATATACGAGTATGGATCCATCTTAGGTATGGATCTACCAAACACCAAGAGGAACCAAATTGCATTTTTGAATGGATGAATGGATTCAACGGATTGAAAATCCATTTGGGGTATTATATTATGTAGACTATATTGGTTAAAAATGTAATTCAAAGAAATCTTTGTTGGGTTGCATATAAATTTGATACAAAAATATAAGTTAAAAATGATCAAATGTAGAATAAAGAGGCTAGTTAAAATGTTTTAACTATTTTATTTTTATTTAAGTATTGAGGGGTTTCACAGTGCATTATATTAATATCATTTTTTGGGATTCAACTGTGTTATGTAAGTCATTCATTTAGGGCCATTTCAACGAGACGTATTCGTAACTCACTAATTTCTCATGGTTTTTGAATAGTCCAATTAGCACTCATTACATCAGAAGTAAGTCATTGATCTATGACCAATGAGAGGTAGTTGTAAATGACTAATTTCTCATGATTTTTTAATAGTCCACTTAGCACACATTGCATCGGGTGACGCTCACATGGGTGAAGAAGTGGGATTGAAACTAGTTAAATGAATCACATAGCATCAATCATCAATTATGGGGCTTGTACGTGGTAACCAGGACTTCCTGGGAGGTCACCCATCCCAAATCAACTCTAGCTTAAGGGTGCTTAACTGTGGAGTTTTCCCCACAATCAAGCCCACTTAGCAAGTATTGTGCCTCATGAACCATTCAAGCAGAGCTCCCTTCACTCTTTTGTATTTAAGTATTAAGGGGTTTTTGAAGTGCGTTATATTAGATATCATTTATTTGGATTCAATTGTGTTAAGTAAGTAATTAATCTATGACCTTTTCCATGAGAGGTAGTCGTAACTGACCAATTTCTCATGATTTTTGAATAGTCCACTTAGCTCTTATTACATTAGGTGATGCTCACAGGCGTGAAGAAGTGGGACTGAAACTAGTGAAACACATCACATAGCATCAATCATCTCTTTTGGGGCTTTCACCCAGTAACCAGGACTTCTCGGGAAGTCACCCATGCCAGATCGCCTCCGGCTCAAGCGCGTTTAATTCTAGAGTTTTCACCATAATCAAGCCCACTGAGCTTGCTACCCCATTTGAAAAACCTTAGCAAGTATTGTGCCTCATTAAATATTCAAGTAGAGCTCCCTTCACTCTTTTTTATTTAATTATTGAGGGGATTTCACAATGCATTATATTAGATATCATTTTTTTATATTCAACTGCATTAAGTAAGTAATTCATCTATGACCATTTCCATGAGAGGTAGTCATAACTGACTAATTTCTCTAGATTTTTGAATAGTCCACTTAGCACTCATTTCATCGAGTGATGCTCATAGGGGTGAAGAAGTGGGATTGAAACTAGTGAAATGAATCACATAGCATCAATCATCACTTCTAGGGCTTGCACCCGGTAACCAAGACTTCCCAAGAGGTCACCCATCCCAATCGCCTCTTGATCAAGCGCACTTAACAGTGGAGTTTTCCCCACAATCAAGCCCACTTATCTTGCTACCCCATTTGCAAAACCTTAGAAAGAATTATGCCTTGTGAACCATTCAAATAGAGCTCCCTTCACTCTTTTGTATTTATTTATAGAAGTGTTTTTGCAGTGAATTATATTAGATATCGTCTTTTGGGATTCAACTCCGTTAAGTAAGCCATTCATATATGGCCTTTCCATGAGAGTTAGTGATAACTGACTAGTTTCTCATGATTTTTTAATAGTCCACTTAGCACTCATTACATTGGGTGATGCTCACAGGGGTGAAGAAGTGGGATTGAAACTAGTGAAATGAATCACATAACGTTAATCATCAATTTCGGGGCTTGCAATTTCTTAGTATAACATATGCATGGTATTTTTTAACCATACGTAATTAACATGAAAATAATTTTCCCCGATGGCAGTGTTGAAAATGAAACAAGATGATGGAGCTTAGTGAAATGAAGTCGCCTTCACTAAGTGGGCCCGCAGGCTATTTTTGGCGCAAAGTCTATTTTTAGACTATGTCTATTTTTAGACATATGGAGCATGGTCTAGGATTTGCAGTATGCTATTCTTGGATGATTGGTCGAGTTGGTAAAAATAGATGGACCTCTATTTTTAGACATACAGGTCGAAGTCTATTTTTAGACTGCCTGTCTAAAAATAGGTCAGTCAAATATTATTAACCCTTAATAATATTTGGACTCTAAACTTCAGTTTATTCTCTTACAACACTTCAGTTGGAGCTACGGATGTGGCTCATGCATCTGACAGAAGGAATTACGCTATTCCTTGGGGTTTGGTGAGCTCATGCATGGTTGACTTCAGTTAGGAATTTAGTGGCAGAGTTTGGTGGAGTTGATGAGACAGTTGGTGGAGTTGTGTTCGGTTTAACTTAGTTGAACTAGTTGTGATTAGTTTAACTAGCTAATCAACTATTAATGAGTGGAGTGAATTAAATATTATTTAATTCACTAATTATTAACTCATTATTCAACTCAAGAACACATCAGTTCACTACAGTGCATGGACAGTTCAGTGGAGACCAGTGGAAGAGGTAGATGAAAGGGTGAGTTTGCTATTAGTTGCGACAGCAGTTGTGCATGAGATTTGCACAAGCATTGGAGGAGATTGCCCATGATGATTGCGTAGTTGGAGCCACTGAGATTCGAACTTGGATCTCTCATTACACCAGCCTTGATTGCGCAATAGAGGCAGGAAATTAGTGGATGAGTTTTGAACTTGTGACTTGTTCAAAACTGAGCTAGTTTTGTGTGTAACTTTTGGAGACAGTACTGAGTACTTGTGAGGAGTATTGTACTGAGATTGTTACATGTTTCTCTTCTATTATAATATACAAATATCTGGGGATTTTCAGCTATAAGCTTTCCCCATTACATATTGTGTTTATGTGCGCATGCGACTGTTTCTATTTCTGCAAATTGATGATTGATTGTAGAAGAGGTTATGTGTTATACATGAATTCGAATTAATGTATGATCAGGATAATCTCAATGGATAAATCTTATTTATTCAGAAAATTTCTACATGGTATCGGAGTGAATTGATCATCAGGATCTATTGCAGTGATTACAATATTATTTCAGTAGACAAAGTCTATAATGGGCCAGGTAGCCTCTGGATCCATCCTTTCTCTGAAAGGTGATATATCCAGTAAATGCCCTTACAGTCGATCTTTGTGCTAGAAATAATTTGTTCTCACAGATCCAGAAGCAGTTGAGTTTTTGAGTTTGGAATTCGAATTTTGCAGCAGTTTTTTTTCTTGGTGCCGGAGTTGAAAATGTCTTTCAACGGTTTGTGACTCGAATATGCTCTTGAAGGCAGTTCAAATTATGTTGCATGGAAAGATCGCATGGAGGCAGTATTAGAAGATAATGGACTGAAGGAGTTCGTAGATACGGATGTCCAAAAGCCCACTGATCCTGCTGAAGTCGAGGCTTGGCAAAATAAGATGGCGAAATGTCGAAGGATTCTGTTGGAGGGCGTGAAGGATCACATTGTATCCAGCCTGCATGGAAAAGCTTCTCCATATTTGATGTGGAAAGAATTGAAAGATCTATTCCAGAGTAAGAGCGACCAAAGGAAGCTAGCGCTCAAGGATAAGCTCAGAAACATTAAGATGGAGAAAGGCGACAGTATCGCCAAGTACCTCACGAAGTTCACTCAATGCAGAGATGAGCTGGGAAGTGTGGGGGTGACTGTCGAAGAAGAGGATATGGCAGACCTAGCTCTCCTTGGTCTTCCGAAAGCTTGGAATTCCTATCAGGACTCTGTCAATGGTCGGGAGAAGTTGCAGGGATGGGAGCGACTTTGGGCGGATCTCATGCAAGAGGAGATAAGGAGGACTACCAGGGACGGATCTTCATCAAAGGTATCTGATGAAGAAAATTGCGCTTTGGCTGCCAAAGAAAAGAAGGGGAAGAGCAAGAAGGCTTCTCAGTCTAGTGCGAAAGGCAAGAAGCAAGACATGTCCAAGGTGAAGTGTTTTCACTGTCACCAGCACAGACACTATGCCACAAATTGTCTGCAGAAGAAGAAAAATAAGAAGGCTGCTGGATCTGCAGCGGGAGAGGCATTGGCTTCTCAATTCGAACTGGATTTTTCACTGATCGCATGCTTGGTTTCAAGTGTGATGGGATCAGTATGGTTCTTGGACAGTGGTGCATCATTTCACATGACCGGAGATCGAGATCTGTTTTCAGATCTGGAGGAAAAAGATCTTGGAGTGCACATCGAGATGGGCGATGATGGTAGATACAGTGCGACTGGTATCGGTACCATTTCCTTTGAGAGGGAGTCTGGTAAACCTTTCATATTGAAGGAAGTTTTTCATGTTCCAGGATTGATGAAGAATCTGATCTTTGTGGCGATGTTGGAAGACAAGGGGTATGATGTGGTCTTCAGCGAAGGAAAAGCCTTCCTGCACAGTAAGACAACTGGAGAGACCTGGAAGATAGGGGTTCGAGTCAAGAACCTTTTTCAGTTGCAAGTAGATGGTTGCGCAGCAATGGCATGCAAGGCGGGAGAAGTGGTGAGCCGGGATGATGATGGCGAGCTGTGGCACAGGAGATTGGGCTACCTTCACCATGGAGCTTTGAAAATACTGCAGCAGATTTCCTCTTAGGCTTCTAAGGGCACTCTTGCGCGGTCGGATCCGGTGCGAGGGGTGTACCTTGGGAGTATGTGACAGCCACCTTTTACGAGAAGGATAGTCGCGCCACGACGATCCTTGAGAGAGTTCACACAGACGTGTGTGGTCCTTTCTCAGTAGCTTCGACAGCAAAGCACAAGTACTATGTGATCTTTGTTGATGATTTCTCTCGGAAGTGCTGGATCTTCTTCATGCAGAATAAGAGAGAGACATATTCAAAGTTCTGTGAATTCAAGGCGCTGGTTGAGAAGGAATCAGGGAAGCATGTGAAGGCTCTTAGGAGTGACGATGGTGGTGAATTCATCTCTGCTGAATTCAAAGAGTTCTTCAGAGCAGAAGGGATTTGGAGAGAGCTCATCGCACCCCATAACCCACAGCAGAACGGGGTGGATAAGGGGAAGAACAAAACGATCATGGGTGCTGCACGGGCGATGTTGCATGATCGGGGCCTACCCCTTCACTTGGGATGGTATAAAATACGACGGTATATGTGCGAAACTTAGTTGTCTCTGAGATTCTTGGCATGAGTACATAGGAGGAGGCGTTTTCACGGCAGAGGCACGATGTTCTCATACGATAATTTTGGCTCACCTGTCTGTCATGTGACAAAGGATGCCAGGAAGAAGCTGGAGCCTACCGCAGAGGTTGGGATATTTGTGGGGTACACTGATACGCCCCACAACTATCGTGTGTGTTTTCCAGATAGTCACAAGACTGTTGTGTGACGGGATATCAAATTTTAGGAGGAGAAAGCCATGAAGTGTTCGCTTAAGAGGGAGCCACACTTGCATGCAGAGGAGGAGATATTAGTTCCTAAGGATGAGCTTCAGGATGTGGATCAGCCACAAGATGAAGTTCATGGAGTGGAAGAGACCACTCGCCAGGCACCCAACCATCGAAGGGCGCAAGCGCACTATAGAAAGGCGAGCGACGCTCGAGATGCGGAAGAAGGTTGTAGGACACCTATAGCACGACGCAGAACGAACGATCACTTGGGATCGATTACCTTTGGATACATGGCTCTTATGAGTCAATGTGTTGTGACAGAGCCATCCTCTTTTGAGGAAGCTGTGGAGGAACCCGCATGGGTTGATGCCATGATCGAAGAATATGATTAGATCATCAGGAACAGTGCATGGGAGATTGTCCCAAGACCGGTTGGGAAATCAGTTGTAGGTTCGCGATGGATCTACAAGGTGAAGCAGGCGGCTGACGGGAGTGTGGAGAAGTACAAGGCGATATTTGTCGCCCGTGGCTTCTCACAGATCGAGGGGATTGACTATGAGGAGACCTTTGCACCTGTCGCAAGGTACTCTTCCATACGGACGATCCTTGCTCTCTCAGCGCAGATGGGGTGGCACATTCATCAGATGGATGTGAAGACTGCGTTCCTCAACGGAGTCATTGAGGAGGAAGTGTACATAGAGCAGCCTGAAGGTTTCGAGATCTTCAGCAGTGAGTCGCATGTGTGCCGACTCAAGAGAGCACTGTACGGGCTGAAGCAAGCACCTCTTGCTTGGTACACACGGATTGACAGTTATTTCACCGGGCTTGGATTTTCCAAGAGTGAGGCGGATCCTAACCTGTACCAGATTGTGGTGGAGGGGAAGTTGCTGATCATTGTACTGTATGTAGATGATCTGATTTTGACGGGTGATGAGATGTTGATACTTTCATGCAAGGAGGACCTTGCTAGAGAGTTTGAGATGAAGGACTTGGGCCTCCTTCATTATTTCCTGGGATTGGAAATTTGGCAGCGCAGTGATGGACTGTTTGTTTCTCAGGGTAAGTATGCCCGGGAGATACTGGAGAAGTTCAACATGCATGGCTGCAAGCCTGTTGATACTCCTCTTTCTGGTGGTTGGAGGAAGGAGGATGCTACTTCAGCGGAGGTAGTGGATGCCACTGTTTATCGACAGTTGGTGGGGTCGCTTATGTATCTGGTCAATACATGACCCGATATATGCTATGCTATTAACCAGCTTTCGCAAGCTATGGTTAAGCCTACCAAGCTCTTCTGGAAGGCAGGCAAGCATGTATTGTGTTATCTTAGTGGCACATAGGGATATGGTCTATGGTACAGATAGGAGGATGGAGCGAAGCTTTCCAGCTTCACTGATGCAGATTGGGCAGGGAGCCCAACGGATCGTAAGAGCATATCTGGAGGTATTTTCAGCATCGGGTCGATAGCAGTTTCCTGGTACAACAGGAAGCAGAGATCTGTGGCACTCAGTTCAACAGAGGCTGAGTACATGGAAGCGAGCTTGGCTACATGCGAGGCTATCTGGATGAGGAAGATCCTCGTTGGATTGTTAGGGTTGCACTTGGAGCCTACTGTGATTTATTGTGATAACCAGAGTTGCATTAAACTCTCGGCTAATCTAGTATTTCATGATAGATCCAAACACATCGACATTAGGTACCATCATATCAGAGATTGTGTTCAGCGGAGAATCATGTTACTTTCATATGTTCCCACGGAGGATCAGGATGCTGACATCTTGACGAAGGCGCTCACCAGGAGCAAGTTCGAATTCCACAGAGGCAGGATAGGGGTTGCAGATAATCCATATCTTGCTGAGAGGGAGTGTTGAAAATGCATCAAGATGATGGAGCTTAGTGAAATGAAGTCGCCTTCACTAAGTGGGCCCGCAGGCTATTTTTGGCGCAAAGTCTATTTTTAGACTATGTCTATTTTTAGACATATGGAACATGGTCTAGGAGTTGCAGTATGCTATTCTTGGATGATTGGTCGAGTTGGTAAAAATAGATGGACCTCTATTTTTAGACATACAGGTCGAAGTCTATTTTTAGACTACCTGTCTAAAAATAGGTCAGTCAAATATTATTAGCCCTTAATAATATTTGGACTCTAAACTTCAGTTTATTCTCTTACAACACTTCAGTTGGAGCTATGGATGTGGCTCATGCACCTGACAGAAGGAATTATGCTATTCCTAAGGGTTTGGTGAGCTCATGCATGGTTGACTTCAGTTAGAACTTCAGTGGCAGAGTTTGGTGGAGTTGATGAGACAGTTGGTGGAGTTGTGTTCGGTTTAACTTAGTTGAACTAGTTGTGTTTAGTTTAACTAGCTAATACACTAGTGATGAGTGGAGTGAATTAAATATTATTTAATTCACTAGTTATTAACTCATTATTCAACTCAAGAACACATCAGTTCACTACAGTGCATGGACAGTTCAGTGGAGACCAGTGGAAGAGGTAGATGAAAGGGTGAGTTTGCTATTAGTTGTGACAGCAGTTGTGCATGAGATTTGCACAAGCATTGGAGGAGATTTCCCATGAGGATTGTGCAGTTGGAGCCAGTGAGATTCGAACTTGGATCTCTCATTAGACCAGCCTTGATTGCACAATAGAGGCAGGAAATTAGTGGATGAGTTTTGAACCTGTGACTTGTTCTGGCCAGCCCATTCACAATGTAACTTTTGGAGACGATGCGAGTGCTTGTGAGAGTATTGTGCGTATTGGTACATGTTTCTCTTCTATTATAATATACAAATAGCTGAGAAGATGAGAATTTTCAGCAATATAAGCTTTCCCCATTACATATTGTCTTTATGTGCATGTCTGACTTGTTTCTATTTCCGCAAATTGATGATTGATTGTAGAAGAGGTTATGTGTTATACATGAATTCGAATTAATGTATGATCAGGATAATCTTAGTGGATAAATCTTCATTATTTAGCAAATTTCTACAGGCAGTGGGAAAACAGTTGGCCAAAC